>CM061533.1:201333661-201909154 GCA_030545055.2 Neoaliturus tenellus
TGAGAAAGTAGCTTTGCAACCGTGTATTAATATACCCCCATAGGAACAAAGGAGTGTAATATAATGCCCACAGTCTTATTATGTAATATAATCCCCACTACATACAGAATGTGGGAAGGTAGTGCCAAAGGTTTTAGCTTCAATGATATCATATGTTGTATAATTTACACTTCAGCTTTATACCACTAATATTTCAGTGTAGTAAAACTAAAAAAAAAATCCTTCTGAAAAATGAAAAACTTTTTGGACAGCTTTTTTTTGTCTAAAATGTGCTCTGTATCATGCACTAATCTCCTCAGAATTGCCATCTGAAATACCCAGCGGGGAACAGAAATGGTGGGATGAAAGTATGGTCTACTTGGAGTCAGAAGTTAATCTGACGTTGGTTAATGGGTTTATATCAAATATATCAAATTAAAGGTGCTAACTAGTGCAATTCAATGTCAAAAACCCCGGCTAATAAGGTCACCTGCAACGAAAATGGCAGCATCCAAAACTTTGAATTAAAATCAAATTTCACCCTAAACAATTAAAAAGGCAGTAATATTCTAAATACTTGATCTTTTGGGGCTCAGTTTGCGGCAATAGTTTGCTATTACACTTGCTTTTGAAAATGTAGTAGATGGCTTGACATATATTTATAATAGGCTACTACCCTTGAACTTCTTTCATTCTCTTTGGAAAGACTTGAAAATTATTTCTTAGTCCAATGTGCCATATATCACTTTAAAGTTCATATATCACTTTAAAGTTCATAATAAGGAGAGTACTTTAGCCTCTTATAGCCAAAATAGACCTCAAAAGGTAAAAAATGTCGGAAGTTATTGCACTTTGAAATTTATGTAATATTATTAAATTGAAATCTTGAACGTCTGCCGTTTTTCTCCGGACATTCATATTAATATTGGTTTTACAGCATTGTGTTCTGCCATTTGAGGCCTTTAATTTTATATTTAATTCTTTTAAACTTAAATGCAGTATATATAAAAATTAATTATTTATTTTGTATTTAAATTTAGTATGTTAAATATAAATTCTACTATAACTCCTCCCGGGCCACTCCTCCATTTTGGGCGTGATCCACATTGGAAACATCAGGGGACTTTTCTGGGGAAGTACGGGGATGCCATAGAACACAATTTAAAAAAATTTCCTGCCCAAAAATTATTTCAATTTCTACCACTAATTTTACAACACTACTTGCCAAGAACAGGCATTGAACTGCTCCCGCAGAATTACGAATTCCATTGTCACCATCCAATTGTAAGTATGTATAAATGCGGTACAAAGGATACTATTCAATTAGTTAACTCCATGCACACGCGTATACAGTCAAGATTACGTAGTTATAAATAGAATTATATAGTTGCAATATAACACAACCGTTGTTCGTTTTCTCCCCCTGATATTAGGTTTGCTTGTTAGACAAAGAGCACAGTCAATACACAAATCCAACTCCCACTTCCCATCGGGTCATTAATCCTTTAATCTATCTAAGAACCAGTCGGTCTTAGTCGTTAAAAAATATACAAATCATCACAATTACCATTTATTTATACAAAACCTTAAAATACCAAATGATCTCTACTCCAAAATACCAAATGATACCAAATAAATACCAAATGATTTACTCTTTTAACGTTAATTGCGACGTCGTCTTAGTAGTACGAGTAATATCTGGATAGGAATTAAATGTTGTTAAAATATTATAAAACTTCATTGGAACCTGGTTTTTCTTAAATCCGAAGGCTCTTCTTTTTTATAATGTCTTGCATATGCAAATTTAAGCTACACCTTGGAAAGAATTTGTTTTCTCATATTGTCTGTCTGTGTTTTAGCACACTTTACCGACATATCGAACGAAATTAGACATTTGCAGGTGATACAGCATATCTCTTTATTACCAAGTGGTGTTTGGACCGATCAACTACTCATGTCTGGCCTATTGACTTCGGATCTGGTACTACAGAGGATCTGCATTAGCGCTAATAAATGGAGTGAGTCTATGCAAAACGTAGCGTACTCTGCCACAGTGGCTTACAACCAAAGCGACTACAAACCGTTAAACCAAAAATTAATATCAAAGTTATAAATAATTTTAATGAAATTGAATAAATATGTTTAGTGTTTCAAGTAATTACATCTTTAGTTATATTTCATTATTTGCAATCAGCATATTAGTTAAATAATTAAAACTGTTAAAAATATGTTTACATATATTGTATAAATATGTATAATCTTCTCATACCTACTTTGTACACAGATAGCATTTCTTTGACATACAGTTTCGATAGTCACCAATCTTATGGTTATTATAGGTTTTCCCATTACGTAACATTGGTGAGGGTTGAATCTCCAATTTAGTAAAGTTTGTTTTTATTATTAAACGATTTATTTTCTTGTGTTTTGATTATTTTGTTCACGACTTTTTTGGTTAATCGTAAACCATACATTTAGTTGTCAATATTTATTAGCGAATTTCCCATAGGAATAAAGCTCTTATAGTGTAGTAAAATTAAGCCAAAATATGGCTGGAAAATGAAATAATTTTTGAACAGCGAATTTTTGCTGAAATGTGTTCTATGCCATCCCCTGACCTCCCTCAGAAAAGTCCCCTGAAATCCCCAGTGGGCAACATGCCTAAAAATGATGGGATGGCCCACGTGGAGTCAGAAATAAATCTTTCTTTGACCAATGGGTTTATGCACATCAAATTAAAGCTCTTAAGTAGTAGAATTTAATGCCGCAAACCCCATTTCAAAAGGTTGCCTGAGTGAAAAACGGCAGCCTGTCAAACTTTGAATAAAAATCAAATTTTAACCGAAACGCTTAAAAATGTTATAATTTTCGAAATACTTGACCTTTCGAAGTGCGGTTTGCGGCAAACGTTTGCTTTTACAATTACCTTTGAAAATGCGGATGTCTAGTCATATGCTTATCACACTACCCTTGAACCACCCTCCAAATGGACGTCCCAAAGAGGAAGTTAAAAAAAATTCTTATACCATAGCCATTCTATACATAATTTTAAAGGTATTAGTAAGGAGAGTACATAGCCGAAAACCAGACCTCAAAAGGTCTAATATGTAGGAAGTTATTGTATTTCAAAGTTTTGATACTATTATTTTATTCTAAACTTTGAACGCCTGCCATTTCACTCCCGACAGTTATATTGAGGTCGGGTTCACGGCATTGTATTCTTCATTTGAAGACCTTTAATTTGATATATATAAACCTTCTGGAATGTATTTAAATTTAGTATGCTTAATATCAAATTTTAATGTAACTCCTTATGGGCCAAACCCTCATTTTTAAGCGTGATCCCCATATGGGATTTCTGGGGACTTTTCGGAGGAAGGTCAGGGGACGCCATAGAACACATTCAAAAGAAATTGGCTTTCCAAAAATTATTTCATTTTTCCCGACTAATTTTACTACACTATTACCGTAGGTCTCATGGTAAGAACTAAAAGCCCGGTACCATTACCTTTTCATTTTGAGGTGCCGAGAGACCAAACATAATAGTCACTAATATATATATATATATATATATATATATATTATATATATATATATATATATATATATAAGTAGATAGTATCATGTTACTTCTAGGACACTTTTGGAGACAATCAAAAATCAAACAAATTTCACAGTTTTTTAATACAATTATGCAATATTTTTGCCATTTTTTGGCCAATTTTCAGCTTTTGTCAAATTGTCATAAAAAATATGCAATTTTAATGAAATTTTTAACAAATATGCCTAAAATTTTCTACAAAATAAAATTTTTTTAAAAACAAGTAAAATTATCACATTTTATAAGTATTTTTTAAATAAAATTAATAGTCGACTTTTCATAAGGTAATTTAAAATTTTAGTAGTATTTTTTCAATAAATTTGACTAAAATAGTAATAATTCATTCTAATTAATTTCAGTAATATCATTTTTGATTATATTATATTCAAGTAATTTTTCAGATACAATAATAATATAACAATTTGTTTTACTAGTAGCTACTATATCATAATCAAAATCTGCATTAATAATAATATCATTTTTTGAACTTGAAATATTTGTTGGATTTTTTGTAGTATCAATTACATAAATTGGTCTATTATCTAGAAATTCTGTTGGACTATAATACATTTTACTACTAATATAATAAACTTTTTTGTAATCTTGATACATTTCATACATAATTCTAAATTGTTCATTGTTTATATCAAAATTTTCCAATTCATCAGGGTAATAATGACCATTTAGTTTTACTCTTATATTTTTTACATACATACTATCAAATTTAGAAGTATCAAATAACTGATCATTTGTTCTTGATTTTTGAAATCCAATTATAATAAATTTTGGATTATAAATATTTCTATAGATATTTGTTATATCAAAACTTAAATTCTTTCCTGTAATATTTTTTTGTTCAATGCATTGCCAATGATTAAAATGAAAATTTACTTTTTCAAATTTGCTTAGTTCATTAATTAATTGAATTTTACTTGTTGTTTTGTATTCAATTATAGGAACTCTAATAAAAAATTCATCAATTGTTATTTTACCTTCAGTTGGTAATGTAGCATTATCATAAGATCCATCAGCCTTTTTAGTTTTCCATCTAAAAATTGCATCATTATCTTCTGATCTAATAAATGTTATATTAAAACCTCCTTTGTATATTGGAATATTTACATTTTCAAAAAATCCTAATCCAAAATGAGATAAATTACCAATTGCTTCAAATTTATTTTTAAAATTTGATTCAAAACCATTATTTATCTGATTTATTTCTGATTTTGAATAAGTTATAGTACCTTTAATTGTACTTAATAGACCAGGATATTCAATTTCATCAATCAATTTATTATGTTTTCTAACTTCAATTTTTGAAAATAAAAATGGAACAAAATTATCAATTAATTTTATATTAGCACCATTATCATATGCATTTCCATCAGATTTAGTCAATTTACCAGATATATAAAATTGAAATTTAGAAGTACAAAATCCATCTCCAAAATCTATATTAAATTCAGTTTTTTTATTAGGTTCATTTAAATGTAATTTAGATAATGGATAGAAATGTTTGTATTCAGCTCTTTCAATATCATTTACATATTTTTTGTAATCAGCCATTTATTAAGGATAAATTTTTTAAATCAAAAGCTTTTTTAAAAAAAGTAAAATTTTTATAATTTTATGATGTCAAATTTTATAATTTTTATGTATCAATTTCATTTTTACTTTTAAAATATTCAATTTCAGTAGCATGATCAAGTATAAATTTTGCTGATATTTTTTGATGTTCTAAAATTAATTCCCAATTTAATGTAAATGCATAATCATGAATGAAATATTCAGTTAAATCTTGATATTTACAAATCAAATCAATATAATCTTTTAATTGATTATTTATGAATTCAGTAATAAAATCTATAGTTAAATTTTGATGTTGAGCAATTTTTTGCCAATTTAATTTATTTTGAAACAATCTCATCATATTAATACTCAACTCATATTTTTCAGAAATATCATCCCAATCATCTTTGTTTAATTGATTTTGGTTTCTGATAATGAATAAATCAAATGAACTGTATAGAGCCATTTATTAGGGAGAAAATTTTGTAAAACAACTTTTCTTTGAATTACAAATACAACATTTTGATTTAATTACATTTATATTTTTCAATTTTATTATCTGAATATCTTTAGAATTAGTTTTTTGTTTACATTTAAGACAATAAATCAACTCCATTTATATAAAATAATTATTGTAATTTATCTATATCATCTTTAATTAGTATTATTTCAGCATTTAATTCTTTTATGGATTCATTGACTCCATCAAATAGAAATTTTAGTTCTTTTTCTAATTTTTCTTCTAAATTTTCAACATATTTTCCAATATTAATTAAAAAGTCTGTAATTTTATTTAAATCCTTTTTAGTTTCTGAATGATCATTACCAATTTTAATAATTGAATCTAAAACTTCATCTAATTCTGATTTTATTACAACATCATATTTATTTATACTTGGTTTAACATTAACAATTCTTTTACCATTAATACTTATATAATTTTTTGATAAACCAATAGCATTTACTAGATTTTCAGTCTTTTTTACATGACTTTTAAAACTTTTACTAAAATTATTAAAAAATATATTTAATTTAGAATTTATATAATCTTCTTTAATATTAATTGGATGTTTTTTCTGTCTTCCAAACAGATCAAATATATTTTGTGAATCCATATTTATTAAGGATTAATTTATTTATTATATTATCAAATTTTTTATTATTATTTAATTCATTTAATATAAAAATACATAAATGACCACAAATTGGTGGATCATTATAATTTTGAATTTGATTATCATTATAAAATATATTATCTTTTCCTAAATATTTAACTAATTCTATTGGTGGTTTATTAACTATATTTCCATATGAATCAAAATAATATTTAATTTTATCTTTTTTATAATAACAAACCCAATGAGTTCCATTTCCATCAAATGAATCTAAATTTATAATTCCACATTCAAATTTATTAACTTTATTAGGTAATATATCTCTCATAAATACACCTCTAAAATATTTTATATTTTTACATAATTTTTCTAATTCACCTAATGTTAGTGGTTCAAAATTTTTTTATAATTTTGTTTCATATATTTTAATGTTTTTTTATCTAAACCAGATCCTTCTACATTTTTTAATTCATGATCTAACCAATCAACAAAATTTCTAAATTTAGGAATTATAGATTCTTTTACTATTTTTGCTCCCTTTCTAACATTTGGTGTATAATTTTTAACTATAGGTATATTATTAGCAAAATCTAAAATTTCTTTTAGTAATCCACCATTTTTTATTTCTTTTAATTGATTATATGAAAATTCAAATCTTAATCCTTTATTTATTTTTTTATGTTTATTTAGTTTATTAATATGTCTTTTAGATAATAATATAATATCTTTTCCATTTTCATTAAATTGATCAATATTAAATTGAATTATAACTGATTTTTTATTTTTAAATGCTAATTTTATTTTTGATTTTTGATTATCTGTCAAGTTTATATTTGTTTTTTCCATTTATTAAGAAAAAAATTTATAGTTTTTTATAATATAGATTAATATAATTAATTTTATTAAAATTTTAATCCTACTTCTAAACCCATACCAAATTTTCTTTTCATCCACATAGCACCTGATGTTGGTAATGCAATTAATCTTTCACCAATTCTATGATCATTTGATGTTACTATATCCCATGCTTTATCTTGTAAAATTTTATCAGCTATTTCATTTCTAGATTTTGTATCTTTATGATCTCTATAAAATAAATCATGTTCTTTAGCAGCTTTATCTAAATCATTTATTCCAGGATCACCTCTTTTTACTCTTTTATTTAATTTAGTTCCAGGCCCTAGATATTGATAACCAGGTACATGTAATTCAAAAGGTAAATTATTTATAACATTATTTAAAATACCTGATCCATCTTTTAATAATGGTGATGAAATATTTGCCAAAATTCTTTTTAAATACTTAATTCCTTCAGGTTTTTCAATTAATTCATCTAATTTATTTGATATAAAGTCTTTAATTGCTTTCTTTTCATTTAAAAAATTATTATTGCCAGCTTTTTCTTGTGTATATATATAATTAATAATATTATCTAATTTATTTAAATCATCTATAAATCTATATTCAATTTTATTTTCTGTATATTGTCTGATTCCTGAACCTTCAATTTCACCTTTTAATTCCCAAATATGTTTAATTAAATTAATATATTTATCACCTTTACTAGATTTTGGTTTCTTACTATTTGGATCATTATTTTTATAAATTGAATTAGTTTCCCATAAAATTTTTGAATAATTATTTAAATCATCTTGTGTATATAAATTATTATCTGGTTTCTTTTCATAAGTTAACAATCTCCATAATCCATGTGTTCCATTATATTTTTTATCATCAATTATTAAATCATCATTATCAATTACAGTTATTTTATCACCAATCATAAATGATTTTTTATGTTTATTCCAATATAAACCAAATTTATCATCTTTTGTTCTTGGTAAATATTTTTGTGCTAATGGACCAATAATTTTATCTAATGTTTGAGGTGAAATTAAATTTGGGTCAATAAATGTCGATTCTTCTTGAATTATTGGTTGTCTGATTTGTCTAAATGGAGTACTTGAAGGTAAATTTAGTTCTTCAGTTTCTGGTATTGATATATTGGCAAAATTATTAACAATAGGTACCAATTCCATAAGGTTTTTATTTTCATTTAAGACTTCACCAATTTTATTTTCAACTTTACCAATTGCTGATGTTATAGGTTCATATGCTTTTTGTTTAATTTTTTCATAATTATCTTCAATTTTAATTTGATTTTTAAATTCTTTTATTAATTTTTTCTCAATATCATCTAATTTTTTAGCTTCATTAACAGATATTTTATCCATTTATTACAAAGAAAAATTTAGGTTCAAAACAAATCATGTTAACATAAACACAAATCATGTTAACATAAACACAAATCATATTAACACAAAACACAAATTATGTTAACACAAACACAAATTATGTTAACATAAAAACAAATCATGTTAACACAAAACACAAATCATGTTAACACAAAACACAAATCATGTTAACACAAACACAAATCATGTTAACATAAACACTAATTATGTTAAACACAATTTATTTTACTTTATTTCTGTAATTTTCATTAAATATATAAATACTACTGAAATAAATAATACTAATAAAATAAATATTCTATCAATTATTGAATCAAACATACAACAAGCCATTATCATTATTTAATATCAGAAAAATTTTTCATATATTTTCCATCATTTGATTTTTTCAATAAATTAATAGTTAAAAATCCATAGTCTTCTTTAAAATTTATCAAATTTCATATCTGATCCAACAAAATTATTATATATTTTTTTCATATAATGTTCATTTTGTTTAAAGATGCATAACATATTTAAATTATTTCTAATTAATTGCATATCAACTTTTGAATAACATTGTGATAAATAAATACATGATATATTTTTATGTCTACCCATTATAAAATATTCTTTAATTTTATCTTGTTTTTCTAAAATACAATCATCAAAAACTACTAATGAATTTGGTTTACATTTATTTAGTGGAATCATATCATCACATGAAAAATAAGAAATTTGTTTATTAATATTTGATTCTATATTTTTACATCTTTTTTGTAATAATTTATAAGATGGTTGTTCTAATGATTTACTAAAAATATATAAATTTGAATATGGAATTAATCTTTTGTAAATAAAATTTAATAATAATGTAGTTTTACCAGATCCACTTGTTCCTATAATTAATAATCTAATAGGTTGATCATTTTTATTATTTTTATCATATGATTCTAATTTTATATTATCTTTGTTTTCTAAAAATTTCTCCATTTAAATAAGATGAAATTATTTAAAATAATTGGTCATTTATCCAAACTAGAATTAAGATTAGAACATCCAATACATTTAGATGGAAAATATAGTATTGGTTTAAGTGGATTTTATTCAGATAATTTTATATCAAATATACCAAATGATTATAAAAACTGTTATGGATATTCTATTAAAGATGAAGATGATAAAATTATAGATCAATATTTTGATATAAATAAAGGAAATTATACAATTGAAGAAATAAAAAATATTTTTATTAATAGTTTAAAAGAATTTAAAAAGAAAATTAATAAATTTGATGAAAATGATTTTATATTGAAAAATGATGGACCATATATTATAATAAAATCTCCTGTTAAAATTATAGTAACAACAATTATAATTGATTTATTAGGATTAGATGATAAAATGATTGAACCAAATGTATTAACAAAAGGAATAAAACTACCAAAAATTAGACCTTTTGATGTTATTGAAATACATTGTAATTTAGTTGATCCTAGTTTTGAAAATCATAAAGATCATTCACATTTACATAAAGAATCAGAAATTCTATATTCATTTTATCCAAATGTTGAATATGGATCAAAAATTAGTGAAAAACCAAATGAAATTGATTATATTCCTTTAAAAAATATAAATAAAATTCAAAATATTGTAATATCTATTCAAGATAGTGATGGAAATCAAATAAATAATGAAAATATTAAAAGTATTGTATATTTAAGATTAAAACAAAATTTGTAATATAAAATTTATCTACATAAATAATAAAAACAATAATTTATTTAATTAACAATAATTTTATATTTAATAATAAATTAATTGTATTTAATAAACAAAATAAACCTTGGTTTAAAAGAAAAGATATTTGTTATATTTTAAAATATAAAAATTCTAGAAAAGTTTTAATTGATAATGTAAAAGAAAAATATATAAAACTTAAAATATATCAAGTGTAACCAACAGTTACATTTACATAATAATGATAAATTAATTTACATAAAAATTATAGGTGTCACAAATTATGACACCCTAGAAATTGATGTACAAACATGTTTTTCAGATGCCCTAAAACAGGGCGTCAATAAAATAGATAATAAAACAATGTTTATTAATGAATCTGGTTTATATTTATTAATTTTAAAATAAAAAAAGTAGAAAACATTAAGGATAGATTAGAATTTATAGATATTTTTAGAGGGGACAATTTGTCCCCCCTATCATATAATGAAAAACATACAAAACTTATTAAAATTAGGTAGGACCCAAAATGGGTCCCATATAAATTAGAATATTTATTTTAAAATTTTTAAAGGAGGTAACCTTATTATACAATAAAAACGTAAGGGTAACAAAATGTTACCCTTCTTAAACATTCAAAAATATTCATAAATATAATAAATTATATACAAATTTGAGACCCGTCTTAAAGACGGGTCTTACTTATAATGATAATAAAGTAAAATTTATAGATATTTTTATGTTAGATATTCAATAAATTATTGAATATATTTAAATTTATTAAAGAAAATATTTAAAAATATACATAAAATTATAGTATAAATTCAATATCATATGGTTATAAATTATTAATATAATTTTGATCATTTTCTTTAAAACTTTCTTTAACATAATTTTTTATTATTATTTATAAATGGTTCTATTATAAAATTAAACTTATAATGATATACAAAATAATTTTTATATTTAAAAAGATATATTAAAAATTTATTTGATATTTTAGTTTTAAATAAATATAATTTTATATCAAAATCATTATTTATTAATTCTTTTGGAACAATTAAAATTTCCATTTATTTATAATTATTTTTATACCCCCAAGGTAATGTATCAATTTTATTTTCACAAATAAATCTTTTGTCATCTCTATTACTTAAAGCTAATTTATTTATTGTAATTGTATATAGTTCATGTTTAAAACTTCTAATACAAGTCATTTCTCTATATTGTTCTTGATCATCAAATAAACATTTCTTAAAATCATCCATATGTAATGTTTTATCAACAACACTTTTCTTAATACCTTTACATTTTACAGGATTTTTATTATTAAATTCATAACTATATAATTTTGATCTTAAACCACAATATTCTTCTAATATTTCACCATTTAACTCATCTTTAAATTTTAGATCTAAATGACATGATTTGTTATTTGTAGGTGGGGGGTATTTATTCAATTTCTAATTTTTGGGCAACACCCACCTGGTTTGAGTAGTTGTAGCGGAGATCCTTGTCAAGTTTTAAAAACACACCACACACAACACAAAAACCGGATCACTCGCTACCGTCCCGACGTTTCGCACGAACTAAAAACATCGCGCCTCTTCGGGGGAATTAATTATTTGCGCCGACGGTGGATTTGACGCGTAGTCGCTCCGAGCGTCTTACTGCGACTGACCTGTCCGGTGGGTTATCTTGCTGATAAGCAGTAGGGGGCGGGGGTACCGATGTTTGTACCGTTAGTAGAGAAGGAAATCAAAAAGAAAATCGACAGAGCCAAGACAATTGAACCCCCGCCCCCTACTGCTTATCAGCAAGATAACCCACCGGACAGGTCAGTCGCAGTAAGACGCTCGGAGCGACTACGCGCCAAATCCACCGTCGGCGCAAATAATTAATTCCCCCGAAGAGGCGCGATGTTTTTAGTTCGTGCGAAACGTCGGGACGGTAGCGAGTGATCCGGTTTTTGTGTTGTGTGTGGTGTGTTTTTAAAACTTGACAAGGATCTCCGCTACAACTACTCAAACCAGGTGGGTGTTGCCCAAAAAATTAGAAATTGAATCTTTAAATTTACCAATTATTTTTTTATTCTTTTCACTATAGCATTCATGTTCTTTCTTATAATCACTTGTATCAAATTCATTAATATTTTCTTTAATAATTTTATATGGATCCTTTTTAAATTCTATAAAATAACTGTCTGTATCCATATATAATAACCTTATATTTGGATCAAACTTCTTTAATTTTTCATAATAAAATTGATACATATGTAATTTTGATAAATCAAGTACTGAAAATCCTATATAGATTGGTTTATCAAACTTAACCTTTTCTTTTATCATATGTGAAGCAATACAGTCTTTATCAAATATACTAAATGTTTTAAAATTAGGTTTTTTTGCTTGTTTTAATGAAAACTTTTCATCACCTAATTTAATATCACATCTATTTCTAACATTTTCCATAGTTTTTCCAAAAACACTATTATTCATCAATTTAAAAAAGTCTTTTTCAAAATCTGATGTTGATTTGGATCTTAATTTGGTATTTAATTCAATATATTTTTTCATATAATCATCTTGATCAAATGCTATAACTCTATTAACTTTCTTTAATTTTAATCCTTTTTGTAGATAATATTTTAAGTTTCTTGAATGAATAACATAATCTTTTTTATCAAATAATGTTGTGCAAAGCTTATTATTATAATGTTCAGGTGCTAATGGTAAATCTTTATGGTCATCATGTAATTCAATAGGATATTCTAAATCAACATCTAATATATATCCATATTCAGCATTTTCATCTAATTCTAATATTGTTTCTTCCCATTCATTTAATGTATATGTATTAGGATTCATCCATGTTATATCTTTATAAGGTAATTTTTGACTTAAAGCCCATCCATATAGATTATTTGCATCTATATATAACATATAATTTTCAGGTTTTGTTTTATCATAATTTTTTGTATATTTATTGTTTGCTTTACAATATCTAGTTATACATTGTGAAATACCACCTCTAATACCTTTTTCAATCATTAAATACATATTATAATCACTTATTAATTCTAGTTCAATTTTTGTTAATTTTAACATAGAATCCCAAGCTAATGATGGTGATGTTAGATAATGTGCTGGATCTAATTGATAATTTTTCAAACAAACAGATCTAAAATTTTCAAATATATCAGCTAATAATAATACATCCTGAATATTATATAAATCTGAATAATTACCTAATGTTTTTACTTTTAATTTATTTCAAACTTTTATATAATGTTTATAATCATCATCACTTATATTTTCATTAGTTAAACAACTATAAAATTGATCTTTTTCTAATATTTTATCATAGTTTAATTTTTCAACATTATCAATAAATTCATATGGAAATACACCTTTAGAAGTTAATATTTTTAAAGTTTCATTATCATATTCAATTATATCATTTTCTTTTATAAATTTATTTATATGCTTAAATTCTTTAAGATTTTTAGCTAATTTTTCAATTGATGTAGCCATAAATCTAAATGTATCTACAAATGAGAATTTTATAAATTTTTTAGGTTTAAAATATAGTTCACTTTCAAATTCATAACCATAACCAGAATTTACTGAATAGTTTATATATTTTTCATCTGTATTAGCTAACAAATCAATTTTACCATATTTTTTAGCTAATTCTTTTATAAACAAATGTGTATCATAATTTGAACTATTATGACAGAATATAGGAATATTTTGAGGAAATTTTAGATTTAAATTACAATTTAAATGTGCAGCACCTCTAAATTTTCCTGTTAAATGACAATGATCTCTTACTTTTATTCTTTTATCATTATCAAAACCACTATTTTCACAAATATGACAAATATTTGTTTTCTGATAATTAATTTCTTCTTCATTAGTTAAATTCATAGGCTTTTTATTTTTTGAATTATATTTTTTAGCTATATATTTTGAAATTTCATCTAAATATTCAAATAATTTATTTGGTACATTTATTAATTCCTCTTCATTTTTTGCTCTATAACAAATAGGTTTATACATTTTATTAGTTACTCTAGATACTAAATAGATTGTAAATCCATATGGTTTATGTTTTTGAATTTTATTTGTATATGAGCAATTTGGATTATTTTTACAATTATCAATCTTTTCTAATATACTTTCAAAATCCATATAAATTACATATGGATGTTCAAACTTTTTATAATAATTTTTAAAACTTACAGTTTGACCTTTAAATGGCATTATAGGTCTACAAGGTTCTAATGATTTACATATCTCTAAATGATTATTCAAGTCTTTATTTTTGTAGAAATGAGTCAAACATCTTCTACAAATATATTTTTTATTTTTATTTTTTTGTGTTAATTGCTTAGATACTAACTTACTTAAATCAGTAATCAATATATAATGAGAATTATTACCAATTTTATAATATAATAAATCAATTTCTAGTTTTGAATTATAATGTTCAGATATTTGTAATGGCACTATTTTTTCATCTTCATCAATTCTATAAATATTTATTGACATTGATGGATAGTTATATTTAGAATCAAATGATCTTTTTTCAAATAATTTAATATCTTTCAATGATATTGGATAATCAAAACCTTTAAAAATATCATCATTTATATATTTGTGATATTGTTTAACTCTTTCAGCATGTTCGTTGGGTTTATCAATAGCACATCTAATTGCATAAATAAAACAATATTCATCTTTATTTTTAAAATTTACACAACATTTTTTATTCTTAATTTCATTTGGTAATTCTATATATGATCCAGCATTTAATGAATTATTTTTAGATAATTTTAGATTTAGTTCAACACATCTTTTTAATGACCAACCAGAGCCTTTTGATGGTTGATTTAGTTGTTCTCTAACTATTAATTTCTTAAATTGATCATCAATAAAATCATCTATATTTAAAATATCTGAACTTTTTATGCAAAAATACATATTACTATTTTGAATTTCACCATTTATTAATTTTCTTTCATATTCACATTCTAAAGCCATCTGTCCTTTAATATTTTTAAATTTTTGTTTTTCTATCAATTTTTTTATTTCATTTCTTTGAGTTTCTAAATAATCATTAATATCTAAATCATCATTTGAATTTGTTAAAATATAATCTTGAAAATATCCTTTTAATGACGAAGCTTCTTGAATATTTATTATATTTTCTTTTGGAATTGGTCTATTTTTAAAATAATCATTTAATAATCCAATCAATTCTTTTCTAGTTTTATTAACAATTTTAATACTATTTTTAATTGCTAAATTTTGAATATATTTAAATGATCTATATTCTAAATTATTTGGATTTTCTTTAATTTTGTTTAATCTTTTAATTAGTTCATCTCTAGATAATTTTTCATAATTTCTGACAGATAATTTTTTTGCAATTTCATTTAATTTTACTATATTAAATAATGAATAATTTGTAAGATCAAATGTTTCTTTAATATTTGTTAATTCATCTAAAGTTTTATTTTTATAATTATATATATTATTATTTTTACACCAATGTTTTAATTCAAATATTTTATTATCATATTTTTGTTTATTTAGTAATGTTTAGTTGAATTATAATGTCTATCATAATTTTTATATAATATATTTTTATTACAATAAGGACAATTAATATTTTTATTTGTTCGTTCCATTTATTAGGGGTGAAATTCTTTATTTATTAAAAATAATTTTTACTTAGAAATAAAACTCTTAAAAATATAAGAAGTATTTCCACTTTTTACTAGGTAATTTATAGTTTAAATCATATTTTTTAAATAAAATTTGAATTTTTTTAAAACAAGTAAAATTTTGTCTTCATTTTTTTATCATATTTTTAAATTTTCTAGTTTTGTTATATTTTTGTCATGAATTTTAGTTTCTAAATGTCTTAAATAATTATTAGTCCATTTAATATTTCTTCCACATTCACAAAATTGTGGTTTTAAAAACATTTCTCTAATACATTGTATACAAATTGTATTTTTTTCTATCTTTACTATAATGATAATTATTAAAATTTGAAATATCTTTAATTTCTTTACATTTATGACATTGTTTTTCATTTAATTCAATAACTTTAATACTATCATATAATTTTTTATAATACACATCCTTACATTCTTTACAATAATAATATAACCCATCTTTAGTATTTTTGTCTTTATAAAATTTAGATATATCTTTATATAATTTACACCTTAAACATATCTTTTCCATTTATATAAAATAAAATTTACAAATTGGTTTTTTTTTCAATTCATATTCATAAAAATTTCCAATAATATCTTCATTATTTTGATCTTTTATACTATAAGTAACTGGATTTGTATTATTAATTTTAGAAATTATAAATATTTCTCTAGACCAATTATTTTTATATTTATTAGAAAATGTTGATTTTTTATTTCCAATTCTAACTCTATCATTTATTTTAAATTTTGATTTGGTTATTATTTTTGGTGGTTTATATTTAAAAACAGTATCTAATAAATCCTTTTCATTATTTTTATTTACTTCAATTGGTTTCATTTTAATTGTTGAAAGATATGAGTTATTATATTCTTTAACAATTTTTGGTAAAATATTTATCCATCTATAATTTTTATTAATTTCAAACTGTATTTTCATTTTTAGCGAATTTCCCATAGGGAATAAGCTATTACCGTAGGTCTCATGGTAAGACCTAAGCCCAGGACCATGTTACTTTTTTGTTTTTAGGTGCCCAGAGACCAAAAATAATAGTCATTAGAATTTATATATATATATATATATATGTATATATGTATATATATATATATATATGTATATATATATATATGTATATATGTATGTGTCCCTAGACACGATAACTCTCGTAAAAATGGTCCGATCGACACCAAATTTGGTAGAGATGTGTAATCCTACGTTTATTCGGATGAGTTCGTAAACCAGACATATCGACCTAACGGAAGGGGTAGTTTTGGGGGGTTTTGTACCCCAAAAATGGGTTTTTTGCATTTTTCATATGTAATTTTTAAAATTTTTAAATTTTTGTTTTGACCATTGGATTTAGCTCAAAAAAACACACAATTTAGTATTTTGAAGCTTAGCTCTATCTTCATTGGTTACCGAGATATTAAAAAGTCTAAAGACAGTACATTGTATTTTGAAGCTCCAATGTTAATCTTATGGAGAATAAGGATGTGTTAATATTTCACTTATTAACCAATATTTTTGGATGAAACTTGGTATTTAGCATCATTTAGTTGAGATTCATCCATTTAAGGTAAAAAATATTGGTTTTTATACTTTTCATGGCAGCAAACCTGCATACTCTTTTCCCATGTTAATCATATGTAGAATAGGCAAACTTCTTTAGCAATGGACAGACATTGACGAAACTTAGTATATGGCTTTATATGGTCGAAATAAATTTATTTTATGCTAATAACCTACTTTTAGTGTTCCCCATGGCAGCATACCTGCATACTCTTCTATTTATCATAAGGAGACTAGACTTTTTTTTCCTATTTATGAGCATGTGATGACATTTGGTTTACAGGTTTATCTGGTCAAATTTAATATTACTAATTAGGAAATTCGCTGAGTACGCAGGTCTGCTGCGACGGGGTGTATTTCATTTTGTGTTCTATTATACCTTTCTATTATACTTGATTTTTCTTCATTTTCTGTATGATACAATTTAATATTATATTTATTTAATATTTCTTTAAATTCTTTATTGATAAATTCTAATCCTTTATCTGTATGTAAAAGATTAGGTGATTTATGATTAATTTTAATTGCATCCTTAATTATTTCTTCAAATGCTCTAGAAACTGTTTTTCCATCTTTTTTCTTTAATGGTTTTGACCAAACATATTTTGAGAAAGTATCTATCACATTTAACATATATTTATAACCATCATTTTCTTTTTCATAATTTTTCATTATAATTAAATCTGCTGCCCATAAATCATCAATACCTAATGTAATTATTTTTCTTTTTAGAAATTTCTTTCTAATTGGAGCATGAATTTCATTTGCTTCAATTATTTGTTCATTTTTAGTTAATTCTTTTTTAATTATAGGTTTAACTTCTTTTTTCAAAATTTTACTTTTATTTGTTTTACAAATTGAACATTTAGTAGCAATTCTATATAATCCATTTTTCATTTCAACGATTTGTGGATTAATATTTTTAGTTTTTTTCTTACATTTGTGACAATGAATTGGTTCATTCATTTATGTATAATTTTTTTTAAATAAATGGATATGTGTTATAGATGTCATAATCAAACTAATTTTACTATTATTGGAAATTGTGTAGGATGTAATATATGTAAAAGAATTATTTATGAAAAAAAGATTAAGAGAAAAAGTAATAAGAATAAACATCTTAAACATATTTTAAGAGAATTTAACCATTTTCAACCATATAAAACACAACAATTAATTAATGAATTATATATTTTATGTATTTCCAATCATTTTGAAATGACACCTAAGAATATAAAATTATTTTTAAAACAAAGGAATTGTACAAATTGGATATTTTACTATCAATTTTTAAACAAAATATACAATATTGATTTTGAATTGAATAATGAAGATAAAGAAAAAATTACACTATTTTTTAATAAATATTTATGTTTTAAGAAAAGTAATATATCATACAAAAAATTATTACCTATGATTTTTAAATACTTAAATATGGATTTTTGTATAAAACCTAATTATGATAATGACTTTTTAACATATCTATCACAAACAAGTTTGTGATATTTTTTCCTATATAAATGGATCTGCTAGAAGAAATTAATAATGTTGGAGAATTAAGATTTAAAGAATATAAACCATTAAAAAGTTTAAATTTAAATAAAAAATATAAAATTGAAAAATTTGAAAGAATTAAAGATAAATATGGATATACAATTATTGTTGAATTAGAAAAATGTAAAGTACATTTACCAAAAAGATTTACTAATGTAATTGATGATAAATCAATTAAAGAATTAAATAAAAAAGATTTACATTTAATTGTCACTGATATTAAGACTTTTGATGATAAAGAAACTGCTTTAGTTAAATTTGAATAATTATTACAATATTATTGATACTAAACCTTAATTTTACTTGTTTTAAAAAAATTCAAATTTTATTGAAAAAATACTACTAAAATTTTAAATTACAATTTTATTAATTAATTTTAATTTTATTTTGTAGAAAATTTTAGGCATATTTGTTAAAAATTTCATTAAAATTGCATATTTTTTATGACAATTTGACAAAAGCTGAAAATTGGCCAAAAAATGGCAAAAATATTGCATAATTGTATTAAAAAAACTGTGAAATTTGTTTGATTTTTGATTGTCTCCAAAAGTGTCCTAGAAGTAACATGATACTATCTACTTATATATATATATATATATATATATATATATATATATATATATATATATATATATATATATATATATATATATATATATATATGTATGTATGTATGTATGTATGTATGTACGTATGTATGTACGTATGTATGTACGTATGTATTTATGTATAAGAATCTCATGGGACAAACTTTTGTATATCTCCGAAACCATTCCCTAAAATAAGAAATACTCTAGAAAGGTTTTATGAATATTTTACAAATAAAAATAACATTTTTACTCATAAATGAATAACATAATAACATTAAATATTTGCAAATTTTGTTATCTGACAGCCATATTGGAAATAAGTTCATTTATGCGTAGGTAAATGTTAATTTTTATTTGTGAAATGTTCTAAAACATAATTTTAAATCCTTTTTATTCAATGCCATTTTTTCTATTGAATGGTTTCGGCGATATAGACAATTAAAGTTGTTTTTTAGGGATTCAAAATAAAATTTAACTGTCTCTAGTTCCCCATCCATTAGGTATAGAAAAAATATCAAAGAATAAAAAAATTAAACTTTAAATTGATTGTAGAATTCGAATAAGACATTAAAGGTGGGGGTTTGAATTTACAATTTTTGAGTTGGCCGCCATATTGGAAAAATGGTGGATTTTATAATAAATTAAAATTAGTATGAAATGCCAGTAGTGGGGAATGGGGGCTTTTGGGCCAGTTCAAGGTCACCCGAGCGATGACGTCATCGATGACGTCATCGAGGTCAATGACCTCATTGATGACGTCATCGATTGCATCATCGATGACGTCATCACCAATGACGTCACTTCCTTGACGTCACACCCATGACGTCACAAAAATGACGTGCTGATGACGTCATCACCCCTTACGTCACCAAGATGACGTCATCGATGTCACAAAGGTCAAGGTCACGCTGAAACCTAAAATTTTTTGGCACTTTTGCTGTTTCTCGCACTACGCTCCGAGTTTCAGTCACAGTTACCATGACCTTGACAACTTGGAGGAATTTGCGATGAGAAACAGCAAAAGTGCTGAGGAAACTTGAAGTTTGCAACGTGACTCTGCCTAAACCATCATGTGACACCGCTCGGGTGACCTTGAACTGACCCAGAAGCCCCCATTCGACCATTACTGCAACCGCGATGCGTACCCTACGACAGACACCGAGCGACTGACTATCCAGCCCGCGCACTCTAGGTATATGGGAAGTGGTGGGGGAAATTGTGATGACCTCGGGAAACTTGAAAATGTCAAGCCGGGTAGCACCGTTTCGGTGCTACCTTAAAGTTACATGCTAAAGTGTGATGACCTTGAGTAAAAACATAGAAATACTACAAGTTGATACCGTCCCAGAGTTAAAGTGTGGTGACATTGAGTCAAAACACTGAAATACTATAAGTTAAAATCATCCCAGAGTTAAAGTGTGATGACCTTGAGTGAAAACACAGAAATAATACAAGTAGATCCCGTCCCAGAGTTTAAGTGAGATGACCTTGAGTCAAAACACAGAAATAATACAAGTTGATGCAGTCCCAGAGTTAAAGTGTGATGACCTTGAAGTTGTAGAAGTGTGGTGACTTTGAACTACCCCAAATTGTCAGGAATTGGAGTAGCAACCGCGATGTGCACCCTACGACGGACACCGAGCGACTGACTGTCCAGCCCTGCGCACTCTAGGTATATGGGAAGTGGTGGGGGAAATCTCAAGGTCATCCAAATTGGGTTTTAAAAAAATAAGAAACTCTAAACCTCATGCTCCTCTTCTTCCCTTTCCACCTCATTTGTAGTATATATGGTTGACGATGGTAAATTTGACAAATACTCCAGTGATTGTTGATCGTCTTGCTGCAGTATAACTTCAGACCAATCATAATCTAAAGTGACCTTGAGCTTTATTCCCGGGTTGTCGAGGAGAATAGACTTCATCCAATCGCAGATGGTTTCTAAATAATGCACGTTGTCGATTGTCAATTTCCAATTCGTATTGGGTACATCTTCGGTGGAAGACATGGCATTGCAAGCAGGTGTGTCCGCCATGGTTGTTGGAGGAGGAATGATGCTTGGTGCAGCGAGCAATGCTGGTATTACAGAGTAGTGGGGGAAATTTCAAGGTCATCCAAATGGAGTTTTTTAAAAAAAGGAAACTTTTTCTATTTACTTATAACATAACCACTTAAAACTAAAAGGATTGGGATCAACAGTACGTTTAATCACCATATTCGTTATATTCTTCCTGTTTCTCAGTTTTCACCTCCGCCCGGATAGTACCTCCACTCTTTAGCTCCTTTTCGGCTTCTTCTAGTTGCTGGGTAATCGCCATCTGACATTGAAGTTCAAAATCATCACGCGGCACAGATCCGCAAATATCCATCTGAGCCAACCAGAGCTGCCTGAGGTTCTTTTCCTTTTCCTCGACAGCTTCGACGGCTGCATGTAATTCCTTTTCTGTAATAGAGGAGTCCCACAATTGTTGATCATCGGTTTTGTTGACAACCTCCTTTTCAGACTCCTTGTACAAATTGTTCAGCTCCTGCTGAGTCTTAATGGTTACCTCCTCGTAACTAGCACAACTTACATTGAGAGACATCTTGATGTTGTACGGTTGACCGTTGGAGTTGAAATGAGGCTGAGGCACAGCGCTTGGGGGTACTATGAAAAAGTGGTGGGGGAAGTTTCAAGGTCATCCAAATTGTGTTTTAAAAAATCCTATCTTGTTACTGAGCACATATGTCAGTAACAAGATAGGTGTTTTTTTCTCTTTTACATCTTTAATATAACAAATAAATAAACATATTCTACAATGGTAAGAAGAAGGAAGACAACTGCTAGTCAGCTGAAATAATCCAAAGTCTGGCTCGCTTCAGTCTTCATGGACGCCGGTGATGAAGTCGCTGGAGAAGAGTAATGTTCAGACTCTTCTTTTGGGTGTCGGAGATTGCGTATATTGCAAGCGTAGACTTGCACATTTATACGGTAGCCTCGCGCCACCATCAGCTGCAACTCCTTGTACAAGTCGTTCAGCTCCTGCTGAGTCTTAATGGTTACCTCCTCGTAACTAGCACAACTTACATTGAGAGACATCTTGATGTTGTACGGTTGACCGTCGGAGTTGAAATGAAGCTGAGGCACAGCGCTTGGGGGTACTATAAAAAGTGGTGGGGGTGTTTGCATCGAAGCAGGTTTAACCTTTAGCTTGGTGGTGGGGGTAACTGTGAAATGCAAAGGTCAAAGGTCAAGGTCACCCGCGAAGTTTAAAAAAAAATGCAACATATCAATATGTGACAAACTTCACATATTGATATGTTGCATTTTTTGTCTTTTATGGTTTATTTATTTATAAAACATTACAATAACATATGTACAACAGTAAAATTAAAATCTAACACTGCTGCTTGTCGGCGATGTGGATGGTCAACTCGGTGGAATTGCTACCCGTGCAACCGTGGGAAACCAGGTAGAGACAGCCGGGTTGGATGGAGCGCAGATCCTCGTTCTGGAGGAGATGGACGAACCGTTTCGGCAGGTAGACTTGGAACTTGGGCTCATCCCCCGGAGTGAACGGTGCCTCGCTAAGACTGCAGCAAATGGCCTCTCCAACTGAAGTCTCCATCTTCTTCATGGCGTGGATAATGTAGTGCTTCTCGTCTTTAAGTTCGGAACACTTCTTGACGGGTAGTATGGTAGATTTGGAGTGAGCATTGAACTGCTCAACCAAAGTTTGCAGGAACTGGTGAGATGCCATGGTTGAGTTAAAGATTGTCTTCTTCTTCGTCTTCTTGCTGGGAGATGTTGTCGTCTCGGAATCTCGAGTAATACTCATGCCAGGTCCCGGTCTGCTCCTCACTTATATAACCCCCGTCACCCCCACCACTCCCCACTTCCCCACTTTGAAGGTAAGATGCGAGTTTATAGGCGTTTTTTAAAGCGCAATGTCTATCTTTTTCATGTTCTGGACTTTTAGTACAAATACAAACATTTTCCATCGTATACTTGTAGTTTTTATCCAAGTCCACATCATTAACCGGAACATGAGTAAATTCTTCGATCCATCTCTTCTTTTCCAGTCCTTTTGTATAAATATTGGTAAACCTGTTTGAAAACTGATGCATGATGTTATATAAGTCCGTGTAACTTGCAAAACCATCATACCAATCGATATGATGGAAATATTTTGAAATCCACCTGTTGGTAGTAGCGGCTTTGCTAGTTAATGATGAATAAGAACATGGTGGTTTGAACAAAAATGTATATGGAACACTTGTATTGATATCGAAAAACACAAGTTCTTTTATGATAAATCTATCATCATTACCCCGAAACGCTTGGAACTCAATTATACCAGGTTTGGACTTTACTTGTTCTTCTTCCTTGTCCATTGCGAAGATCACTCGTCTGCTCATGACGAAGTCCAAAGGTCAACTGATTTCCACACCACGGTAGGTACGACTTTTATACCTGGCCGTACAGTTGTTGGCGCGTTGGTGTATATTTAACGTGGGCACCGTCCCCGGTAGGCCTAACCCCACAAAGTGTTTGATATTGTTTTAAAAACCAACCATTGTCATCTAAGTTTCCATCTTTACATTCTCCTTGTTTTCATTTTCATCACTAACACTTGATTCTTCTCCTCCTTCTTCCTCTTCTTCCTGTTTTACTGATTTCTTATGTAGTTGAGCGTATTTTTCCAACTGTCTCCACATTTGTACTTCATGAGGAACCCTATTAAATATAGAAGTATCCACAGGTCCGTACAATATAGGTGCGTCCGGTTGTTTGTCCAAAGTGTCTTCCAAATAATCTTTAATAATAGAACTTGAAAACACTAGTTGTCTCAAGTATCTTGTTATTGGTTCAGTTGCACAGGTTAGAATAAAAAACTCTTCTCGATTAAGTTGAATCTTGTTATCATGTCTTGTTGTGTCTCTAAACCGCAATTGATGGTCACCACGATTCTTTATAATATCAATTTCCACATTTGAATCCAAAAGTCCTACTCTTGTCTTTCTTCCATACATGTTACTAGTTAAATAGCATTCTAGCAGATGCAAGTGCTTCATAAAAGATTCCCAAGCACTATCGGTGAACAAAATCATTTTGGGTCCATGAGTCAAAATTACAGTAGGTGAATAATCCGTCGATTTCATAACACCGATTAAAACACTTTTGTCCAAACTGGATGAGATTGGATAAAATATTCGCAAGAATACCTCACTCAATATGTTAGGAGAAATATTATCTTCAGTATCCCTTTTCTTCTTCTGTGCATTCTTTCTTCTTTTACCTTTTTCCTCAACATTATTACTGCCGTGGAGTTGTCCGCAAGCGTTGTGTTCATCTCCCTCCGGTTGACCTTGAAGATCTAAAAAGTCGGATATCTCCTTCTCAATATCTACTACATTTTCTTGTGTACCACTAGGAGAAGCCATATTGAATAAGATGCTACCCATACAAGAACAGGCAACAAACTGATGAGGAGCGACCTGAACACTCTGCTTTTATACTCGCGGAATGCATTGGAATGTAACAAAACCGGTTTTTTACAATACATTTTTAACAATTCCAGTTAAAGGTGTGTATGTTACGATTTTATCATGTAGAATTAAACAGTATGCAGTTGTATTAGCCGATATAGGCGCGTTGAATTCCATTTCTATTTTTATATCTACACTTGATGATTTTACCGATTCATTTTGTTTAGAACAATCGATTACAACTATAGGGTAACCATCTAAGTATTTTTCTGGTGATAGTAAAGGTGCATTCGTTTTACCATAATATGAACTTTGGAATCTTGCATACATATCGTACAATATGCTGTACTTTTTATTAGCGAATGACACATTTAAATTATCGTATGGAAAAAATTGTGAATTTAAATAAACTTTAATATTTTTCAAGTTGCAATGATCAAATTGGCCTGCATGTTTGGTGATGGTGTCTCTTCTGCCTGTTTGTAAACCAAATATAATATACCTGGCTCGTTCCACATAATTAGATGTTTTAACTGTCCAAGTGTGTCGATCCGTAGTTGGCAAGCTGGGATGTTCATGAAATTCCCAACTTCTAAAAGGAATTACAATATCACGATCAGCCTTTAACTTTCTTAATAGTAGCATTCTATGCTCGTCAGCTAATTTTACATGTGGAACTCTCCATACAATTTTGTCTAATGTTAATTTCCATTCTAAAGTTGCATCTGTTGTACCGTCTGGAGCTTTAATAATATCTTTATCGTTTGAAGATCTCAACAAAACTAATTCTTGTTTAACGTTTAATATTATTTTCCTATAATCTTCAGCAAAACCAAGCAACAAACGTAACGGAATATGAAAATCAAAATTTCCATTTGTATCTGGAGTGATTGTGTCTTTTGCAGGTAAAACCCATCCTGCAGGTTGTATTAAATTGGTTTCATTAGGTGATATAGATGTTAATCCCTTTAAAGTTGTTGCAATACCTACTTTTTTAGTAGAATCAACTGTTACACCTGATATTTCATATCTAATTTCATCAAACAGGAAAGCCATGGGATTATTTATAAATGGAACTGTTGTACCAGTAGTAGTACCGTCCTTTTTAGTAACTTTTCCTTCAATATACAAGTAACTTTCACATGGTAGTGTGTAAATGTCTTGATTTTGTATGGGAATACGAATTTCATCGTTATTGTTTAATTTTGATGAAGTGTAAGGGTTGTGGGTGTGATATTCTTTTTCCCATAGGGTTTCGTCGAATGTTGGACCCTGAGCTATATCCAGTATATCCATTATCGGTTACTTTTAATCCAATTCTCTCTAAGAAACGAATGTTCTCGCGTGTTAACTCCTCCACAGCTGAAGAGCTACTAATGCGGATTCCCGTAGGTTGTTCGCTTTTAAATGTTAAACCCATGGTTTTGTATTAAAGTGTTGATTTTAAATGTAATCTAACCGTAATAGGCTCTTCTCGGAAATCTATCAAGTTACCGTCTTGATCCAATACGTTCAACACGATGTCTGAAATGAAAGTGGTGTTCAAAGGTAGATATACCAGGTTTTGCGGCTTTTCAACAATTTTAAATCCAGGTGGTACACTGGGGTAAAAAGTATGTATTATATGAGTATTTGCTCCATCTCTGTAAGCTCCTTGTATAATATTACAAGTTATGTCTATACTATTGACTTTTAATATTGTTACAGTTTGTTTACCGGAATGTGTTTTATTTGGTTCTAAAATCGCTCCATCTTTGGGAAATCCTAATAAATCACCAATTGAGTCTGACTTACTGAAATCTATATAATATTTTGAAGTAAGCTCAGCTTTCATTGTATTGTTATTACCTTTTAGCGTTATATTGTCTTTTCCCATTTTATTTTGCAAAAATTCATTAATATGATCAATTTCATAAGAACCTGTGGGTAGAGTGCAAACTTCCAAGTCTGTAAACTTCCCACTGGCATCTTTTCCTTTATAATAATGTAATAAGTTATTTTTACCTTCCGTAACATTGGGAATAGAGTTGTAAGTTGTAAAATCCAACAGTGCTGCCTCCCAAAATCTTCCTTTTTGCAAGCGTAACGCTGGAAAAAGGATACTTCGTAAAGTGGACGATTTTCCTGTTAATGATACCGTATAGGAAGACATCTCAATAGTGACTGATACTTTTAGCTAGGAATTCCAAACATAAATGGCCGCATATTGAAGTATTATCAGGTTGTTCTCTTTTATAGTTGTAATATATGTTTTTAGCAGATTTAAAGTAATGTTCAAGTTCTTTAGGTGGTGGCAAATTTCCAAAACTATCAAAATAATATACATTACTATTTAGTTTCTTATAACACACCCAATGGGTGCCGGACCCTTCAGTATTATCCAAATTTACGATTCCAGTCTCATTTTTCCATATTTTCTTTGGTAAACTGTCTTTCATAAATACTCCGCGGAAAAATGGTATTTTTAAACAGGAAATATATTTAAATAATTCAACATTAGTCAACGCTTTATGTGGTATAACCAATTGATTTCTTTTATTTAATATGCACGATACGGTCTTAGGTATAGACCAGCCCCGTTTTTTACCATTGACCATATTGTCGGTTTTTTATTATTTTTCCTCGGAGAACGTCTTTTTAGTCTAATATTACCACCATGTTTTCTCTTGGTTGATCCTTTTTTATTCTTACCCCTCCTTTTTCCACCTCCTACCGCTGTTTTAGCCTTCATACCTGCTGTTACCGCTAAAGCTGCTGCTTTTTCCGCAATACTAGCGTCACTAGACTTTACTCGTTGCCAAGCTATATTCGCTAGCTTTTTATCAGCGATTGACCTATTTTTTGAATCGGTAAACGTGGAATATGCGATATCGTGTTCTTTACAAGCCTGATCTAACTTATTTATGCCTGGATCACCTCTTTCCAGTCGTTTTTTCAATTTAGTTCCTGGTCCGCAATACTGATAACCTCCCGGTATGTGAAATTCGTATGGTAAAGCGTCTATTGCTCTGTTTACGATAGATCCTACTGGAATATGATTTAAAGCTTTACTTAACAGAGAAACCGCTGTGGACGTGATACCGCCTCCTTTCCGTATAGTGTCTCGATATGGACTGGTGTAATGAAACGCCATGATTGTCTTTTATATTCGAAAAGCGTAACCCATGTGTTACCTCTATGACAGGTTGCACATAAATGATGTAATATATGGTGTTATTTAATTAAATATCAAAATCACCCCAATCTGATGATCTAAACTTTTGTGTGTTATGATTAAAAAAATATTTATAAAGAATTTCTTGTTTAATCCATGTATTTCTCATTTTTTCGTCAATAGGTTTATGTTGTCCTGCTGCAATATAATTATGCATATCAAATAATAAATTACCTATTACTTTAACAAGAAAATTAACAGTTACAGCGTTATTGGCATAATCAGGGTCTGCAACATTTGTTAATCGTTTGTTATCACAATTCCACCATTTTTTTCCAGTTGGCTCTAATTGTATTATCTGTTCATAAGTAACAGCATCACCAGGCTTTTCACCAATACCTAAATTTGTCAATAACTTTCCTTTACCATCCCAAACATAATTGTTTTCTTCAAGCAAAGTAAACTTTTTATTTCCTTGTACAAATACATCTCCTTGACGTGTTACTACTTGGTTTTGTTTCACAAAACCGGAGGTTTCTTGTTTTAAAGTTTCCTTCATTTGACCCACCGTTGCACCATCTGATGGTGCAAAACCATCTTTTACATTCGCTAAACAATTACCAAGACAGTCAATAACTCCTACATCACGTGTAATACAATGATCTTTGATGTATTTTAAATTTACAGCATCATTTTCATTTTTTGGATAACCTATATCGTTAATAACAAATTTATAAAAAGAAAACCCATCTTTTGTCTTTTCAGGTATTATAGAATGTAAATAGCGTCTATTTATGCTGTCTTTTTCATCTACAGGGTCTGCTACGTTAGATATACGTCGATTTTCAGCATTATACGTTTTTCCATCGAATTTTAACGTATTTTTCAATTCCGATGATAAATAACCTCTGTTTATTGCATCAGCGTTTTGATTTGGCTTACCGACGTTGGAAATTCTATGATTACCCGCGTTATATGTGTTTTTGTCTAGTTTCAGTGTTGGTAATATCTCTTTTTTTAATACTTTTAAATTTATTGCATCATTTTCATCTGTGGGATCATTAATGTTTTTTAACCGTTTATTACTAATATCATAATCTCCATCAGGTGTTTGTGGTAAGCCAGCACCTCTTTTTAAAGTATTAAAGTAATATAATCCATCCGAGGAATATCGTCCGAACTTGTCAACACTCATGGTGCAACTGAATAACATTCTAGAGTGTAACCCATTTTTATAATATTAGTCTCGATTTCTAACCCATATCAGTTTTTATACAAATTCTTAGTCTTTATCAGTTACATTTTCATCGCTCCCGGGACATTTAAAATATTTAAAATTTCCACTAACTAATGCTCCGTCTGATTCATTTCGAAACACATGATTTTTATGAATAAATTGTTCACCAGACAATTTTCTAAATCCGCTAAATGAATTTGGATCTGCAATTAATATATTTTGATAATCATTTACATCCATTAATTTAAATCTTTGCTTATTATAAATAAACTCTTTATTTGCACTGTCATATTGTAATGTTTGTCCTACAGTTGCAGCATCATTTGGATCTCTTCCATTATGCAAGTTTTTTATTACTTTATTTTTACATGTAAAAAATCTAAAAGAATGATCTGGATCTAGATGTACGGTTTGTGATAAAGCAGCTGCATCATGTTTTTCATAACCCCATCCCATATTTGATAACCCTTTACCCATGCAATCCCAAGCATTATTTTTGTATGTTAATAAATTAAATTTTTCATTACCTTGAACAAATTCATCCCCTTGCTTTGATACTACTTGATCTTGTTTTACAAAAGAGGTTGTTTCTTGTTTTAAGGTTTCCATCATTTGACCCACTGTTGCACCATCTGATGGTGCCGAACCATCTTTAACATTCGCTAAACAATTACCTAGACAATCAATAACTCCTACATCACGTGTAATACAATGATCTTTTATATATTTTAAATTTACAGCATCATTTTCATTTTTCGGATAACCTATATCGTTAATAACAAATTTATAAAAAGAAAAACCATCTTTTGTCTTTTCAGGTATTAATGAATGTAAATAGCGTCTATTTACGCTGTCTTTTGCATCTTTAGGATCATCTACGTTGGATATACGTTTATTTTCAGCAGTATACGTTTTTCCATTGAATTTTAGCGTATTTTTTAATTCTGATGATAAATAACCTTTGTTTATTGCATCAGCGTTTTGATTTGGCTTACCAACATTGACAATTCTATGATTACCTGCGTCATATGTGTTTTTCTGTAGTCTTAATGTTGGTGATATATTTTCTTTTAATACTTTTAAATTTATTGCATCGTTTTCATCTGTGGGATCTTTTATGTTTTTTAACCTTTTATTAGTTATATCATAATCTCCATCAGGTGTTTGTGGTAAACCAGCACCTCTTTTTAAATTATTTGCGTAATATAACCCATCCGAGGAGTAACGTCCGAACTTGTCGACACTCATGGTGCAACTGAATAGTAATCTAGGGAGTAACGCATTTTTATGAGATTACCCCACGGTTTCGGAGTTCATCCACTAAAGCCACCCATTCGTTTTCCAATCCAGTATGACCCGCTTCTTTAGCTTCATGTATTAGTTTCATTCTATCCACCAATTTATTGATATTATTGTAATAAATCACATTTGTGTTATATAGTTTCTTCATTAAACCTGTACCTGTAACAGATTTGTTTCTTTTTCTTGGTTCTGGAGCACTTATATCCAAAGTGGATGACACAAACCTTCGTTTTACAGGTTTTCTTGGCATTATCGGCATTGGTTGTCTTCTCGTTGTTGGTATTAACTTGGATACAAATACTCTATATTTTAAAGACCTAGATCTAAAAACTGGCTGGTCAGCTAAATACTTCCTCCTGTATGCATTGGTGTGTTCCAAAATCTGTTTATATGCTTCCATATCTTCTTCTTTAACTAACAATTCTAAAGGCTTTTTTTCAAATAATAATTCAAATAATCCTCTTGTGCCCTTATATCTTTGATTACCAACAATAATATTATCATCTTCATCAATGTTTACCGGGCTATTACCAACCATTAAACCTTCTTCTGTTAATCTTACTCCATAACTATGGTAGTTTTTATTAGGATTTATTCCAGCTAACATTTTTATCATGTATTTCCTTCCTAAAGGTCCTTTGTTATGAATGTTTTCACCCAACAAGCTTATGTTTGACGGACCTTCCCTTGCTTCTTCTTCTTTTTCCTCTTCACTAGCAGTTGATACATCTTCATGTCCTCTTTTAGCTTTTACTTCATATAATTCTCTTATACCACTATAGTCTGGTGATTCTAGCTCTCTTTCAGGTTCTTCACCGGTAAAACCACTATATGTAGAGGATTCCAGGTCTTCATCACTAAAATCTTCTGATTTTATATTTTCTCTTTCAAACTTTGTAATAGGTGCAATTGCATCTCCTTCCAAAACGGGTTTAGCAAATTTTTTGTTTAATTGTTTCAAGGGTTCAGTAATAGGTTTAAAAGTAGATTCAAGAAATTTCTCCCTTTCGCTAATACCTAATTTTAATGCTCTGTTTTTATCCCGAATAGAATCACTAAGTGATTTTATTTCCTTTATTAACTTTTCTTGGTTAACCATGTTTGTAGCAAGACGTGTTGTACAACAATGAATGTTTTACATCATGATCAGTGTATTAGTATAAATTTATCAAATCCTATCCTGTATCGACCATTGTTTAGCGGTTGTTCCTTTATAATTGTTAAAAACCCATACTTTTCAGCCCAAGCCTTTCCACACAACTCTTTAAATCGTTCGAATGGCATATCCGCACTTACATGGTCATAATATATGTGTTTTAGGTTGGTTTCATCCTGTTTAAATACAATTAACATGTTTGCATTGTCTCTAATGAGCTGTTTCGGTATTTTGCTGTAAGTTTGACCAATATAAATGCTATCTATGTTGTTATGTCGACCCATGGCGAAGTAATTCCTTATTGTATTTTGATTTTCACAAGATACATCGTCAAATATGAATACTGAGAATGGTTTAGCCTCTTGCGGTTGCATGACACTCTCGCTCGCGTTAAATTTAAAATATTTAACTTCAGGTACATTATTGAGTATTTGTTCCAATAACTGATATTTCGGTTGTTGTAGTGACTTTGAAAATACATATAAATTATTAAAACGTAAGCCTTTAGGGTTTGTAATCAAATTGAATACTACATTTGTTTTTCCACAATTGGAAGGACCGGTAACCAGACAACGCACCGTGTTTGGTAACAAAACACCGTGTTTCCCAGTATTGAATTGAGAACCATCCACTGTGAGTTCATCTATATTATTAATAGTAAAATTGTCTTTTTGCGGTATTATCTCCATCCTTTGTAATGGTTCAACCCAAAATGATGCTCTATCATTATATTAGATCCTTTTTAGGTATCCAAGAATCTTCCGTCTTATTAAATCCTAACCATCTTACTTTAACCTTATCTTTTTTGCGTTGCAACACCTTTTCTACTAGATATACATCACCTACTGTTGATTTTAACATTTCATGTCCATAAAAACCTCCTTCAAGCAATTGTCCTTTATTATCTTTTAAAATGTAAGTTTCTGGTACTGTAGGTTGCACCTTAAATACGGTAAATACCTTGATGGGGTAAAAAAAATCATTTTTCTGTTTTATGCATATTTTTATTTTTTATACTTTCCTGAACAATTTGACATATAAATTATAGAATTCTGTTGAGTAGTTTTAAAAATATATGGGATTATATGGTAGCGTTCATAAAGTTTTTCGTGCTGTTGCTGGGCAACATTTTATCGATAGTATTATTATCAATATGTTATATAGTGCAATAGTTTCATATTTTTTTAAACTTACTCTTTGTGTTGTTGTCAGCACTGGCAAAACAGACAACTGTGAAGTTTTAATTTTACTGTTATTGTTATTACTGTTGTTGAAAGTTGAAAACAGGTTATGTTTGTGTTGCGCTTTTAGTTTTCGATCGTTTACCGAAAGTTGCGTTTTTTTATGTTTAGGTACATTTTTCTCAGGAGCCATAAGAGATATCAGCTTAATTTTTGTTGTGTTTTGTAGCTATAGTGTTGAGCTTTAAATTGAATGATTACTTCTAAATAATTCCTAAAACAAAATTTTTTTTCATAAAAAATTAAAAAAAAATTGCAAAATTTTAACGTTTTTATATATTTTTATTGACTTAATAAGTAAAAGTGTTAATTTCTAATAAATCGTTGAATTTAAAGTGCTCAATCACAGCTACAAAATAAAACCAAATTTATTAAAATATCTTTTTTAGTTCCTGAGAAAAATGTACCTAAAGTTTTATAAAATAACATGCGTAAGATACAACCATCCGACTCCCCTTAAATACGGTAAATACCTCATTTGTCCAGTTCGGAAGATATCTTTTACTGAATACACCTTTGTATTTGCTTATTCGCACTTTATCACCAACATTAAACCTTTTAGGCTTTAGTTTTTCAACTTTTGGTTTAGTATTCATTTTAAACGTTTTAATACAAGTTTTTCATTTTTATTAGTCACCTGGCTTGGTTTCGTACCGATAGTTCTATGAAACTTGTTATTGTAATCGCTTATAAGTTTTGGTAACACATCAATCCATACGTGTGATCCTCTGTTGGAAAACATCTTATACATCGCACCTTTTAAAGTTCTGTTAAATCTTTCAATTATTGATGCTTTTACCTCTGAATTGGTTGAGTAATGGTTAATGTTGTGTTTTTTCATTAAATTTGCAAATTCCTTATTAAAATATTCTTTTCCATCATCAGTTTGTAAATGTTTTATAGTATGTTTGTCTCTTTGTATAGCTGTTTCCATTGCTTTTGTAACACTTTTGCCACTTTTATCTTTTAGTGGTAAAGCATCTGCCATTTTTGAAAAACAATTAATAATAGTCAATATGTATTTAAATCCTCTATTTTGTTTACTATAAGGAATCATTTCGATTAAATCCGCTTGATATAAATCATTTATTCCTTTTATCACTGTATTTCTTCGTGGAAACTTTCTTCTTGCAGGTTTATGAAGCTCGTTGACAATTTCTTGCTTCAAGTTCTTCATATTGCAGGTTTGAATGTTTCATGTATCACATGTATAATAACAATGAATGTTGTCTTAAATATTAACATCATTTATATAGGTCAAGGTCATCCAAACTTGTGTAAAAAAATGGGGAACACGGCGTTTGACTTGCCGTGTTCCCCATTTTTTTACGGAAGGAGAAAGGAATAAGGTCGAAGTTGTAGAGGGGCGAAGAATAGGTTACTAGTCGATAGGGTTTAGAGAGTAGTGTCCAAAAGGAAGAGTGTGAATTTTATCCGGCATAATATGCCTTTTATCATCTCGAGCTGACAGTGCTCTTTTAACTTCAGTGACACTGTAGACCTCATGTTTAAAGCTTCTGATAGTGTTGAACGTTGCAGACATTGTAGAATCTTCAAACAAGCAGGTCTTGTAATGGTCAAATGTCACATGTTTCTTCAAGTACGATGTTTTGACTCCTTTTGCTTTCTTGACTGTGGGTGTGTTGTTCTCGTTGTACATTTTAAATGAATACAATTTTGCCATCAGTGCCACTATTTCTTCTAAAGGCATTCCATTTGCTTCATCTTTAAATTTTCCGATTACTTTTTTATTCTTTTCGTTGTAATTTGGATGGTTCTTCGGATAGTCAGAGAAGTCAAAATCGTCTTTGTATGGGAAACTCCTTAGGTCTTCATACATGTCCAAAGTCTTTATCCAGTAGATAAACGCGTCGGTATCCATGTATGCAACTCCAATGTTGTCTCTTCCGTAGTGTTTAACCATTTTGTTGTAATGGAAATCATACATTAAAGTTTTACTTATATCCAAAATTGACATTCCAATGTATAACGGACGATCCATCACTATTGTTGTTTTCTTCATACTTACGGCAACTAGATCTTCGTTTATAATCATAGATGTTCCAAAATTTGGTTTTTGCACTAATTTTTCCAATTTCTTAGGATCACTTACTAATTTTACAATCTTGTGTTTTCTTTTGTTTTCTAAGGTCTTCCCGAAGATGGCGTTGTTCATCAATTTGTAAAAGTCCTTTTCAAATGCTGATGTTGCTGCTGCTCTTCTTGTAGTGTTGGAATCAATATATGGTTTCAACCAACAAGACTGGGTGAATTCAATTGCTCTATGAATTCTCACCACACGTAGACCCAATTCAAGAGCTTGTTGAACTACCCAGTAGTGAGCCACATACCGATCTTTATTCTCCAACGTCATCATCAATTTCGGCCATCTTCCTGTCGGTGAAACTTCAGTCTTGGCTAGGAGAGGCAAGTCGTAGTGATGGTCATGAAGGTGCTCCGGATATTCGAAATCACAGTCCAAAATATAGCCTTTTGGACCATTCTTTGGAATCTGTGAGATGTCACCGATGGTGGCCGGGTCGATCCATTTGAAGTCAGCGTAGGGAAGCGGATTTGACATTGCCCAACCATAAAGGTTGTTTGCGTCAAAGTAACCAAGGTAGACCGATGGTTGTCTCTCATCGAAGCCTGGGATGTACTTGTTGTTAGCTTTGACATGACGTGTTACAGCTTGTGTCAAACCGCCCCGTACACCAGATTCTATCATGAGCACCATATCAATATCTGTTAGAAGTTCCAATCGACAGTTGGTTGACTTTAGCATAGCTTGCCATGCTAATCCTGGAGATGTGTACGAGTGTAGAGGGTCCAGTCCATAGGCGGAGAAGCAGGTGTTTCGAAATTCTTCCATCACATCGCACAGCAGAGTTACGTCCAATTTTATGTAAAAGTCGGAATATTCCCCTAAGGTTTGAATGTTTAGTTGGTTCCAAACATTACAAGCATGATTGTAGTCTTCAACGGAGATTTCACTTTCATTTAACTTGCTATTGAAGGCTTCAATCGGTGGCAGACTGGTTTCTTCGAATTTTTCTGCAGAAGTTATGTAATCATAGGGGAACACTCCTTTACGCATTACTAAGTCCAATTTATCTTCAGGTACAATTTTGCTGGTTTCTTTTAGATCTTCTCTTCTTAGGTTCTCAGACAATTTGCTCAAACTAGATGACATAAATCTATAAGAGTCTACGAAGCGAAGTTTAATTTTACCTACTGTTTTTGAGAAACTGATGTACTTCTCCAATGTTTCAGCTAATACTTCGATTTTTCCATCATCTCGTCCTAACTCTGGGATAATGAAGTGGGAGTCATAGCCGCTAAGATTGTGTAACACGACAGGGATAAAGTTTGGCAGTTTGTAATTTATATTGCATGAATTACAAGCAGCTCCTCTGTATAACCCTGTCAGGTGATCGTGATCTCTTACTTTTTGATTTTCTTCACTGAAGCTCTTCTTGCATAAATAACATCTTGTTGCCAAATTGTATTCTTCTTGTTGATTTTGATTCAAAGGTTCCATAGGTAAAACATTACCGAATAAGCGTTGCACCTTTTCAGCAATGTCATACAACTGGTCTACGAAATGCTTAGCGGCTTCTTCCCCACGGTAGAGTATCGGAGTGGATGTTAAGCCATAGTCTTGCAACTGTTCTTCAGGCAAAGTCGATTTCACCAATAAGCAAAAACTGTTAGGTTGATGCAGTTGATATTTGGTTCTTCTAGTCACCTCACCATCCGGAAGCTCCTGTGGTACTAACGTGGATTCGAAATCTGCGTAGACGGCTACTGGAATCCGATATTGGTGAACTGTTTTGTTGAATTGGATGAACGCTCGAGATGGCGGCGGCAGACTAATCTTCACTTCATAGTTGTCATTACAAAGTCTTTGGTGTTCCTTCAACCACTCCGATCCTCCACGTCTCAAATCTTTATTCGTAAAACAAAAGCATCTCTTACACACTGTCACTCTAATTTTATTTTTCGTTAATTGTCGTACAACCAATGCTTCAAAATCTTTTATCCACACATAATGTGAAATTTCGCCTTTAGTTATCAATAATAAATCAGTATGGTTTCTTTGCTCCACTTTTCCAACTCGTAGAGGATACACATTGTTCGAATCATCTAAGCCGAACACGTTAACAGAAACACCTGGATTTTGTTTCTCAAATTTTGCAATTTGATTAAGACTCACAGGATACGACATTCCTCGGAAGTTGTAGCGGTGTTCGTTTTCATAATATTCCCTACCAACTCTACAAGGATTATGTTTTACATACTTAGTTAGCATCGCATACTTAAAACATTCATTATCCCCGTTTGTAACATTTCTGCAAGAGTTGGTGTCTTTAATTTTCTTTGGTAGAGGGATAAAGCTGCTACCCCTCATACCATATCCATGCTTGTGAACCCTCACATCCATACCTTCAATCGATGATAGCGTCCAGCCAGATCCTCTTCCTTCGTGTTCTTGGAGTTTCATTAGCAGTTCATTCAAACAATCTTCTAAAATTTCGTTGATATCAGATGTGGTTGTAAGGGTTCGGTTTTTAGCAATGAATGCTCTCGGTGAGTTTTCACCATTGGTATTAGTAAACATAGCCTCCAACACCAATCCAAATTTAATAAAGTTCAATCTTGCCAATTCTTCCATCAATGTTTTTACAACTAAATTTTTAGCTTGGGTTATAAAGTTTTCCAATTCCAATTGCACATTATTAATTTTGAAATGAGTTACAACTGGTCCTGGCAAGGCTGTGGTGCGCAGTTGTCTTATTTATTCCACTTCTTCTGTATCCTCTTTTTCCATATCCTCTTCTTGGGTACGTAGTTGTTTTACATCTTCCACTTTTTTTCCTTCCATTTCCTTTTCAATAAATCCTCCAGCTGTAGATGGTCCAGCTCCGGCAAATTGAATAACACTTGGTCTTCTTCTTTGCATTAACTGTAAATAGCTAGCCCAGTCCTTCTGCTTCTGGGGTTTTTCCAAAAACCGATCAATCGCATCCAAGTCTTCTTCACTTACTACAATCTCTTCTTTTCTGTCCTCTTCACGATGCAATTCTCGGTGTAACTGTAGATAGCTATCACAGTCGTCCATCTGTTTCTGGTAGTTTTCCAATAACCGATCAAACGCATCCAAGTCTTCTTCACTTACAACAATCTGTTCTTTTCTGTTTTCTTCATGATGCAATTCTCGGTGTAAAACAAAGATATCTTCATCTTGGAAAAACTCACCACAAATATCGCAAAGAGCCATTTTTGAACAAGTTTGGCTTTGAGTGTGCACTCGGTGAATGTCCAAGCAATAATGAGCAGCGCGCTCAACCGGGTCCCTTTATACCCGAGGTTGAAGGGTGGGGGAAGGTGACGTCATATACATCCGGTTTATCAATCATTTAGTAAATTTGGCTTTTAAACACCCATTTTCAATATATTCTTCAACAGGCTTGATAAACCAATAATGTTTGGTCTAAATCCACTACTTTGTACAAATATTTTGAAAGATGTCTGTTTGAGCAAGTTTATGTGGAACAAGGTCACTTGGAATTATTATTTTTAGCGGGGATAGAGCACTGCAATAGAGCCATGGTATAGAAGTGGTGTATCCATCCAATTGGTTTGCCCTTTTTTATACCCCCACAAACTATGCATTTATGTGGGTCAAGGTCGCGTAAAGATACCCTTTGAGCGGGGGATAAACCACTAAGCAGCATGCTAGTCCATTGCCGCAAAGTGATCTATCCCCCGCTCTGTTCTACAAAAAAACCTCAATCAAGTCCAAGTTCAAGTCCTAGTTTAACACTTGGTTGGGAGAATTACATTAGTTTGATACTTATTTCTACCGTTACACTTGCTCCATTCTCAAAAAGATATAAATAATATAATCCTGGGTACTGTTCTTTTTCACGTCCTGCATGTTCCTTAATAAAGTCGAAGGCCAATCTTTTTGAATATTCATTATGAAACACTTCTCTTACACAAACAAGGATTTTTTCTTCGAGAAATTTCACTTGAATTGTTGTTAGTTTGCTTACATCATCCTTGTCTATCAGGGGTAGCTTGTAGGTGAAAGTATTTGGTGGTAGTTTGGGCGTTCTATCAAGTAAACAACAAAATTTTTTATACAATTTCTGCTCATTGTCTGTAATACTATTAATACCAAACAGATTATAGTACGAAGGATCATAAGGTATACGACGATACATTTTAAGAACCGGTCAGCATAAGCGCTGGAGCTAAAATGAGAAATGCGTGCAACCCGGCCGCCTTATATCCCCACCGGGTGACCACGCCCAAGGTACCCGGGGGGGGGGGTTCGCACTTTTTGTCGGGGGGGGGGGGTCGCACTTTTTGTCGGGGGGGGGGTCGCACTTTTTGTCGGGGGGGGGGGTCAATTTAAAACAATAAGCCTCCCTTAAGGCGTTTATGTTAACATCGCTGAAGCCTCCAAAAAGACACACTTATAGACGAGTCAAACCTTGTGTGTTACTTGACTTGTACATTTTTTTAAAAGAGCTTAATATATTTACCTTGTTAATAAGACCTGACTGTTAAAGAATTTTGAAAACTTTTATATATTTAGGTCAAGGTCACGGTAAAACTTTAAAAAATTAAGCCCCACACCCCCGATGGGGGTGTGGGGCACTTGGGTTGTCATCGCTGTAGCCTCCAAAGAGACCCAACTATGACAACAAGGCAACATCCAATGTCGTGTTCCCTTCGCCACGCAAGACTTGTAAACATTTACTGCATTGTCTTTTCAATAGCTAACAAAACATTTACTTAATTTTGAGAGAGGTTGAGGACAGCCCTAGTGGCTTACGCCCTCGGTCCGAGTGCAGGGGCCACCGCAAATTGGCCACAGCTGTGGTCTGCATGTCAGCATACAAACGGACCGAGTCCCAAACCCAGCCGCAATATTGCATGCCTGAGAGGACCCATGCTAAAATTGGTTTAAAGTTGTTTTACACGGGGGTCTACTCCCGTACCCTACCTTTACTATTTAACTTTATCAATGCAGTAAATTTTTATAAATCTTTGTGGGTCAAGGCCACACGGACATTAAAAAAATTTCGGCCCCCGTACATCCATGGCGAACCACGAATGTTCGGGGGCCTTGGGGACTAAAAACACAAATAGCTAACAAAGATTCATTTACATAATTTTGAGTTTCCAGAAGGGAAACAAGAGGTTGAGGACAGCCCTAGTGGCTTACGCCCTCGGTCCGAGTGCAGAGGCCACCGCAAATTGGCCACAGCTGTGGTCTGCATGTCAGCATACAAACGGACCGAGTCCCAAACCCAGCCGCAATATTGCATGCCTGAGAGGACTCATGCTAACGTTGGTATAAAATGCTTTTACACGGGGGCCTACTCCCGTTCCCTGACTTTACAATTTACTTTGAGCATTGAAAAAGCTCAAGGGGGGATTGCTAAAACAAGCGTATACACTTTAGAAACATATAACACACTTACAACACACAATTGAGCTCAACGTAGTCAATGCTGGAACAAGCACATACACATTAAACACATATAACAAACAAGACACAAAGGATAAAAGACACAGGAGACATAGGGTACAAGTAAAACACTCTCATATAAAACAATTCCCAATACCCAAACGCAAGCGCAATATCTTACAACTAATACAAGTCTTAAAGTTAGAGTAGACTTCGCTAAACACTGAAGGCGCCATTCAATGTTTAGTGATGCCTATGGCGGTCCGTCCCGGTCGTTCACGTTCAACGCGCGGGAGCGGACTGCGAGCCGGCTCTGGCTGGACCCCCTTATATCCCCGCCGGGGCTGCCACGCCCAGGATATCAGGGGTGGGGGAGGGGGTGGGGGTGGGGGTGGGGGTGGGGGTGGGGGTGGGGGTGGGGGGGGGTTCGCACTTTTTGTCGGGGGGGGGGGGGTTCGCACTTTTTGTCGGGGGGGGGGGGGGGTTCGCACTTTTTGTTGGGGGGGGGTTCGCACTTTTTGTCGGGGGGGGGGGGGTCAGGTAAGTTAAGTGGGTCAAGGTCACCCACAACACTTGTACTCTAAGTGTTGGCTATACCCCCACCACAACTGGGTCCCTAGGCTGCACAACACCGCTTCGCCAGTATGTCTCCGGCTTCCATGCGGTGCGTCTCGCTGTTCTCTAGCTCTCTATATGTAAGTAATTTTACAAGTTCTGAATGTAGGTCACTACACTTTAACTCTGGGACGATATCGACTTGTAGTATTTCAGTGTTTTGACTCAAGGTCATCACACTTTAACTCTAGCACATCGGTTATCGTACCAGAGGTGCTCAATAACCTAACTTGTAATGTTTAGGGTGGCGTTTGCACGCCGCGTGGTATCGCCATGAGTGTCCAGTCCAGGTTTTAAGTTAAATTAATTTTACTGTAATCTTTTCCATTTCCACTTCGTTTTGCCAAAGTATAAGGTGTCGCTTAATAAAGTGGTATTTCTCTTAAGTTATAGGAGATTGCAAGGATACAATTAGTTTATTTAGGAGACTCTTCATCTTGGAATTTAACACAATTTCCACTTTGATTCTACAACTTCAAGGTCATCACACTTTAACTCTGGGACTGCATCAACTTGTATTATTTCTGTGTTTTGACTCAAGGTCATCTCACTTAAACTCTGGGATGGTATCAACTTGTAGTATTTCTATGTTTTGACTCAAGGTCATCACACTTTAACTCTGGGGCAATATCGACTTGTAGTACTTCAGTATTTTAGCTCAAGGTCACCACACTTTAACTCTGAGACTGCATCAACTTGTATTATTTCTGTGTTTTGACTCAAGGTCATCACACTTTAACTCTGGGACGGTATCAACTTGTAGTATTTCTATGTTTTAACTCAAGGTCATCACACTTTAGCATGTAACTTTAAGGTAGCACCGAAACGGTGCTACCCGGCTTGACATTTTCAAGTTTCCCAAGGTTATCACAATTTCCCCCACCACTTCCCATATACCTAGAGTGCGCAGGGCCGGACAGTCAGTCGCTCGGTGTCTGTCGTAGGGTGCACATCGCGGTTGTAGTACTGGTCTAAAGTAAGGCAGCTGGGCTAGTTCAAGGTCACCCGAGCGGTGTCACATGACGGTTTAGGCAGAGTCACGTTGCAAACTTCAAGTTTCCTCGGCACTTTTGCTGTTTCTCATCGCAAATTCGCTCCAAGTCGTCAAGGTCATGGGAACCGGACTAAAACTCGGAGCGTAGTGCGAGAAACCGCAAAAGTGCCGAAAAATTTTAGGTTTCGGCGTGACCTTGACCTTTGTGACATCGATGACGTCATTTTGGTGATGTAAGGGGTGATGACGTCATCCGCACGTCATTTCTGTGACGTCATGGGTGTGACGTCATGGATGTGACGTCATTGGTGATGACGTCATCGATTGCGTCATCAATGACGTCATCTATGACGTCATCGGTGGGGTCATTGACCTCGATGACGTCATCGCTCAGGTGACCTTGAAGTGAGCCAGCAGCCTTACTTTTGCACTACTGATTGATCCTCACGAAATTTTGTTCGATCATAGTAACCATCTATGCGAAGGTGTAAATCTGAAATGGTCCAAATCGGACATAAGGGTTCTGCCCTACGGCCCTTTAAAGTTACCATGTTATTTTAATAGGAGAAATGTTTTATTTGGTTTGTTTACTGTGTGTTGATTATACAGCTGTTATAAGGATCAAAACTGCAGACTGTTACTATCAGCTGTTTGTTAATACAGTTGTTTTATGTGAAATTGTTGTTTTGTTTATTTTAGTGGTTTGTTTTCCTTTGTACGTGAATGAAATGCCACGTTTACGGAGAGGAGGTGCAAATCTTGGACGACTCACCATTTAATATTTTGTAAACATATAAGACCCCGTCGCAGCACCTGCGTACTCAAAAATTATTAGAGTATTACAGCCTTGTGGCGAGTAAGCACAGGGAACAACCTAAAACTGGCGACGAGTACGTGCAGCGAATGAGCTGACCCAAAAGGTGAGTGAACGCAGCGAACGAACTAAATTGACGGCGAGTGCGGGGAGCGAACGAGCTCACTTGAATTAACTGTAAAATATTTGCTATTATTGATTTAAAAAATAGTTGCTACGCTCAATATTGCAAGCAGACAACTGCATTGTATACCTAGTATTATATAAAAAATGTAATCTTAAGTGCTGCAGAGTTAACTTGTGATGTAAACTGAGCCTTCCATCTTGTCTTGGCAGTTACTAGAGTTGCTAATTGAATTTAAGTTCCAAATTTAGTTCGATTTCAAACACTGGCCTCATTAAAATCGTTAACTCCAATTTAACACATATTTCATTTGTAAGTGTTATTTTTATTGGAGTATACTACAAGTAAAAGATTGTACAATGTTGCTGTAGATGACTTTTCTAAGGGAACCCGAGCATTAAATAAAATATGTTTAATTTTATAAACGTTTTTAGATACTTCTACATGAATGCGTTTCAGATTGTTTTCTTTTCTTTAATGTTTGGTTGACAACATTTTATAAGTTTCAGACTAAAACAAAATATTAAACTCTATTCGAGACAAGAGTTGGCACTTTAGTAATGAGTATTTTGTTTTTTATTTATTTACCAACGGCAAACAGCCAATTTACAAAGAATACAATAATACGAAATTACATGCGAATATGAAGACAATTGTGCAAATTTTCATGCAAACAAGAACAAGATACAAATACTACAGAATAATATGCCAAAGAACATGCGATAAAATTGATTAGAATAATCAAGACAAGAGTAGTATTCTCGAGTATTAATTACTAAGAGAATCATTTAATCTTGTTTCCTCTGTTTATATTCTGCCATGTATGTTGCAACATTTAACGATAATGACTAGATGGTCAGCAGGAAACCTTCAGCACTGTACTTTCCCATATTTGTATTGAAATTAACCTATTTCATTCAATTATATGGTTTTCTTGACATTGTTTCAATGACAAATGTTGTTTCACAGTGTTTATAATTTTTTAAATCATAAAAATTTGTGAATATATATTGTATAAAAGAAATTAATATAGATCTGCATTGCTTACTTTAGAAATACTTTCGAAACACCAACCTGTAAAAAAAGAAACAGAATTATATAGACATAAAATTATTAGAGGTCTAGACTTGTAGAATTATTGGTTTTTACATTATATTTTAGGCAATAAATCTACGTCACACAGTTTAATGAATATTTGTGATCTTAAATTACATACGTACATCAGAAAAAATTATTCGTAGGTTAAATCGTAGCTAATATTCTGCACACTCCCAATGTTTGTCTTAAAGATTTTAGTTAGTCCTACTTTAGAATAAGACAGTTATAAGACTGTCGTAAATTTATATTTGACAAATCCTTAGTTTGGTCCCCATTTACAGTAATTCTTCGTTTTAATAACAACAAACAATGTGGTGAAAGCGTGTTTGTATTGCTCATCATCCAAGTAACCTTTATCTGTAACCCACTAATAAATCCTTAGAATATACCTTAACATGTAGAGTGTTACATATACATTTTGACTTCAAACGGAAATAGAGCATTATCACATTTCAATTGATGAATCAAATATTAAATATGTTGGATTTTTTAAGCTGTTAAGTGTAAATAACTAGGAATAAAACGTTTTCACAAGTATTTTTTGTTGGTTTATTTCAAAAATATTTTCTCTACCAAATGAAGTATAAAATTAAGTAAAAATAATAGTAAATTTCTTCAAACTGCTCCGAAGACAGCTGATTGTGATACAACCACACGGCGCTCAGGAATATTGTTTTTTCTTTACTTTTTTTTGTCTATCAACGCTAGTGGCATTTCTTAACGTTTAGAAGGGGACGGTCCAAACCCAAGTCTTGTTACTATCTAACATCGACCAGTTGTTAGAAAATATCAGTAGCCAATGACAAATGGCAACTGGGTCCGGAATCGATCCTTTAAAAAGCTATGAACTTTTCTCAGGATCGAACCGGCAACCTTTGGATCAAAGGAGAGCACTATAACCACTCTTATAGTGATTGGCTGCCAGTATATTGTTCTTCGCTATATGGAGAAAAATAATTAGATTATGTTCATCGGATGTTTGCAATCACAATATTGTAAAACTTGCACTTGCAAACCACCGGCTGAGATTAAAAAAAAAAAAAAAATCTACAGGGTGCGGCAAAAAACCGACCTATTTTCTTTTATGCACCATTCAGCGTCAGGAAGTCTGAGGGTGGTGGGGGTGAGCTTATTTTAAAGCAAATTTTATGCCATTTCAGAAGTCATTGAATAGTGATCGCCTAACCTACATGTTTACATTAAGCATGACAAATAACACGCTTCCGTTATCGGGGCGTATTGTGTGATTCTCGTCAGTAAACTTTAACATTTCTTTATCAAAATTTAAATAAATCATTTGTTTGTCGAAAATTTTTTGCTTTGTATGGTCAGTGGGCTGTAATTACTGAATAATAGCCAATTAATTGGTATGGATAGGGACTAAGATCGAACCACAAAAATTTGTCAAATCCAATGGTCAGCCATGTTCAAGGCATTTCGCTAGCCTACCGGTTGGCGTCTTAGACTCTGGTTCAAGATGTCACCGAATCGATTCCCGGGGTGTCCACAACAATGTGATGGGTTTGGAATACTCTCAATTTAGCGTTTAGTGTACATTGTACAATTTTCTAACAAAATGCCTCTGGCGTAGACACTAGCAAAGCAGTAGCCTTGGTTTCTGGCGGGCCGACGAGTGCTGTTTTTCCCAAACAGCAGCATGAGTAGTGGCAAAACACCGGTTCTGCCCCAGTTCAAGGTCATCGGTTGGAAGTGGCAGGTGTGGGTTCGAACGTGGCAGCTGTCCGTGGGGGCGAGGGAGGGATGGGGAGGGGAGGGAGGGTTTAAAGGAGGGGATGGAGTTTCGGGAGCGCATTCGTTTGCGGATCGTCGACGGGGAAGGTTGTAGCGGTTAGGGTTTAAGAACAAATTGACCAGTGGCGAGGGTGGGATTCGAACCCGGCCCGCCGGCGTGTGAAGCCGGCGCCTTACCCCTGCGCCACCGAGGTAGTTGTCGGGAGGCGGTGGAAATGTGTCAGATAGCCTGTGGCGACGGCCGGCGTAAGGGTTCGCGGTTTGTCCACCAGAGTGTACTAGGGGCGCGTTTAGTTCTCACTTTATCCAACAGATCGTAGCACGTGTGGCTGCACCTAGTTTACCTTAAACCCGACAGAGTGTAGCTCAGTTATTTTGCTGGAGATAAAAAGATAGATAGCTTAAGAAAAGTATCGGTAGCCGCAGAATGTAATTAATTATTCAGGTGCAGGATCGCAAGTAATGTTCCGTGGATAATCAAGTGGGGTTAGAACTGTAATAGTAGACGATTTGTAAAGTGTATCACCTGCAGGTGTGCAAGAAATGTCCCGTGCACGATGAAGTAGGATTACAATTGCCAATTGTACAGGTAAATACTGTATTGCAGCAGTAAGTACAATACTAGACGGTTGTAAAGTGTATCACTTGCAGGTGTGCAGAAAATGTCCCGTGCACGACTAAGTGGAATTACAATTGGCGATTGTAAATGTGTCAGATAGTCTGTGGCGACGGCCGGCGTAAGGGTTCGCGGTTTGTCCACCAGAGTGTACTAGGGGCGCGTTTAGTTCTCACTTTATCCAACAGATCGTAGCACGTGTGGCTGCACCTAGTTTACCTTAAATCCGACAGAGTGTAGCACTGGGTGGAAAAGTACGAGAAAAGGATGCAGGGGTACCAATCCCCAGGTAAACCCCAAAATATCCCCATGAATTCCCCAAATTTCCCCGCATTGTTACCAACTTATGCTATCCGCTACAAACATAAGAAATGAAATGCTGGGGGGGTTATACTATAAAAAGTGTGTAAAACCCAAAATGTTGCCCATACAGTATATAAAATCAATGGCTAGAAGCTGTTGAAACCGTGGAGTTAGATTGTTTCTGTAAAATGTGTTTTGTGCGTAAAAGTTTCGGCTGTAAAGTGTTCGGAGCCATGATAATACTTGTGAGGAGACGCGTACTCTTTAAAAGTTAGCTGACATATGACCGCGACGGGGAAGGTTCCATAAGAGAGAGAGAAGTAGATAAATAGTTTAAGAAAAGTATCGGTAGCCGCAGAGTTAGTTTTAATTATTCTGTACGGGTTGGTCATCAGCCACAGGAGTACGAGAAATGTCCCGCGGATGAGTACTCTTACTTACATTTGGCGATTGCACAGGTGGATCTTACGCTGTGTATCTAGAGTTTTGTATTAATAACGAGCTTTTAGTTGTCCTATATTTCAAGATTATAGAGCAGAATAAAACACATATTGAAGGAGGAGCGGTCATATAAACTAGCTAATAACGTGAATAAGAATAGTCGGGCAGGATCGCCAACAGGTGTAACAAGATCGAAACGTCGATACTTTTTAGCATGTCAGTTAAGACAGTCTGTAAAATAATATCAGTAGAACAAAATGCTGCAAAGGTCAGGTCTTGCACAATACAACTGGTGAAAACTGAAGTGTTTCTTAAGCTTAGCCAATGTAGTACGCGGCCTGGAAACAGTGGAGTCAAATTGTTTCTCTAATATGTGTTTTGGGCGTAAAATGTTTTGCTGTAACGTTTGCGGAGCCAAGATAATACCCAAGGGGAGACGTGTACTGTCCAACTAGTCAGAGTGTATATGGTCGGTCGGTGGACGCAAGTGTGTCCGAATATATAGAGACTGATAGCGTGCTAAACGAAACTAGCAGAAATGAACGTAAGTTCAAACAAGTACAGTTGTACTATTGTGTACAGAGGTAATACTCATTAAAACGGTGTTTACCGTATGAGATTTGGCGAACAAATGGAGAACGACGGTTAGATGGCTGATTTTATAGGGACAGCTATTGGTATAGGTTGTAGACGGCGTGCGAGGGTGTATAAAGCTCTGTCGGCAGATGTGCCGGTAATTCATGCACTAAATCTGCATATAATAGTTTCGGAAATCTCCCAAAGTAGACGTGGCAGATGTACGTTTGTCATTCACGTTACACAAGTCTGTTTCATTCAATAATTTACCTTTCAAAGAATTCAATGAGAAATATATTGAAGTTGTTTTGGAATATTATTTATCCAACCCAATAAGCTGAGCCGTGCATTTTAATTTTGTCAAGTTTAGGTACATTATTTAATTAGACAGCCTTTGACCAGCAGTTATTAAACTATGACACGGTCGGTTTAGTGTTTTAAGAGTATAGCGAACAACAATCTTATTTCTGTTGTTATAAAAACATAATAAATTTTCGTTTTAATAAAAACATATAATGATTTTAGGGGGAAAAAACTAAGTATGGGACCTTAAATCCAAGGTTTGGATTCAGTTTGTAATATTCGTATTGTGTTTGTAAAAGTCTTAGGTTTGAAAACTGCGTATTTATCATAGGAAACAAGTATTAAAAGTTTAAGAAACTCCTCTTTAAAGTTAGCTTAAACATCTAAACAAACCTGAATATATTTTATAGTACAAAACTTTCGTATAACTTTTCTATTAAATATGTTTATAATCTGACTAGCTATGTAGCCTATACCCGCTCTAAACGCGGAGTGTGTGTGTAAAGTTTATTGAAACAAATCATATCAATGGCTTCACAAATTCAATAGATCACATTCAGTTGGTTTATTCCAACATATCTAGATATCAAGTTTTTATGCTTAATAGTTCCCAGGTACATTTGTCAAACGCTTGTTACATACGTTTCTCATTTAGGTAAGAAGCTATTTCCATTAATGTTTTTGTTGCAGTTTGATTTAACATTTAAATTCGTATAGTGATTTACTTTATAGTCATATGAGAATAAACTCTATCAAGAAAACTCATTTTTTTTTTAAATATTTTAGATTATTATGAAATATAATATTGAATCCTTGATTGGATGTGATGACAGCCACATACCAATTCCAATGAAACCCACTCCCGCATAACTTGTTCTACCCATGAAAGCTATCTACAGACGCATGTACAACATTAAATCTAAATTCAAAACTAATCAACGCTTAAGTTTTAAGCGACAATACTAATTGTGTAACAATATGCATAAAGTATTTTAATATTCATATTTATAACCCAGAAGTAGTTGACTTAACTCACCGTATTTAGGCTAGTCAAAAGTTAAAGGGTTTAATATGAATGAGTCAGTATTTAACATTTTAAGTGTTGTCATTTAAGTGGTGAAAATGACAAACTGTATAATTCAACTCAAAGGTAGATTCGAATACTCCCATAAGATTAACATTCAATATTTCTTTTACTATGACGCAGAACCTTTTTGACGAACGATGCTTTGGAACGGCTAAAATTGTTCGAATTGCACCATTTAACAGTAATAAAAATTTCCATACCATTTTACTAAAACCCTTGTCGTGTGAAAAGAGATTAAAGATTGGTATCATAGCACAACTTGGCTACTTTGACGTAATATGGGGCGAATCCCTAAGGTCGCTAAGGCAATTAAAGTAGCAATGAACATTTACACCACTCTAGTCTATGATATGAAAAAGAAAAAAAAAATTAGACCATTAGGTAAAATCGTTATCCCATGAAAAGAGAACAAAATATTACCCATGAGCGTTACAGACATAGTGACGGACAGAAAGAGAGAGATGGAGACAGACAGAGGTATGCTATGCATACAAAGTAAAAATAACCGAACATTTCAAGATTCTAATCAATGTACAGACATAACACAAATTTTATTAATAAAAATAGATTGTTGCGGGAAACTCAAGTAAAATATAACGCAAGAGGGAATGTAAGTTACTTATAATAATTATACAATAAAATAATTATACATTAAGTGATAAACAGAAAATAGAGCGAATTTTTCTTTTGCCCAGCCAATTTACCAACGTGACGACAGAGTTGTTTAGAATATGCAGATGCATCACAAGTTACTTTTTGTTGACATCCTTTGATTAAATGGTCAACATATCATGATATCGCTTATAGTAATTTGTAGTAAGTATTTATTGTAAATAGTTAATTAGATTCTTAATGAATGGTGCGGTTTTAACTCTTTTACTGATAAGATCCCCTACACCTAATAGATACTAAAAGCCCTTTTGCGATTCAAGGTTTATATTTAGTGATTTTACATGAATAGTTGATTGGTTTGGTTGCTGCGTGGATTGCTTTATTAAACATGTTAACAAACTAATCAGCTGCTTCGTTAGAATCAGTGCAATTAGTAATTGTATCCGAATGTTGCAAAAATAAAATATAACTATCTTTTCCTTATCTATAAAAAAAAATTGGAGGTTTGAGAACAAGGATTTACATGTTGTGCCGTTGTCACAAGATACCAATTTTCGCCCTATACAAAACATTGAGGTAACGTTCCGCAAGCGGTGTTCTGTTATCCACAATAATACATAATTTGGTGTCTTCTATAACAACCAATGCATTTGGTCCCTCAACCGAGGTTCATAATACCGCTCAAAGTCATGAAAACAGTCCCAGGTCTTGGAACGGCCTCTGATAAACAACAAGGAACGTGAACGATCACAATGAAGCAATAAAAAAACAACTTTATACCCATCCAAAGTGCTTTGCTGTACAAATTATATTTGCATACATTATTTAAATATTTGCTAGGTACATATAGTTATACCACCTTAATATTTGTATATAATACAATTTTCGCGCACTTGAAGCCGCAGTCATACGACTGTCGGCTTGGTTCTCAAAAACCCAATTAGCTAGAAACTTAAAACAAAAAATTTACTTAAAATTAATATACTGTACAATGTATCTGACAGCTTACTTGTATTTTTTTCTACACCTTCATAGCTACATTACTTTTAATCTTAACTGTGATTTTTTTCACAATCTTATTGTAGCCTAATAATTATAGGGAGCAGATTACTTTTGATTTCCCTATCTCCACCATGTTAACATATGTTCTTTTTTCTCACAAACTATTACAGATAACTGGTTGTAATTTTTTTCAATATGGACTTTAATTTCTAAGCCATCTTTAGGCCAGAGGATGTTTTATGTACTTTCGTTTTGTATTGATAATGTTCTATTTATTAAATATCATAAATGGTTGATTTAAAAACATTAAAAAATTATAGATGTTTTGTGAGTCATACTTTCGAAAACCCTCTGGTTTAAAGTGTTATGACATCCTAGTGGTGCGTGAAAAATTTCACTTTTGCAATACAAACGGTTACCAAGTTAAAGGTATATTTACGTTAGGTTAGGTAAGGTAAATATCAAATTGTATCAATTCCACTCCATGCCCACTTTTTTAATTTTTGCCATAAACCCTATGAGGACAAGCCTTTAGGTTTGCCGCTATATTAGTGCTATAAGCAAATATGTGTTAAGCCTTACCTAGTGAATGTACATATCGAATTTCACCGAATTGCGTTAATAAATATGTGAGATAGAGGGTTTTGAATTCCTCATAACAAGAACAACGTGAAAAATATTTGTTTTTTTTTTTATTTTTCTCTGTAACCTGTTAACCCAAACTAAAAATTTTAAAACAAGATTGATTTTTTAAACTCTTTTAAAATGTTTTTAGTTAAAAGAAAACAATTTTCTTTAGTTTAAAAAATTGAGATTCAAAATTGCCAAAAATTCATTTGAAACCTCATAAAACCTTGTTTCCATAACCCGATCATGCTGCTTCATGAATTTATGAAAATAGAGCTGGTCTTAAACCTCCATATCAATTTAATAAGAATTGGTGGTTTTCTTGTTACCAGTACCAAGGACACATGCATACAGATATATATTAATATGTGAAAATGGAACAAATGGTGTTCACAGGTTTTTGAACTAAAATGAACCTCGCACGAACGCTGCTACCAAAATAATAGAGACCCAAATTAGACAAACATTACTAAGTTATTGCTAATAAAAATAGTTGGCTTTAATTCACTTTTGATATAGTGTCATAGTAATCAAGCTATTAAATCTACACCAGACTCTTCGCAGATAACAGCTGTCAAAAAGACTGCTTAAAGTTATAGTTCTCTGCGTGATAGCCGGTGGTTCCATCACCGAGGCAGATGCATCACCCCACGCCAGTATCCCATATTGCAATATGGACTGCTCATAAGCGTAATACACACTCCTGCAGTGATCCGTGGTCAGCACCTGTCTTAGCTGTCTTTAAGCAACAGTCATTGTTTTTAGTTTACGTTTTAAGAATTGAATGAGGGCCTTCCATGACATCTTTTGGGGTAAAAATATTGTTAAATATTTATATGGATCCACTTGCTCCACAATGGCAAAGCTGCAATCAGCAGACCGCGGATCACCACAGAGGAATGAATTTTAAGCTCTCTTTGACCTGACCCAGAGGTGCTTTTAAAATAAATTGGAAAACATTTTGTTTTTTTTTTTATATATATTTATACAAAGTATATTGTGGTCAAACCAGTTCTTTATTTTAGCCAGGTCAGAGGTTGCCTGCTCAAATTCATCATCCCACATTTTCCCAAGCGACACTAGAGCTGGATCACCAGCAAAAGAAAACAATTCACCATTAATATTTAATTTTAATTTGTTGTTTATGTATATTAGAAACAGCAAAGGTCGTCCTAGGATACTTCCTATAGGCAGGAAGCGGTTACCCGACATATGCCACAAACTGGCAAATTTATCATTTTGAAATAAATTTGGTATATACTTGGTATATTTCTAAATTTTTGTATTAAATAATAAAGAACTATTATTTGGTTAAAACAAATCTTTGCAGCAAACCAATGCACAAAATTCTAAAGTGTTTTAATCAAAAAGAAATGTTTTAAAGTAAATGTATCAAGTGAAAGATATAAAAAAAAGAATTATAACCTAGCTATAATCGGCTAACCAGCTGATATCCTACATTTCTCATGTTTTGAGATTTAGAATCAAATTATTCTGTTCGCATGATGTTCTATTTATGCAAATTGGTTTTTAATCAAATTAATTTAAATTTAAATGTTTATAGTTTATCTAATACTATTTTAATAAAATATTTTATATTTTCTAGTTTGGATATCAAAAACTATATCTAAATATAACACTGTATTACTAATTTATATCACTATTAAGTTGACAGGCAATATCAGACGTTACATTTACTTTCAAAGACAAGAGAGTCTAGTAACTTAGTATTTAGTTTCAAAATCAAAAGAGTCTGATAGTTTAGTAAAGCGAGTATTTTGAACTGTACGAAGTCACACATTACATTTAGTCCAGCATAGAAAAAGAGCTTTGTTGGTTTAATCTTTCTGCAAACTCGACATGACATTGACTTTCAAAGACAAACGAGTCTAGTAATATAGTATTTTACTTTCAAAGTCAAAAGAGTCTGATAGTTTAGTAAGTATTTGTACATGTTTGTGCGGGCTCGGCATTTATAATTTACTTTAAAAGAAAAAAGAAAAAAAATTTAAAAACAAAAGAAAAAAGAAAAATTACAAAAACAAAAAGAAAATAAAAAATACTAGTATTTTATAAATAAATAATAAATAATAATAGTATTTAATAAATAGTAATAGTAAATAGTAAATAGTAAATAGTAATAGTAAATAATAATAGTAGTATTTTATAATTAAATAAAAAATAATAGTATTTTTTATTTTCTTTTTGTTTTTGTAATTTTTCTTTTTTCTTTTGTTTTTCAATTTTTTAAAAAAAGTTTATTTTGTTTTTGTTTTTTATTTATGTTTTTTTTCCAATTGTTTTATTTTGTTTTTATATTTTTTCTTTTTTTCTTTTTGTCTAGATTTATTTGATAGTTGATCTAGCGTGAGGAGTTCTCATACATCTTTCTCTATATTGAACTAAATTTAATGTGTGACTTCGTACAATTTAAAACACTTGCTTTATCAAACTGTCAGACTGTATTAACTTTGAAAGGAAATGCAATGTGGAGTCCACACAATTTAAACCCACAGAATATTTGTACTTTAAAAAATATCATGTTATTAAAATGGTCAAGTTATAGTCTGCTAAAAATGTACAGTTACTCGGTTATTAGACTATTTTGACTATAAAAGTAAATTTAAAATGTTGAGCTGCAAAAATATGTTCAAATACTAACAGACACTTTGATTTTGAAAATAAAATACTAAACTACAAGACTCTTTGACTTTTAAAGTAAATTATAAATTCCGAGACGGCACAAACATGTACAAATACTAACTAAACCATCAGAATCTTTTGACTTTGAAAGTAAAATGCTATATTACTAGAATCGTTTGTCTTATAAGTCAATGTCATGTCGAGTCTGCACAAAGATTAAACCAACGAACAGCTTTCTCTATGCTGAACTAAATCTAATGTGTGACTTCGTACTACTTAAAACACTCGCTTTACTAAACTATCAGACTCTTTTGATTTTGAAACTAAATACTAAGTTACTACACTCTCTTGTCTTTGAAAGTAAAGGTAATATCGAGTCTGCACAAATTACATGTTGAGTTGCAAAAATATGTGCAAATACTAACAGAAACTAAGATTTTGAACGTAAAATACTAAGCTACTAGACTCTTTGACTTTTAAAGTAAATTATAAATGCCGAGCCCGCACAAACATGTACAAATACTTACTAAACTATCAGACTCTTTTGACTTTGAAAGTAAAATACTATATTACTAGACTCGTTTGTCTTTGAAAGTCAATGTCATGTCGAGTTTGCAGAAAGATTAAACCAACAAAGCTCTTTTTCTATGCTGGATTAAATGTAATGTGTGACTTCGTACAGTTCAAAACACTCGCTTTACTAAACTATCAGACTCTTTTGATTTTGAAACTAAATACTAAGTTACTAGACTCTCTTGTCTTTGAAAGTAAATGTAACGTCTGATATTGCCTGTCAACTTAATAGTGATATAAATTAGTAATACAGTGTTATATTTAGATATAGTTTTTGATATCCAAACTAGAAAATATAAAATATTTTATTAAAATAGTATTAGATAAACTATAAACATTTAAATTTAAATTAATTTGATTAAAAACCAATTTGGCATAAATAGAACATCATGCGAACAGAATAATCTGATTCTAAATCTCAAACATGAGAAATGAAGGATATCAGCTGGTTAGCCGATTATAGCTAGGTTATAATTCTTTTTTTTATATCTTTCACTTGATACATTTACTTTAAAACATTTATTTTTGATTAAAACACTTTAGAATTTTGTGCATTGGTTTGCTGCAAAGATTTGTTTTAACCAAATAATAGTTCTTTATTATTTAATACAAAAATTTAGAAATATACCAAGTATATACCAAATTTATATTCAAAATGATAAATTTGCCAGTTTGTGGCATACGTCGGGTAACCGCTTCCTGCCTATAGGAAGTATCCTAGAACGACCTTTGCTGTTTCTAATATACATAAACAACAAATTAAAATTAAATATTAATGGTGAATTGTTTTCTTTTGCTGGTGATCCAGCTCTAGTGTCCGCTTGGGAAAATGTGGGATGATGAATTTGAGCAGGCAGCCTCTGACCTGGCTAAAATAAAGAACTGGTTTGACCACAATATACTTTGTATAAATATATAAAAAAAAAACAAAGTGTTTTCCAATTCATTTTAAAAGCACCTCTGGGTCAGGTCAAAGAGAGCTTAAAATTCATTCCTCTGTGGTGATCCCGCGGTCTGCTGATTGCAGCTTTGCCATTGTGGAGCAAGTGGATCCATATAAATATTTAACAATATTTTTACACCAAAAGATGTCATGGAAGGCCCTCATTCAATTCTTAAAACGTAAACTAAAAACAATGACTGTTGCTTAAAGACAGCCAAGACGGGTGCTGACCACGGATCACTGCAGGAGTGTGTATTACGCTTATGAGCAGTCCATATTGCAATATGGGATACTGGCGTGGGGTGATGCATCTGCCTCGGTGATGGAACCACCGGCTATCACGCAGAGAACTATAATAAAAATAATTCTAAAAAAAAGATCAGGGATATCCTACCCAATTAGTATATTCAGATTTTCCAGTTTTTAACATCAGACAACTCTATCTAAAATCCTTATTCATTTTATTAAATAAAACAAACACGATTTTTCTGATCACTACTTCCCATCAGTATAGCACCAGAACTAAATTGAACTTAAGTATTGCTTTCCCAAACTTAAATTAAGAGTAGATTTGCATAATTATTTTTATCTGGCCCACCACCTTTACAGGACATTTTCCAAACAATATCACAAATACTAAGGCTATCAATGTTGCCGTCTACAAGAGAAGGGTGGAGGAGTGGTTCTTAAGCATCAGTCCTAGTGTCGGTGAAACAATCTCCATATACTTAATACTTTCCTCAAACACTAAATAAAGCCGCTTTTTGCCTGCTAATTCAAACCAAATAGATGTGAAGCTTGATAATACTTGTTCTCTTTTATTATTACTTTTTATAATTTATTAAAGAGACTTTCTTTTTTAAATATCATACTATTTCTAAAAATTAATACAAATTAAATTTATCTTTAGTTTTATACAAGAATTTGGAAACAGAATCTATATTTTTTATTTAATGTATTAATTTGTTATTATTTTTAGGATTTAGTAAAGCACATTAATTTAAGCTAATCATTAATTCGGTTGATGTTAGATATATTCATAATTATATATAACCTTAGAAATGTCGTTAGTGATACGTGAATCTTAACCTCTTCCTCGCATTCAAGTCTTTTAGCCTTGTGAAAAAAAATATTTCCATACATGGTGTGATTAAAAATAAAGGAACTTAAAAATAAAGTATCTTGTATCTTGTTTCAATCCTATACTTTAAATACGAGCAATGTCTGAAGGGATGTATGTCTACGATCTTGAAATCTAGCGGATAGATTTTGCTTAAACTTTGCATTTAAGAGTGTTTTGGCCCAAAAGATAAGTTTAGAAACAGGCCTCAATCCCAGGAAAATCGAATTTGCTCTAATTTAAGTTTATAAAATCGTAATTTTTAACATTGATCTTACGGGTTGCTATTTTAACGAAATAACAACTAAAAGTAAACAAAAATAAAGGAATGTTTTATTTTAAGCAGTTTTTTTGACAGCTGTTATCTGCGAAGAGTCTGGTGTAGATTTAATAGCTTGATTACTATGACACTATATCAAAAGAATTAAAGCCAACTATTTTTATTAGCAATAACTTAGTAATGTTGTCTAATTTGGGTCTCTATTATTTTGGTAGCAGCGTTCGTGCGAGGTTCATTTTAGTTCAAAAACCTGTGAACACCATTTGTTCCATTTTCACATATTAATATATATCTGTATGCATGTGTCCTTGGTACTGGTAACAAGAAACCACCAATTCTTATTAAATTGATATGGAGGTTTAAGACCAGCTCTATTTTCATAAATTCGTGAAGCAGCATGATCGGGTTATGGAAACAAGGTTTTATGAGGTTTCAAATGAATTTTTGGCAATTTTGAATCTCAATTTTTTAAACTAAAGAAATTGTTTTCTTTTAACTAAAAACATTTAAAAGAGTTTAAAAAATCAATCTTGTTTTAAAATTTTTAGTTTGGGTAACAGGGTTACAGAGAAAAATAAAAAAAAAAACAAATATTTTTCAACGTTGTTCTTGTTATGAGGAATTCAAAACCCTCTATCTCACATATTTATTAACGCAATTCGGTGAAATTCGATATGTACATTCACTAGGTAAGGCTTAACACATATTTGCTTATAGCACTAATATAGCGGCAAACCTAAAGCTTGTCCTCATAGGGTTTATGGCAAAAATTAAAAAAGTGGGCATGGAGTGGAATTGATACAATTTGATATTTACCTTACCTACCTAACGTAAATATACCTTTAACTTGGTAACCGTTTTGTATTACAAAAGTGAAATTTTTCACGCACCACTAGGATGTCATAACACTTTAAACCAGAGGGTTTTCGAAAGTATGACTCACAAAACATCTATAATTTTTAATGTTTTTAAATCAACCATTTATGATATTTAATAAATAGAACATTATCAATACAAAACGAAAGTACATAAAAAATCCTCTGGCCTAAAGATGGCTTAGAAATTAAAGTCCATATTGAAAAAAATTACAACCAGTTATCTGTAATAGTTTGTGAGAAAAAAGAACATATGTTAACATGGTGGAGATAGGGAAATCAAAAGTAATCTGCTCCCTATAATTATTAGGCTACAATAGATTGTGAAAAAAATCACAGTTAAGATTAAAAGTAATGTAGCTATGAAGGTGTAGAAAAAAATACAAGTAAGCTGTCAGATACATTTGTACAGTATATTAATTTTAAGTAAATTTTTTGTTTTAAGTTTCTAGCTAATTGGGTTTTGAGAACCAAGCCGACAGTCGTGTGACTGCGGCTTCAAGTGCGCGAAAATTGTATTATATACAAATATTAAGGTGGTATAACTATATGTACCTAGCAAATATTTAAATAATGTATGCAAATATAATTTGTACAGCAAAGCACTTTGGATGGGTATAAAGTTGTTTTTTTATTGCTTCATTGTGATCGTTCACGTTCCTTGTTGTTTATCAGAGGCCGTTCCAAGACCTGGGACTGTTTTTCATGACTTTGAGCGGTATTATGAACCTCGGTTGAGGGACCAAATGCATTGGTTGTTATAGAAGACACCAAATTATGTATTATTGTGGATAACAGAACACCGCTTGCGGAACGTTACCTCAATGTTTTGTATAGGGCGAAAATTGGTATCTTGTGACAACGGCACAACATGTAAATCCTTGTTCTCAAACCTCCAATTTTTTTTTATAGATAAGGAAAAGATAGTTATATTTTATTTTTGCAACATTCGGATACAATTACTAATTGCACTGATTCTAACGAAGCAGCTGATTAGTTTGTTAACATGTTTAATAAAGCAATCCACGCAGCAACCAAACCAATCAACTATTCATGTAAAATCACTAAATATAAACCTTGAATCGCAAAAGGGCTTTTAGTATCTATTAGGTGTAGGGGATCTTATCAGTAAAAGAGTTAAAACCGCACCATTCATTAAGAATCTAATTAACTATTTACAATAAATACTTACTACAAATTACTATAAGCGATATCATGATATGTTGACCATTTAATCAAAGGATGTCAACAAAAAGTAACTTGTGATGCATCTGCATATTCTAAACAACTCTGTCGTCACGTTGGTAAATTGGCTGGGCAAAAGAAAAATTCGCTCTATTTTCTGTTTATCACTTAATGTATAATTATTTTATTGTATAATTATTATAAGTAACTTACATTCCCTCTTGCGTTATATTTTACTTGAGTTTCCCGCAACAATCTATTTTTATTAATAAAATTTGTGTTATGTCTGTACATTGATTAGAATCTTGAAATGTTCGGTTATTTTTACTTTGTATGCATAGCATACCTCTGTCTGTCTCCATCTCTCTCTTTCTGTCCGTCACTATGTCTGTAACGCTCATGGGTAATATTTTGTTCTCTTTTCATGGGATAACGATTTTACCTAATGGTCTATTTTTTTTTCTTTTTCATATCATAGACTAGAGTGGTGTAAATGTTCATTGCTACTTTAATTGCCTTAGCGACCTTAGGGATTCGCCCCATATTACGTCAAAGTAGCCAAGTTGTGCTATGATACCAATCTTTAATCTCTTTTCACACGACAAGGGTTTTAGTAAAATGGTATGGAAATTTTTATTACTGTTAAATGGTGCAATTCGAACAATTTTAGCCGTTCCAAAGCATCGTTCGTCAAAAAGGTTCTGCCTCATAGTAAAAGAAATATTGAATGTTAATCTTATGGGAGTATTCGAATCTACCTTTGAGTTGAATTATACAGTTTGTCATTTTCACCACTTAAAATGACAACACTTAAAATGTTAAATACTGACTCATTCATATTAAACCCTTTAACTTTTGACTAGCCTAAATACGGTGAGTTAAGTCAACTACTTCTGGGTTATAAATATGAATATTAAAATACTTTATGCATATTGTTACACAATTAGTATTGTCGCTTAAAACTTAAGCGTTGATTAGTTTTGAATTTAGATTTAATGTTGTACATGCGTCTGTAGATAGCTTTCATGGGTAGAACAAGTTATGCGGGAGTGGGTTTCATTGGAATTGGTATGTGGCTGTCATCACATCCAATCAAGGATTCAATATTATATTTCATAATAATCTATAATATTTAAAAAAAAGAGTTTTCTTGATAGAGTTTATTCTCATATGACTATAAAGTAAATCACTATACGAATTTAAATGTTAAATCAAACTGCAACAAAAACATTAATGGAAATAGCTTCTTACCTAAATGAGAAACGTAGGTAACAAGCGTTTGACAAATGTACCTGGGAACTATTAAGCATAAAAACTTGATATCTAGATATGTTGGAATAAACCAACTGAATGTGATCTATTGAATTTGTGAAGCCATTGATATGATTTGTTTCAATAAACTTTACACACACACTCCGCGTTTAGAGCGGGTATAGGCTACATAGCTAGTCAGATTATAAACATATTTAATAGAAAAGTTATACGAAAGTTTTGTACTATAAAATATATTCAGGTTTGTTTAGATGTTTAAGCTAACTTTAAAGAGGAGTTTCTTAAACTTTTAATACTTGTTTCCTATGATAAATACGCAGTTTTCAAACCTAAGACTTTTACAAACACAATACGAATATTACAAACTGAATCCAAACCTTGGATTTAAGGTCCCATACTTAGTTTTTTTCCCCCTAAAATCATTATATGTTTTTATTAAAACGAAAATTTATTATGTTTTTATAACAACAGAAATAAGATTGTTGTTCGCTATACTCTTAAAACACTAAACCGACCGTGTCATAGTTTAATAACTGCTGGTCAAAGGCTGTCTAATTAAATAATGTACCTAAACTTGACAAAATTAAAATGCACGGCTCAGCTTATTGGGTTGGATAAATAATATTCCAAAACAACTTCAATATATTTCTCATTGAATTCTTTGAAAGGTAAATTATTAAATGAAACAGACTTGTGTAACGTGAATGACAAACGTACATCTGCCACGTCTACTTTGGGAGATTTCCGAAACTATTATATGCAGATTTAGTGCATAAATTACCGGCACATCTGCCGACAGAGCTTTATACACCCTCGCACGCCGTCTACAACCTATACCAATAGCTGTCCCTATAAAATCAGCCATCTAACCGTCGTTCTCCATTTGTTCGCCAAATCTCATACGGTAAACACCGTTTTAATGAGTATTACCTCTGTACACAATAGTACAACTGTACTTGTTTGAACTTACGTTCATTTCTGCTAGTTTCGTTTAGCACGCTATCAGTCTCTATATATTCGGACACACTTGCGTCCACCGACCGACCATATACACTCTGACTAGTTGGACAGTACACGTCTCCCCTTGGGTATTATCTTGGCTCCGCAAACGTTACAGCAAAAAATTTTACGCCCAAAACACATATTAGAGAAACAATTTGACTCCACTGTTTCCAGGCCGCGTACTACATTGGCTAAGCTTAAGAAACACTTCAGTTTTCACCAGTTGTATTGTGCAAGACCTGACCTTTGCAGCATTTTGTTCTACTGATATTATTTTACAGACTGTCTTAACTGACATGCTAAAAAGTATCGACGTTTCGATCTTGTTACACCTGTTGGCGATCCTGCCCGACTATTCTTATTCACGTTATTAGCTAGTTTATATGACCGCTCCTCCTTCAATATGTGTTTTATTCTGCTCTATAATCTTGAACTATAGGACAACTAAAAGCTCGTTATTAATACAAAACTCTAGATACACAGCGTAAGATCCACCTGTGCAATCGCCAAATGTAAGTAAGAGTACTCATCCGCGGGACATTTCTCGTACTCCTGTGGCTGATGACCAACCCGTACAGAATAATTAAAACTAACTTCTGCGGCTACCGATACTTTTCTTAAACTATTTATCTACTTCTCTCTCTCTCTTATGGAACCTTCCCCGTCGCGGTCATATGTCAGCTAACTTTTAAAGAGTACGCGTCTCCTCACAAGTATTATCATGGCTCCGAACACTTTACAGCCGAAACTTTTACGCACAAAACACATTTTACAGAAACAATCTAACTCCACGGTTTCAACAGCTTCTAGCCATTGATTTTATATACTGTATGGGCAACATTTTTGGGTTTTACACACTTTTTATAGTATAACCCCCCCAGCATTTCATTTCTTATGTTTGTAGCGGATAGCATAAGTTGGTAACAATGCGGGGAAATTTGGGGAATTCATGGGGATATTTTGGGGTTTACCTGGGGATTGGTACCCCTGCATCCTTTTCTCGTACTTTTCCACCCAGTGCTACACTCTGTCGGATTTAAGGTAAACTAGGTGCAGCCACACGTGCTACGATCTGTTGGATAAAGTGAGAACTAAACGCGCCCCTAGTACACTCTGGTGGACAAACCGCGAACCCTTACGCCGGCCGTCGCCACAGACTATCTGACACATTTACAATCGCCAATTGTAATTCCACTTAGTCGTGCACGGGACATTTTCTGCACACCTGCAAGTGATACACTTTACAACCGTCTAGTATTGTACTTACTGCTGCAATACAGTATTTACCTGTACAATTGGCAATTGTAATCCTACTTCATCGTGCACGGGACATTTCTTGCACACCTGCAGGTGATACACTTTACAATCGTCTACTATTACAGTTCTAACCCCACTTGATTATCCACGGAACATTACTTGCGATCCTGCACCTGAATAATTAATTACATTCTGCGGCTACCGATACTTTTCTTAAGCTATCTATCTTTTTATCTCCAGCAAAATAACTGAGCTACACTCTGTCGGGTTTAAGGTAAACTAGGTGCAGCCACACGTGCTACGATCTGTTGGATAAAGTGAGAACTAAACGCGCCCCTAGTACACTCTGGTGGACAAACCGCGAACCCTTACGCCGGCCGTCGCCACAGGCTATCTGACACATTTCCACCGCCTCCCGACAACTACCTCGGTGGCGCAGGGGTAAGGCGCCGGCTTCACACGCCGGCGGGCCGGGTTCGAATCCCACCCTCGCCACTGGTCAATTTTGTTCTTAAACCCTAACCGCTACAACCTTCCCCGTCGACGATCCGCAAACGAATGCGCTCCCGAAACTCCATCCCCTCCTTTAAACCCTCCCTCCCCTCCCCATCCCTCCCTCGCCCCCACGGACAGCTGCCACGTTCGAACCCACACCTGCCACTTCCAACCGATGACCTTGAACTGGGGCAGAACCGGTGTTTTGCCACTACTAGCATGGACTCTTATCCATGTTCACTGGTGTCCGCGCTGACCTTGGACGGCCTGTTGGCTTCGTTTTCAACTCAAAACAAATTTATCTAAAGTTATAACCAACTGCATAGCTGTGCTAGGATACAGAATTCCAAATGTTGACCTAATTTAAAGAAATGCACAAGCTGCCGTTGAGTACCAATGATTAACTCATCAATATTGAAATACGTCTTGATAATGATCTAGCTTTGTTCAAGCGACCGCTACTCCATAACTACTAAAATGGCATAAAATTTGCGTTCCAACAAACCTACCCCCATTTTTCTCAGAAGTTCTGTCGCTGAGCGGTGCGCGAAAGAAAATAGGTCGGTTTTTTGCCGCACCCTGTATAACATGAGCCTAAAGTTTTCAAAACCCGTTCATTTAAGACCTCGGGAGTAAAAATATACCTCGTCTGAAATCATCTTTTAAAACCCTATAGTAAATTATTTATGTAAAACAATTATTTATTATAGCAATATAATTATTAAGGTAGGTTTACACGTGAGAGTTTTTCACTCTCGGAGAGTAGTTAGTTACTCTCATAAAAATCTCAGACAGCTGTTGATAGTACTCCCAGAAAACTGTCTGTGGTTAACCAACTTGAAAAATTCGCTGGTTGTGTAAACACCTCTGCGAGTACCTGCTAAGAGTACGAAACTCTCTGAGAGTGAAAAACTCTCACGTGTAAACCTATACCTTTATAGCTTTCTTTGCTTAAAAATAAGTTAATATCTTAATTATTATAATAAGCTGGAATAGATAGCATGATAAAACATAAACCGAGTTTACTTCTTGTGAAGGGAGAGATAAAACCGACAGTAAAGCTAGGCTTTCGGGTGACAAACAAACAAAACTGTAAAATTGAAATTCGATATTCCATCAATCTTTATCTTGTCATAAGGCCAATCATTCATACAAAATTTTAACGAGTATTATATATATTAACAAATTTATCGATTACAAATTATTTCCAACTTTTATTTACATTAAAATATTAAATTAAGCAACATCAAATCAAACGTTAGTTAAATATTCTTTGGGTTGATACTGCCTGAAAATAAATCGTATCAGATAACTGTAACAATCTCACAAAATGCGTAACATTAATTATCTTAACTTCATGCTAGTCTTTGTTTGTAGGATTAGCTGGGATTGATCGATCTTAAAGTTTTAAAACTTAGAAATGTTTAAGCTTGGGTTTCTTCGTCACCCGAAAGTTTCTTTGACATTTTTATCCTAATATCTCCATAAAACTCTTTTTTCCAATGAAGTTTTTAATTACTGATTCCCTCTTCATTTTATTATATGTATTACATCATGTGATGTTACAAATAGGCTTAGGCCTAGACTTGTCTAGATAGCCTTGAGATGGTTGTACATATTTTGTAAATGTAACACTCACAAGAAGTTTTAGTTAGGCTTAAACTAGAAAATATTGTTTTAAATGGTTGGTTAATCATTGTATTTAATTATTATAATCATATTTCAACTCATTAAATGTGTTTAGGTACAATTTATGTTGTAAACAAACGTACTTACCGGTAGGCCTATAGGTTAGGTTACCAATTTACACAATAGAAAAACGAATAACAATAATCACAGGTTTAATCAGTAATTTTATTGATTACAGAAACAAAATAATACATTTTAATATGTTGGAAATTAGTAATAACACAACATATAATATGCTTTATTGTAAAATAGTGTAATTAAGTGCACAGGTTAGAAACTGACAAATGCTAGTCAGCTGGGCGGCGACACACACTGCAGCCTGGCGGCGTTGAGCAGCAACAGTAGTCAGCTGATTTGGACAAAAATGGAGGTCGGCTGCGGGTGAGCTACACCGGTATAAAAGCGGCACCGTCACCGAGCCTGGACACTTCACTCTCCGGCCGCCGGCCGAGCGGGAATCGCTGCGGGTCTATGACCATTTGCTCTGCGATTCAATTAGGAATAATTGTATTGTAATAATTAGTTTGTGTAGTATTTTAAAAGTAAATAAAAGTCAGTAAATTGTATTGATTGCATATTTATTCCTTGGGTAACGGTAAGTTATTAGCGTAGACGTAATATTAGTTCACATTTACACTGACACACACCCATAAACATTATACCAACAAGGGTACTTGCCTGCCCCGGCTGTCCGCTGGCGCTGCGACCCTAACACTTAACATTAACTTACACGGCATTTTCCTGCACGAAAGTGCTGCGACCGAACACTACAATTAGTGACACTCATTTACAAAACAATTATATAGCCTACGGGTAGAATTTATAATAGCCTATATATACACATTTAATTTTTATTTCATTAGCCTACGTAACATCTTAATTGGCGCCCAACGTGGGGCAGTAAGAGGAAGTCTACATAGATAAACAATATTTACGTATACGTAATTTTGCAATCACATCTCCTATAACATCTTTGTTCCCAATATATTTGATGTAAAATTTACTATTTGTTAAGTAAAGAATTATATTAACATCATTTGATTTATTCTTTTTAATATGCTCATATAGCCATATATTTTTCACTTGACCATTTCCTGTTATTATACAAGCTGAGTTAATATTTTCATAATTTCAACTAACATTAGTATTTTTAATAGTTTATTGCAAGTCAGTACAAAATAGTAACTTTATGTAATCACTTATTTGCAGTTAACTATAGATTTAGTTTCAAATTAGATGTGGTAAGGTTTCCAATCTAACCAACTGTGGAGTCTCATTACTTTTCAGACCGCTGAATTGTTATTGTCATGAGGCTGTTCGTTCCGATTTCAAACTGATAGATTATAAATTAACTTCATCTGAAAAGTCTATGTTTATTTCAAAACCACTTTATAAATTATATACTCTGATACTGGAACTGCAGCTGAAATATATATTTACAACATTTTACAAAACTAAAATATTAAAAATGTTAAGTAAATTTCACAGGGAAGTATGTTTGAAAAACAGTTCATAGTAAACTTACAATTATAAGGTTTACCATATGTACTTAGTACCTTGTATTAATGTTGGAATTTTCGTTCTTACATAATATTGAAATGCAGTTACTTTCCTATATAAAGATTCACTGTTGTTCAAAGGCTAAACAATGGGGGAAAAATTATAATACAATATTTCATCGGTTTTCATCTTCAGGATTCTGGGAAAAAATACATTTATAATTTAACTAAAAGTGTTTTCTATTTCAGTAATTGTAAATGTAAAAACTTAACAGTTTTGTTTACACCAAAAAAGGGTTTTCTGCATCAGATAGGTTTACATTAATAATTGTTGTCTTTAAAAAATATAATAACATACACACAATAGTAGTTTCATTACTAGTATCGAAAGTGACTTATTACGGGGAGAGGTTGCATTTGACAATGGAAAAGGCTATCGAGCCCCGCAATGGCACTTTTGAGACGAGTATTGAACATTATTTTCATTGCGATATCGAAAACTTGTAAACAACATGAATATTTTCGTTTATTCAACGTGGTATCAAGAAATAAAAAATAATTCATAACGCTGAGTTTCCTGCTTATGTCGAGGTACATACGCATGGAAACTCAGAGTGATGAGTTATTACCGTAAACAGCAGATAATGCAACAGCTGATCGCTCTGCACAGCAAAATCCCATAACGGTTACTCTCCGTGCAACACAACTGCACAGAAGGTCAACGTCATGTAATGCAAGGGTTTTTAGAATCCTGTTATCTTTTGCTAAATACAGGCTAGAGCTGTATAGGCCCGGCCACACCGGAGCGGGACACCTGCGGGAACGGGATGGTTGCGGGACGATGTCCCGCGCTGGATTTTCAAACACATGTTATTAAATGTGAGCGCCCACACCAGAGCGGTACCGCTGCCGCCGTCCCGCTGTGATACCCGATCGTCCCGCAAGTTTGGAACATGTTGGATTTTCCCGCTGGTACCGCGCGGGACGCTGGGCTCATTCGGTCTCCAGACGATATCAAAACACGATATCGTCAACCTAATGTATATATAAAAACGCCTCTCATCTTTTCTTAGTTCTGGCATCAGAGTGTGGTATTCTCCGAGTGAGTTTCTTGATAGATTTATCTCGTGAACCCACGTGTACTTCACTCTCCCAGCATTATCTTCATCATCATCTATTGCTAGCAACAGGAGAGCTTCTTTCTCTTGTGACGGTAGACTCATAGCAAAGTACCACCCACAAAACTACACATACAGCCCATAAACACATACAATTCGTCACATCCACTCTGTAGCACTGCAGAAAATGAACTGATGAGTCGTTTCGCGTCCCGCAGATGTCCCGCTTCGGTGTGGGCCCCCTCTTTCCCGCAACGTCCCGCTGCCGCTGGTTCCCGCAGGTCATTGACACCATTCCCGCTAGCGTCCCGTTCCCGCTAGCGTCCCGTTCCCGCTAGCGCCCCGTTCCCGCTAGCGTTCCGGTAGCGCAACTGTCCCGCTCCGGTGTGGGCGAGCCTTAACTAAGGTGTCATATTAAAGAAGAATGACTGTGTTAAATTTCCTTTGGTATAGAGAGTTTGGGAGAGTTAAGGAGAGTTGGTATAGAGAGTAAGAGAGTTTGGTATCCCCGTAAACTTCTGCATCTATAAAACCTGCCACTAGAGAAAAACAAATGATTTTAGACAGTTATAACTAAAATTAGAGATTTTATTAAAAAATTCTAAAATTAGAGAAGACGAAATCCGTCATTCTACTTTTAGTAAACGATAAGAGTCAATCTCTATCATAATTAGTTAATTTTAAAACACGATTCCCGTAAACCTCTGCAGCCATCAAACTCCGCCTAGCACTACGGCCGCGAGGCGGCATTCGGTAACGTCGTTCGGCCTCAGGTAGACCGGAGCAAACCCCGTCATCTCCGAGTGGGATTCCTCAGCTGGTGCGTTTTGAGGACCATCAAGTGCCTGGACTATTTTCACCGTCACAACGAGTGTACGGGAAAGAATCGGTCCGCTCTCTCTACAAATGTGAGGAGGCATGACACGATCATAAAAATTGTGTCAACCCGGTTCACTAGTTCCTCTGAAGTGAACTGAAGTCGGAGGGTGTAGCCGCAGCAGTCGTCCATGTCGCGCGGGGCGTGCTTCGTTTAGGCTCGCCTTTGAAAATACTAAGCAAGTTGTTTGGCCACCACCGAAAAAAACGGAAAGTAAAAAAAAAGGATTATGAAAATTCTAAATAAAATACTTTTTAAAACTAAAAAGGCAACCCCAGTGCTCTCAAACAAGGGACTCCCCTCGAAGTTACGTAATGAACGGTTCCAGAGGGATCAAAAGACTGGAGGAAGTTGTGGGTCAGGCGAGTCCAACACGATGTTTATAAGGAGGATTCCCACCTATTTCTTAAAACAAGCGAACAAACAAATAAACAAAATGTAATGATTATAACTTCAGAAAATGATATATTCAGGATAGTTTTGTCTGAGTTCCTGAAGTTAATTACACATACTTTGAATTCGCTCTCTAACCCTCCCTGTCACCATCATCGCACTACTACTACACCATCTCTATTCTCCTCCTCTATGTTGTATGGGTTACAGGGAACTGTTTCATATAATATAACAATCAAGGGTACACTGTAATTTATAACATTATTTATTCTGGCATTATTGAGAGCACCATTACAATATTTAGTTTATATCCGAATAGGCTTTTCAGTGTAATTTCAAATATCCCATAGCACACTTATTTTGGAAAATATTCTGGTTTGGTTTCATAGTGCTCAATAGTGCTCATTGTGAAGACAACATGGGAAAATAAGTTTGTGAATGAACAAGTAGAACCTTATTTACTTGACTTAAAAAATGTTTGTTTAGGTTTCATTTTGTTTGACATATATAATAACATTTTTTCATTTTTATTTTTATTTGTACTAAGATTTATATCATTATACACGTCTTTCACATTATGTACGAACTAATATATTTATCAATAAATTTATTAAACATTCCAGGATGTTAAATAGATAAACATTTTTTTAAACTTACTGCAGCCAACTTATAAAGTATACAACAAAATTATAATAACCCTGCCTGACCTTTTAATAGCAAAATATAAATACATAAATTTAAAATTTTATTCGTAAAAAAGGCACGAGAAAAAAATTGAATTATATTTCAAACAATGATAGCACTGAAAATTATTTAAATAATTTTTACTTGAATAAGATGTTGTGTATTTGGAGAAACAGTTTGAGAATAAAACAAGAAGTAGAAGTCCAACAATGAAAGAAAATGGGAAAGATTCATTATTACCACTTTAAAAACAACGATGAAGAAAGGCTTTTAGAAGATGAATGTTAGAAGAAGTTCATTTTAATTAAACATTAGGGCGATATAGTTTAGCTGTTTAGCTATTGGTAGCTATAAAATTAATTATTTTGTTTCTAAAATTAATTGTATACAGGGTGATTCACGACGAAGTGCAGACATTTCTGGAGCTGATTCTACACATGAAAATAAACAAAAAAGGACATATAAACATATATGTCTTAAAACCCTTCGTTTAGCCGTTAGCCACCATTTTGTTTTTTACACGTAATAATTTTATTTCCGTAACGGATAGATGGATTTACTTCATATTTGGCATGGAACTTTAACACAACCATGTTAACTTTGAGAAACAAATTATTATCTTCTGATCCATATTTTCAAAATGGCGGCTATTTTTAAACATTTTATCTCAAATGTCTCAGAAAAACGGCAAATTTTATCAAAATTTTATAAGAAACAAAAGAGTTGACTAATTAAACTATCTACACCCACGATAAGCATTAGTATAAATATATTTTTTAGTTTAGCACACGAGGTTTGGCATTGAGGTCACTATGGCAACTGACGTCAGTACCCCTTCGTATTGCATTAACTCGTTTCGCATATCTTGTCGCACTGAACACAAAAATAGACACATCTATTTTTGGCCGATGCGAGATGAACCTTTTATACAAAATTGAATCAATTATAGGATAAAATTAATATAACCAATGTTATTAATTATTCTACGCTTGCTTACTATATAATTTCTCACACGTGTTTTTATTTTTTTTATTTAACTATTTAAAGTTTTTAATTGTGATATAAAAGTTAATAGTATCACGGACACTCACACAAATATATAGTTAGATATACATATACATAGATATATACACTAATATATAAATTTGAACAAATGGTGTTTTTGGCTCCTGCATACCTCAAAATGAAAAAGTAACATGGTCCCTGGCTTAGATTTATTATATTTATTTATTTTTATTATTTATTAGGCTTATTACTCCATGACTACTACCGTAATAGCGTACTCTCTATAGAGAAATTCGCTAAAAAAAAAAAAAAGGTTAGAAGGGTGTTATTTTTTATTTGATATTTAAAAATTATAAATTGATAAATTAAATAATACTAGTGGCTTATAGGGGCAAAAGCCCCTAACTATAATAATGTAGATCTTAGTGGATTACCAAGAAATTTTTTTTAAAAGAAAGCTGTCAGAAGATTTGTTTTTTATCGATGATATTTTAGCAATATTGTTTGCGAAGAATTTGATACTTATTTGAAACACCGACGCACTCTGTGGTGCGTCGTGTGACTGAAGGGATGAGTGTGATGATTGTAATGGATCAGATGAGGTGTACCTTTGTTACTGAGAAATAGCGTTTTTTTTTTTTTTTTCATTTTTCAGGATCATTAATTAATAGCCCAAAGACAAAAAAGGCAGTCATCCGCTTCCAAAGCACTCTTTACAATCTTGAGATACCCGTAATGAATGAATGCTTAATTTTGTCTATGGTTAAAACCTATATCGAATTTAAAAATGTGTTTTTTTGATAAATCCATATATATATATATATATATATATATATATATATATATATATATATATATCCATATTTTGATAAATTTCAAATAATGCCATTTGTCAATGATGCTTTCTAACAACTGGTCGATGTTAGATAGTAACAAGACTGGGGTCTGGACCGTTCCCCGTCAAAACGTTAAAAATGCCACTGGCGTAGATACACCCAAAATAAATAAAATAAATCATAATCCTTGAGCTAAGAAAAAAAACCTAATGTAAAAAATGGGCAATGATTAAAAACCGTGCGGATGCTCAACACCCATTTTAGGATAAATACCATTTCAATTGTGTCCATCATACACCATCCATTTTTCAATCATTTGATTACTATATCTTGTTTTTCTATTAGTTGAAATAGTATTTTATCTTCTGTTTAATTTTTTAGGGTCACAAAATGTTAACACATTCCGTTATAGTAGATTGTCTTCACTCACTGTACAATTTTCGATCCTCCTAATAAATACACATAACTTATTTTCGTAAAAACAAATACGCATTGTTACGCATTGTTAAATACATTCTACGCAAAAAAAAAAATTATTATAGTATTGCCACTTTAGGTGAATTAGTATAATATAAGATCATCTTCACTCATTGTATTCCACCTGGCTTTCTTATAACCAAAACATATGTTATAATGTACACAAATCAGACATTTTGTGAATCCCCATGCTATTCTTATGGAGGACGTTTTACGTTATTCCTCATTTCCTGGTAACATTACGGACATGCCGATAGTTTTCCCTCGTGCATGGCACCGAGACCTTTAATTTGAGACCCATCCCATCTTCCTGCAATTTGTATAACGCTCACAATTTTGCTCAAGAAATTCGTCTTACAGAATTATATATATAGATGTTTGAATATAAACTATTATGACTTATTAATATTGCCAACAAATCTTATTTAGGAACGGTGTTTAAATTTTTAGTGAACGAAACCACGTATTACGAGGGATATCCTTAAAAATAATCAGGATTGCGAAGATTTGAAAGGGGGGGGGGGTTTCCTTCATTCCACGTTTTCCTGTCAGTCGTTATAACTGTTTAAACAAGCTTAAAATAAAAACCTGTGGAAACTTTTTATTAGGGTTTCTTAAGTACCCTCTAATCCAAATATATGGCATAAAAACTATCCAACAGGGTGTTGTAAAGTCACTAAAGGTTTTATTGATTTCCTTTGGGGTTTTTATAGAAATCCTCTTTTCTGTAATAGGAAAGAGTTTTCGAAACTTAAGGGGACACTTTTTTAATCCTTTCCCTCCCGAAGAAGAACTAGTGATAGGAAATGTAAACGAACTACTACTATCTTTCTACTATCTACTACATCTAACGACTGAATCCAACGATTAACTTTTTTTTAATTTTTATACTAAAATGTAATTATAAATCTTTTTTAAACGACTGAATCTTGTTTAGAAAGCTTTATTACTATATTTTAGTATACAAATTAAAAAACGTAACATCTAAAAAAATTATGTCCACCTTTGTGGACTTCTGGAGTAATATAATACATAGCGAGATTGTGTTAATAATAAAATTACATGGTAAAGTCAAATATATGATTTGATTGTTACAATACAGTTGCTAAGATATTTTTGAGGGAAATAATTTGGAACACTGTTTCTCAGCTTTTAAATAATGTAAAAATTAATATTTTTCACGCATTATTTTATTTTTTTTGTACTGATGGAAAATGGTTGTAGCTACATAATATTTTCAATATTTCTGGAATTTCTACGTTTTTAAGTTCCCACCTATCTGTGTCATGTAGTAGCATGCGGAGTTTGTCAACAAAATTCGTTTTAAGTAATCTTTAAAATATTTAATTAAAGGTCGGACTTCAGAATTTTCATATCCAATATCTTCTGTCATTTAGTGTCCAGTGTATGATTCTGTAACAACAAAATATTGATTTGAAGTAATACAATGTATTAGTATAATTAAATTTTTAGCTTTTTAATTGGTTTTTTAAAATAGTTTTACTATTTTTTTTACATTGGTATCAAACCATTCCTCACGTTTGCAAATGTAGACATGATAAAATTGTCATAATTATAGATTAGACCTGAGGTCCACAAAAGTGGACATCAAAATTAAATTGGTGATTTTTTTCCACATATCTGAAGCCATAACCTTTATGTAGTAAATTACATCTCTTTAGCTTTAAGAAAATCACCATGGTAACGCTAAAAAGTAAAAATTTCAAATTACATTAGGCTACTTCCTTTTGCATATCATGATGAACTCCTAGGCTCAACTGGAGACCATGTAACAAGACTGAACTCAGGGTTGCCAACATTGGAACATTTAAATACTTTAGAAAGTTCCTCATACGAGGACATCAGTTTTATGTTGATGTAAATATTTTAGGCATTAATAAAAAATAATTTCCAAGGTCTACGTCTGTAGACACTGGGAAGGAAAGGGTTAAAGCACAGAGTAAGGAACCTTAAGAGTAAAGGTAAAGGTTTAAAGAGTAAAGGTTTTTTACTCTGTGGTTAAAGCTACTTTTGAAGATGACTTTTTACTTAAAGGGAAGTGGATTACTGTCATCATTGTATGATGAAGTCACCACGGTCAACTTGAAACTAAATTAAACGACTTAAATTGCTGCAATGTAATAATAATTTTCACGTATATTTTAAAATGAAAATTGTGTTATTCCTATTTATTATTTCTAAATCGTATATAATCATTGGATATTCAGTGCGTCAATTTGAAATAATTTCTTAAATTTGGCGACTAAAGTTTGATTAAAAATACACTTGGCCACCATAGTCTTTGTGTATGAAGCCTAGTGTCTCTTAATGAACTGTTTACTTTCATCTGTGGATCGTGTAGTTATTAGTAATCAGTCAATAAGGTGTGACCTATCCGTAATTATTGTCAAACCAGAACGATTGCTACATTTTCCAATCGGCAATAATGGTGATCATTCAATATTCATAGCATGCTTCACAGCATTAATTTGTTCCCATTGTTTTATGAAACATTTCTGTGGTGGAGCCAATGAATGAAATTTGGTTGGATTTAACTTTTCATTGTGTTTAACTGATGTCGATACGCTATTTTTTAATATTATTTTTTATTACCTGACCACTTACTTGGAAATCATTAGATGTATTTCATATAAATTTTGTATTTTATTAATTCAAGTTTTATAAAGTCTTACAAAATGTCCCTTCTCCCCACCAAGTCACAAAACTTTTTATGATAACTTTTAATTGTATAAGGAATTTTACAGGTTGTATTGTTTTATCGTGGGAACTTTAATAATGAACACGTATGTAATTTTACTACTCAAGTGAGACTTTCTCTCAATCAATTAATAGCCCAACGCAAAAACATTTATTTTGAATTATACTCAATACATCATTAAAAGCTGGTATGGACAGCTAAAATCTCTCTCTCGCTGACTTACAATTACGGTGCTTTTTATAATGCACGGCAATACATAGTGTTTTTAAATAGGCTAGAATAAAACTCAAGCATATCCAACTAAATCTGAAAGAAAAACTGTAGCTAACATGATGATCACTTAATGTTTATTTTATCCTCATTATTGTTTAAAATGTTTATATATCCCATAGAAAATGTCGATAAAAAATATTTGGAGTTTGAAAATTCCAAGGCATTTCAAAAAAATTATCAATTTCAGATTCATTTTTAACTGCAGCATGAGATGTAATACCTCTTATTTGTGAGAGCATTCAACAAGTCTTAGTAAAAACTGTTATTCTATTTCACAAAATAAGTTGTTTTTTAAGTTCAAATACATGTTAACACATTATGTTCTGACAGCGAATTTGGCATTAAATCCTCCCTTCACTCGCAATTACATTAGTTTTCCTCTCCCTTAGTAAAATTATAACAAATAGTTGTCGTTGTAATCAGATTGGAAGATCTTTAACTAGAAATGCTGTGGAAAAACATATATAAACATATATTAACATATATATTGACATAAAACACAAAACTAGATAAAGGAAAACGGCCATAAAGCTGAATTTTCCTCGTTGCACGAACAAACAGCACGTCATCAATTCCCCCAGACCATCTGTTCCGAGGAAATCTGTGACACTGCAGTTATTCTCCTGCCGATGCGGCGCTATTCGCAATGTGCTTACTAATCCGAACGTTCCTCCTTTAGTGGGAAAATTTACAGTGCCCGATAGTGCCCAATATGACTAACACAATAAAAAGCAATAAAGACAACTATACTTTTAAAGGGTTGAATCTAAGTGATTCTTTAGACTATGTTCAGTAATTTATTTTTACTTTATGTGTAGAGCGAAGAACTTTTTAAGATCGGTTGTCATTGTTTTATGTGTTAATTACATTTAAAATTGTATATACTCTACAATAATACATCCAACATATTCTAGGTTGCTAAACTTATTTTTGGTAATTAACTTAATTAAGGTTCTAAGGAATTTCAGATAAAAAATAATATGACATAAATTATTGATTTAACCTTTTCCGAATAATCATACTCAAGATCTGGAATATTCTTGCTTTGGTGCTTTGGAATAACAGTGGTGTTAAAAAGTTAACTTCAGTGTATGACTACTTGGGAGCAGGCCATTTGTTCGGTAAACTTAACAACTTAACAACTCTTCGTAGTAGGCTACTAATAATTTCAGTCGCAGGTGAAGACTTTATGCCCTAAAACACCTCTGCTAAAAAGGCTTATTTTTATTCACGACGGACTCTTCGCTTCGCTCACTCGCCTGTCAGAATGATTTAATGTAGGCTTTCGGGTGCTACAGTCTGGTATAAATTTGTTGAACCACATATGGAATCTGTAACACTTGGATTCTACTTTTACATTTAAAAGCTGATTTCATAATTATTTTGTTTTTAAATTCAATTCCAATAATACAAATTGTTTAGTTTTTGTTATCCTTTGACTTTGGTACTATTCATCAAAACACCCATTATCACCAGCCTAAATTACGATTTTCAAACTGATAAATTTTTATGACAGTATTCAGCAATGCTGTACTACAATGAAAACCCTCATGTTAATAATGAACCACGTGGTTCTGAGATTGACAGTTGAGTCAGCTATTTTCAGCAACTCTTTTTTTAAAAGTATATATGTTAAAACTTTTAGAATTTTTTCAATATTGTAACTAAATTCAATTTTTATAGCATGTAGACATATAAAAATATTATTTTTATCTGTAATATAAGTTATTTGAAAATTTGAAAGTAAATTATTAAAGCCGTTTTCGAGATCAATGCACATACATAGGCTACATACATAAAACACACTCGTATTAGAGTATAGGATATAGGATAAATATGGTGTAGAATAACGAGAATGAAATGTTTGCCAACGAAATCATCTTCTAGCTCTCCGCTAGTAAGACGAGAGGGATACTTTAAATCCTCATTTACATAAAGAGGTTATAACTCTTATCTCTTAATTATTTTTATATCCATTGTCTCTCTTATAATTCCTCATAGCTCTCTTATTATTCCTTAAATATTTGATGTTTATATTTACAGTTGTTTTAAGCATAAAAATTTACGTTGTTACTTTAGTTTTTCTGATTTAATGACACTTTCTTTAAATGTAATATCATAAAATACAAATGTATAATATTAATATATTTATTCTTCTTAACTCGTAAATGTAACCATACGTATGAACCATAGAACTCTATACATACAATTATAAAATAAATAAAATATTTTATATGTATATATATTTATAAAAAGCAAATTAATATTCTAATAGTTAATATATTACTGTATACACCATCTTCAGCAAATTATAATCAAAATTGCTAACAAATTGTAACTAAATAAACAATTATTAAAACATTTGATTTTTTATGTGTTTTTTATAAACAGTAGAGAAGTATTTTGATTTTGATTTATATGATTTGGAATTGTAAATACATTTATTTGTTTTGTGTTTTCTAAGCTCCCTTTGGAAGAAAATATCAACATCCACGATGAAGGATCCCGTTCCTGCAAAAAAGTCCCGATGTCTTGTGGGCACACAGATTAAAGAACCTTCAACTTTCAATAGTAATTCAACATCCAAGACATTAAAGAGTTTAACTTGACATGTGAATAAAAAATATAATATACCAGATTCAATGCAAAAAATTTCCAAAAGACTATGTTGGATCAACTACTAACACATTAAGAGTGAGAATGACTGGGCACAGGTCTGCATACAGCAAGTATCGGGACTAAAATAAATCCTTAGAGACAAATGGAAATAAGCACGGTGATACCTTTGAAAACACATCCAAGGTAAAACCAATTCAACAATTTAAGAGAAATTTCACTGCGCCGTCACTAAGGAGCTTATAACACGCCTGTTAGCTGGTAACCAACTCCAAATTCCCAAAGGGGCTGAATAAACATTTATTTATTTATTTATTTATTTATACTTACAAACGGCATACGCCAATTTACAATAATGAATATAATAAATACTACAATAGCTTATGGGACAGCAAAACAATACAATATGGTGGGTTGGCAACAAAATGTTTAACCTAAGTACCTAAGAAATTTGTCTTGAATCTGTTGCAAGTGGTGAATGTGTCCAAGTTGGTGTGGGGACCATATAATGCATCCAAATTCTAGAACAGACCTAACCAATGATTTGTATACAACATTCATGGCATCAATACTTAGACCATTTCTCGAGGTTCTGATGATAAAGCCCAATACACGGCTGGCTTTACTGACTATGTTGCTGATGTGGTCCTCAGGATTTAAGTTTGAGGATAACGTGATTCCCAAGTCCATATCTTTTCCACTCGCTCCAAGACAGAACCATCTAATGTATAATCATAAACTACGTAGTTGGCAGCCCGGCGAAAGGTCATGTGGCATTTTTTGGCGTTCATAATCATGTTATTTTGCTGGCACCAGTCTTCGATGTTCAAGAGGCTTTGTTGTAGTTTACGACAGTCATTTGTCGAAGAAATAGAGGTGAATACTTTTACATCATCAGCAAACAACAGGCAATCCACTTCAATGTAGTCCACAATATCGTTGACAAAAATAGAAAACAGAAAGGGACCCAAGTGCGAGCCCTGGGGAACTCCGGATGATGCAAGAAAAGGCTGGGAGGTAGCGCCAGACATTTTTACAACCAGCAAACGATTAACAAGATCATCTCTATACATATCCATATATGGTTATTATAAAATCTATTGGTTCAACGGAGCCCAAAACGGAAAGTACCTCAACATACAAGATACCATAAACTTTTCTTAAATGATACTACACGTTCAGTTAGTTCTATTAGAAGTTGTATATCTAACTACAATTCAGTATTAACACCATTATTACTATATAGAGCTTCATTCCCTAACCAGTGATATTTGGGATTATTATAAAATAAGCAAATAAGAGTAATAAACCTATCCCAAATATTGAGAAATCATATTCCCATGATAGGGCAGAATTTGGTCCACAACGTTTAAATCGTTGGACTAAGAAGATTTTTATAATTGTTAATAGAGAAACCCGTAGATGAAGGACGATTAAACATCTACTCCTACGTCTATAATTTGTTTAAGGTAAATGATTCTGCTACAATAATAATATGGCAAGTAATTTATTCAATTTTAACTAATCTATACAAAGTACTTTATTATTGTTATTGGTACAAACAAACATTTCGTACTCTTTTTAATTTTCTACTACTGTAAAATTGGTCATTGAAATGAAACTTGCTAGTCCTAAAATCTTACAGGTTACTAGTGGTTACAATTTTCATCACAGTTTAAAATTAGTTTCATTGTACATGAAACGTTTCCAGGCTCCGCCAAGTGATTAAACGAGATTCCAGTCAAGAAATGCGGGTTGATTAATGAGAGTTATTAAGACGATTCTTATAAAGTCTTGTACATTAATCTTGTCCCTTCTGCCGGGGATCGGTAATGTTCAACGTCTTGTAACAATAGACATTGCAGCCGTCCTCTTTAAAGTGAAACATTTATTGTTGTTATTACTTGGAATTGAAAATTTTCACAGCAAATCTCAAAAAAGAATGTCGAATTGTAATAAGTAATATTAAATACCCTCGTCACGGCAGTTTTGCGTATTCATCAAATTTCCAAAACGTTTTTTTTATTGTGTGCAAAAATTGTGATAATCTAATCAATGATCCGTACTAGAAAAATAAACCATTTAATGTCATTATGTTTTTCAATGGATTACTCACTAACTCAATATGGTAATAACTCTGTTTTTTTTTTTTTTTTTTTTTTTTTTTTTTTTTTTTTTTTAACAATAATTAATTAATATGATTGCGTGTCCAAAGCTGCCATGCAGGAAGAATGATCGGCTTACAAATCCAAAAACATAAATACTCTATTATGAGAAATGCAGAAGACTGCTTAAAAATAGACACCATCTTCTCTCTCCATCTCTATTTTTTCCCATTATACAATTAATTATTCTCCATTAGAATACCATGGGATTTGGTATGTAGGTTTTCTGCATGGGATTTTTAAGCGAATTTTATCCACCCCATACCTAGTGAAATTCCATACAAAATATTATAAAGATGTGTTGATAAATTAGCTTTATACGGTATATAACTTTTTTAGAGATTGACTCATAAGATTATCATGGGAGTATGAATCTAAATAATTTCTTCCTCATGAATCTGAGGATGAATTATCCTCATGAATGTAAATAATTTCCCATTAATAGGCTATGAATTTTCTCAGTAACCAGTTTAGCTATGACGGTTATGGTTGAACTTACTATGTTTGTTTTATTTAAGTTCTTATAAATGGTTTAAGTTAAAATTGTCAAATTTACAAATTAAGTGGGGGAATGCCAAAAACCAAGTTTTTCCGTTTTAGAACCCCCTAAACCCCTTTTCCCACGGTCCGCTGGTGAGTGCTGCCCTACACCAGGCAAAATTTGGTGCCCTCTATGCAAAATTTCATCAAAATAGGTTTCGAAACGAAAAGGTAATATTGTCCCTGGCTGAGATTCTACCATGAGAACTTTCATAAAAGAATATTTATGAAAGCAAAAAGACCCACTTTTGCTCCTAGTGATGAAAACTACTATTAACATAAGATTATAATTAAAGAATTTTTTTTATAAAATTGCTAAAATATGAATATATTATCAAACTCTGTCTTAACATAAGAATGTTCCAATAATGTAAGAAATTATATATTTGATTTACGATGAGCAATCGCTAATGTTTAGTATATCCTGTATCCAATAAAAGAGTGACTCTTCACAATCCAGAATGGCTTTACAATTAGTGGATAGTTAGAAATTTTGTTGTAAAAAATAGCCTTAAAACAATATGAGCCTATGAAGATAAAGAGAAATATAAAAAATTTTAGATTATTCTTTTTCGCCCAGTACTAACTAGAACAATAATAGTTGAAGACGAGGTTTGCATATTTATGATATTAGAATATATAAATATTTCTACAACTTCCAATTTGTCTTGTTCTCATCGTGTTCAAATTTCATATTTAATTCGTTAGGACGTTATTCCATTAGGACATCGTATTTATTTGATTTGATTTGAACGCTATTTTTTATTTACAAAGACTAAGAAAAGAGGTGCATAGTAAAATATACTGTAGGTGAAAAATATCATAACAACACAAATTGCCGTTAGCAATTTGTTTTACTACAGACAATCAAGTCAATCAGATAATTCAATCTTAGAGAAAATGTGAATTGAAATATTGAGCTAACATATATTGATAACTAATATATTGAGCTAATATACTTATAACAAACAATTAATTTGCTAAATATATTATTTATGTCAAGACCTCAAGACTAATCCTATTAATTAAATCCCAATTCAGCATAAAATAACATGTATCTGTTTTCAATATAAACCAAAGATATGAACATAAAAAGTAAAGGGTAAGACATATAAGCGAAAAGGGACGATGACATTACAATAACGGAAGCGGCAGCTCTGGCCTCACAAGCCAGCGGTCCCCGGTTCGATCCCGGGCGACAACATTACACGCATAAACATGAGCGGTCACCTCTGGCTAGCCTATGTGACAATGCAGTGACTGTACCTTGCTGTCTTTAGATCACCGCCCAGGCCTTGGTGACGGGCAGTGGAGGTTAAAAAAAGCATTTTAAATGGAAATTCGTATTATATGGTTTTATCCGCATATGGTTTTTAAAATAGAATGAATAACTGCAAAAGAAAATTTTATAATGACCTCATATTCAAAAGTGCACAGCGAGTTAATCTACAGTTTTCATTATTTTTCCAATTATAGCACTGCAATGCCATCTTGAAATTTTAAACATCCTTTAAAACTATTTTCAATCAATTAAAAAAATCTTTTAACAAAGGTTTTATAAATGTTTTTGAACTGACTTTAAAATTCAAAGTTATACTAAACTAATAAATATGAATTGTGTCAGGGAGAGAGAAAAAAACATCATTACGGTGTAAAATTTATGGATTGAATTTCAAATGAGATACTCAGCCGATGCGGCGGTGTTCCCAATTTCAACAGCTGTGGAATCTCATTATTTTACAGACTACCATAAACGTTTTATAGTCATGGCGCTGTTGGTAGTATTGCGATCGTTATGGCTTGTATATCTTCAAATGAACCTTTAGATAACCTTATTCAATTAATGATTGTATTACTTACAATCTGTGAAAAAGTTAAAGAAAGTTATTAGTACGAAAATAGATTAGTGAGTTAAATTAACAAATAAAAAAATCTAGAGTTCATTGTGGTTGTGGGTTAACCTTTCATTAAAATAAAATAGTGTCATTTATGGCTGTTAAGTCCACAGCCAAAATGTTCATTTTTACAAACGCCCACTGCTTAGGTCACTCCATATCATGTCCATTCATATATGTCCTTTAAGATTGATGTCCACAAAACAAAACGTCCACATACAAAACTTGTTAAAACTGTAAATTTTACATTTTGCCAAAGATTGCCATGGAAATGAAACTTTGATAGATCAGTAAGGTGTTGTATACTTTAAAATTTTCTCTGTTAAATTCTACATTTAAGTAACATCTTTTGCTCTCGACATGTAAGAAACACATACAGTGTGATTGAAAAGTCCCGGAACGGTAAAATAATTTTTTTACTATTATAGATGAAGTAATGAAACTTGGTATACCAATAATAGCCATAAATATCTACGCTTTAAAGCTATTATCACTTTTTTATCCCTTAAGGGGGACGGCCCACGAAGAGTCAGTCATAATTCTTAAATAGCAGCATAGGTCAAATTTGTTATCAAATTGAAGATCTCACTTAGCAGAGTAAAATGCCGCAAACTAGACTTCAAACGGATGACCGAGACGGAAATGGCAGACAAAGTTTCCATTAAAATCACATGGGTAAAACTTAAAAATGCAACAACTTTCTTAATACTCAACCTTTTGACGTCGGGTTTGTGGCTTATTACTCCAAATGCAAAGACGTTTAAAATTCTGTATGATGTGACAAGGGCTAAAGCATATTTCTGTAAGACTTCCAAGAGGGACATCCCTTAAAGGGTGTGTAAATTGAAACTTCTTTGGCCCATGTCACATCATACACCATTTAAAACGGCTTTGCATTTGGAGTAATAAGCCACAAACCCGACGTCAAAAGGTTGAGTATTAACGAAGTTATTGCATTTTTAAGTTTTACCGGTACGATTTTGATGGGGACTTTGTTGGCCTGCAATTTTCGTCTCGGTCATCCGTTTGAAGTCTAGTTTGCGGCATTTTACTCTGCTAAGTAAGACCTTTAATTTAATACCAAATTCGACCTATGCTGCTATTTAAGAATATTGACTGACTCCTCGTGGGCCGTCCCCCTTAAGGGATAAAAAAGTGATAATAGCTTAAAATAGTAGATATTTATTGCTACTATTGGTATACCAAAATTCATTACTTCATCTATAATGGTTAAAAATATATTTCACCGTTCTGGGACTTTTCAATCACACTGTATTATGTTTATTATCTGTTTAATAATATATGGCTTGTATATCTTCAAATGAACCTTTAGATAACCTTATTCAATTAATGATTGTATTACTTACAATCTGTGAAAAAGTTAAAATAGATTTAGATAGATTTATATGACTTGGGATTATTACAATTAATTTATTGTAAGATATACAGTTGAACATAATCAAGACTGTAAACTTTTAAGAGGATCATTGTGCAATACTTCTTTATTTTGCCGACATCATGTTTAGAAGAAGGAGGAAGAAAACGCACCGAACAGAGAGGATTACTTATGAGATTACATAGGGGTCTAGAGATTAATACAAACAGTATGAATCTTAACTGATATACAGTATAATTATATTAAAATTAATTAAAATATCATACGTCATGCTAAATTTATAACGTGTGGAACTGATAGTACAGAATTACAATGACTGTAGAGAAAGAGGTAAAATAGAGGCCTTTCGCACAGGCTGAAGCTGTACCCAGAAGACATTCCCGCAGAGAATTGTGTATCCTAAATTTAATTTGTTATTTAATCATTAACCACATATGAACATATAAAAACTTTCTACTATACAACATTTTACATACTGGAGTTTATTTATTTATTTATTTTTTATTATTACTTCATACACTAAACAGAACGTCCAAACATTGTGGATGTTTTAATGATTATACATACACTCGAGTGGACTAAGAAAGTTTGTCAAAAAGTAATGGCCATATTAGGCGATGAACAAAATAATTGTCATTTTGTCTGTGGACAGAAAACTATGGACCTAACAGCCGTAAACCAATAGAGTACAGTTATAATTGTGTGCAGATTTTATGAAAATAAAACTTATAAGGAAACGTTATTATTCCTTAATCCTCTTTTAGACTTTATAAACCTCTTTATTAGGTTAAGGAAGATAATAACGAATTTATTAATTGATTTTCTGTACTACGGTACCAATTTATAACCGTGGTTTTGGTTGAAGTTTGTAAGTCTCCTCACATATGTTTCGTAAGGACAGCTCTAAATCAAATTTTGAATTCAAATTTTATTTTTAAAATGTTTACAAAGCATGGTTTACAAAGCTAAATAAAATTCACAAATGTATTTTGTTTAACACTTGTTTAAAATTAAAAGAAAATGTTTTATTAAATTAAGTAAAAGTATATATCTCGTGGATATATTTATTAGTTGTACTATTTTTTGTTTTTTTTTTTTATTATTTCGTAACAAAACTAACTGTAGAGACAGTAGAATCTGGGACGTGAGGGTCCGCTAATATAAACGTTACATTCCCCTCAACGTTGCGGGGCTGGCAGGTGGAACTGCTTCACATTTACATAACACCGTTAAATTTAATAAACTGGTTTTAGATCCCACATGGTTATTCATTTATGTTTCGCTTGAAAAAGAATAGCTTAATTTTGTATCTGACAGGAGTAAATGTTAGCTTTTTTTAGAAAACATAGTTTGATTAACAAAAAAAAAAAAAAACTCTATCTTGTCATATTTGATGAATACCGATAAATTTTAGGATGTCAATATAAGAAGGGTTTGAGAGGAACAACTTAGCTATGAACGTTGATTTATATAATTTTAAAACAAAAAAACTAAGTAGCTCTAAATGAAAAAAGGAATAGTTGTTGCAGATCGTTTTCAATATTTAAATATGAAATAAAATTAACACCCATTAGAATTTTACCTAACTTTTTAAACAATTTTACTCTAAAGATATATCAATTTATTTATTTTAAATAACGTAACCACACAATGCTTATAACGCATTTAAGTGTAATTATTAATTGTTTTCATGTAATTGGAACACTACAAACTATTATTCGTAAATGGATTCGTCAGACAGAAATTTTAATAGTTTGGAATTAAGAATATATTGAATAATTATTAAAAAACAATTATTTAATGAATAAATCTTTCCTGGTATTAGTGATTGCACTATAATTTCAATATAAATTAAATTCAACTTAAAGATATTTTTACATGACATTGATTCATTCATTACGTCAAAATTGTACATTTGAAGTGATAGTTTATTGGAGATAAATATGCATGGCACTTGAAGATAATGTTTGATTTTTTATTTGAGTCTGTCTGTATATCATATTAAACTCGCCTGCGGCTCGATGGGGGCTCCGCCCCCATACCCCCTAGGGGTTGCCCTGAATTCGTAGGATAATTAAGAGTCAAGAATGAAATAGGTTAGTTCCACGGAAGAACTAGTCAGCTAAGACAGCAAAAACGGGACTAAAATGCTTCGTTTAGCCACTAGCTGCTTAACCCCCTAAAGGGATGCCCCGAAATCATAAATTAAAAAAGTCAAGTATTACATAGGTTAGTTTTACTGAAGAACTGGAAAACCAAGATACTAACAAAACCGGCAACAATAACGACAACAATTTAAAAATCGCCTACTGCTCTTTTTTAAAATACCCTTCTTAGTTTCCCTCATTTCGTTATAAATAAAAATTGTGAAATAATACTTTCAACTGTACATCATTCTAGGTATTACGCTCAATATTGGTTGTGTTAATATTTTGGAGTTACGATTATGATTACTAATGATTGAAGTAATTGATTGGTGTATTCCAGCAGAAGAAATAGTTATAGAAACAAAGGTTTCTGTATTTCTCTTAAGGGTTGCAATCTGGCGTATCCAGTCCCCTACGGGGAGCCCAGAAAAGGAACCCTGTATATGTAAATGCTTACAAATCACTACTTAACCAACAATCCATGGGCTCACTTACAAAAATACTAACAGGTTAAGGTTATAAGTTACAGTTTGGTTTTCTGTATGAAAGCTCAGAGACCCACCGGGCAGTATGAAACGCAGTAACCCAATCCTCCTCTATGCCCCCGCCCTCACACCAGGCCAGGAACGTCAAAGAGTTTAGGTACGACTCAGAAAATTAATAAATCAAGCAACTACAATAAATAAATGAACTAAATTTAAAATACCATATGAAGTAAAAGAAAAATGCAAATAATATCAAAATAAACAATAATAGCGAAATAATAGCCAAAAGATGTATTCTTGGATCAATTTTAGGGTTTTAATAATCACATAAAATTAAATAGTCGATCTAACTTTTAATTACAACTATTATTAAAGAAACAGCGATATTTCAAACTAATTATGTGCAAATAGAAGTCAAACTTTGGAGTATGGGTTTAGTTATTATTATTGGTTATAATAAAATTACCCAGTCTGCTGAACTGACCAAGCATGAAAATGTCTAAGAACCTTATTTAGAATAATATTTCATTACAAAACATCAATTATCACATTATTAGTTACACTATTCCATACATTTAAAAAATCTCCATCATATTGCTAATTCTGTAAGTATGACAAAACTAAATATTTGTATTGAAAAACTATTTAAAAGAGAGTCTAAGACATTTTTGAGCTGAGTCATGTTTGTTTAACAAAAATTATCAGAGAAGATTTAAAATTTTTGTCCATGATATTCTTATAAGAAAAATCTAAATTTCAACCACCAATGTTCCCTAAACCGTTAGAAACATGCTTACAAGATACAATTGTAAAGTTGTTTTAATGTTACGTTTTAAATTTAGAGAGTTATTAAACGTGGACGTTTGAATTTGAAAGGTGGTAGGGAAAGGTGACTTCTGGTTTGGAAAGCGACTTCTGGTAAAGCGTGTACACTATTACTGACAATCGATGAAGCGTATACTGGTGTACCTAAAATGGCACAGTTGATTGAATAAGTTTTTCTAAGTTTTAATAAATGTTTTAATTTAAAATAATGTGTAAAAACATTGATTAGTGGGCTGTTTATAGCAAAAACTCATAGTAACACTGGAGTTTTAACTGGTGTGACAAAAGCAATATGATACATACCCATTTTGTAAGATAAACAGTTTGGTTGATTGAGAAGACACCTGCCACTAACAAATGTTCATAATGCCACTAACAAATGCTACAAATTAGTTCCGAGAAGGAATAAAATGTGTGAATAAACTATTTAAATGATAAAATTAATCAAGAAATTACAATAAATAAACGTAATAAATTACAATTACCATATGAACCAAAAGTAAAATGCAATAGCGAAATTATAGCCAAAAGAAGAATTTATAGAACAATTTTAGGGCTTAAATAATTACATAAAATCAAATAGTCTACCCAAAATTTAATAAACAACTATAATTAAAGTAAGAGAGATATTTTAAAACAGCACTGAATTGAGGAAGTATGACAGATTATGTGCGAATGGAATCCAGAGTTTTGGGCCCCAATGTTTAGTTTTTATTATTGGCTATTATTAAATTTCCCAGTCTGCTGAAATGGAAGCCAAGCATGAAAAACCTCACTTTAAATAATATCCAATCATAAAACATTACTCATCACGTGATTAGTTTTACCATTCCACACATGTTCACACATTTATGACAAGAAACTTATGAAATTTATGAAACTTATGAAAGAAATTTATGACAAAACTAAAATTTATATTGGAAACATATTTAAAAGGGAGTTTACGACATATTATTGCTGAGACATGTTTGTTTAATCAATTATGTTCAGAGAAGCTTTGAAAGTTTGTCCCATAGAGCAGAAATTTAAATTTCAACCACCAATATTCTCTGAACCGATCGAATTATGCGTACAAGATCAGTTTGTCAAGCCCTAATCTCCGTCATATTGTAAATGTTATGTTAAAAAAAAAATTATGGCAAAATTAAAATTTATATTGGAAACATATTTAAAGAGAGCTTACGACATATACCTGACACATGTTTGTTTAATCAATTATGTTCAGAGAAGCTTAAATTTCAACCACAAATATTCTCAGAACCGAACGAATTATAAATAAAACATCAGATTATCAAGTGACAGAGAGTAAATCGTGGAGGGAATTAGTTTTGACACAAAGACTGGTGTAGTTAAAAGACATCTTTTAAACACAAGCGAGAACTAAAACTGCAAAGTGATCTACGATACCGTCACCGTGATGTACGCTAACGCGGGTGAACTACATTACCGACAAATCTATATTTTTTACCTTTTTTATAAATTAAAAGTGAACAATTGCCAATTTTTAGATTTTTTATGAATGTAAATCATGTAAGCTAAGAGAATGCCAAATTTCAAGACTCTAGCTCGAACGGTTGCGTCCGAACTTTTATATACATCAGTGAGTTACACCTGCGGGAGTATATATGTTAGATAATAATAATAATTTTATTTAATTATAACAGTATTATAACATCTAACTATAATTAACATTATTAGACTAAATGACTTGTTTTATTGCAGTATTTAAATACATCTTTTATCAATTAAATCATTGTAAATGGAAGGTTCATAGTAAGGTTTCGTGTAAAAGTTCTGATTTTCTTAATGTGCGTTTGAAAGTTCTTTAAAGCATATTTTCTAAAATTTTAATATGAGGATAGTTCAATTGACTGGCACAAAGTGGCATTAGATACAAAGTAGCAATGAATATTATATGAGTTAAATAGATTTAATTAAGTATAAACTCCAATGGTAAATCTAATAATCAAATAACCTGAACGAATCAGTTCTGGAATCTGTTATCTTTTACACTTACTGTATATTTGTAAAACATCTGCAATGAATAAATATATAAGGGCAGAATCACAATTGTGGTAAATCAACGATTTTTTTCTCTGCTAAGTCTTTGCGAAATTTAATATTAAGTGTACAATAAAGTGTGCTTACATAATGTGTGTTCAATTGTGTTTAATGCTCATTAAATTACAACATATAAATCGACAAATTTACTTTTCATATTAAAAATAAGCTAAAAATAGAATACAGTTATGTTGGGTGATAAAATTTAAAACGAATTTCCTTTACTTTAATATGTATTTAGTTTATGTTATGACACCTTTATTACTTACAACTTACAACATTTTAAGGAGCCGATTCTTCAAAAAGAGCATTTTTGTTTGCTGAACAATTCTAAAGAAAACGAAAGTGTAAATAATTAAGTGCTTGCAACAATAAAGTATACAATTGCTTGTTACAGGTCTTAGTTTAAACACCATTAGGTTGCAAACGATGTTCTTTGGATCGTCAAGTGCATGGAGAGTTAAATTTGCTGTTAGGATGCGAGAGAAAACAGATGGATGATGGTGGTCCCAGGAGGAAAATAACAAACAGGTTGTAATACGGATGTGATTTTAATGAACACCTCTCTGCATTTCACTGTGCTATTTGTAAATTTAAGAACTTTACTGTAGCAAATATTACAAATTAAATTGAAATTCCTAAATTATATGTATATTTTTTCTTTCTTTTTAATCAAACAAGTTTAAATATCCTGATAATAATGAGATAATACTAAGATAGTTTTGATTTGGAACTTAAGTCAGAAATTGATTCTGTTGAATATCCATACAAATAAATTAGATCATATTTTGATTTTTAAGCAGATGTATCTGACTCTTAAAACCCATAACACGATAGTATTACATTTAAATATCTATTTGGTACCAATTTTCTCAAAAATTAAAGTAGGCCTACCAAGCCTATTTTTACATTATTTTAATAATTGTACTTCCGTCCACGACTAACTCCCATAAACTTCCTCTAATCCGGCATGTCCTGGGCTTGACACATGCCGGACTATGAAATATTCCGTATTAAAGGATGAAAATCTGGAAAATTGTGGATGATCAAAAAATTACATGGATTTTTTTCTAAACATACTTTATTGCAGAATAAAATCATTGCATAACATACTGAAATGAATATACGCCATTAAACTACAACAAACACTCTAGGCTTAAAAAAGTTTATTTTGAAGTTGCTCCCGAAATTATACGATGTCATCCGATGTTGACCAAAGATGACTTGTCTCCCCTCCACGAAAGCCAATATAAGGCATAGTAAGGCTTTGTAAGGCATAGTTTTGTTCCCTCACGATTTCCGATCCCAATCAAACTTGAACACTCATATTATTTTTATTCGTATCATTAACATTTTTTTAATTAGTACAGTATCATCCAGCATACCGAATCGTAGGATGCCGGATTAGAAGTAGTTTACTGTACTTTACTTAATATTACCCCCTATTAAAAAGGTTCCTTTAATGTTCCTCTTGAGGTTCCCGATAGTCTTCATGCGATTAACATTTGACTTATTGATTAATGAATCCAAAGTTCAAACCTCCTGGTTGGTTATAGTTCATTGGTTTGTAAGAGTTGTAAGTTCACTCCATGTATACATTTAGATTTATAATAAATATTGTTTTATCCATAAATTTGTTCCCATAGTTCCAATTATAACTTGAGAAAAGGAGCATAATGAGTTCAGTGTCGGGAACATAGTCGAGACTGTCGATATTAAGGTCTCTATGGCAACTGACTCCAATATCGCATGTATATGGATCACTCGCCTACGGCTCGATGGGGGCTCCGCCCCCATGCCCCCTTTGGGGGTTGCCCCGAATTCGTTAATTGTTCTAAGTCTTAAGAACTGAACAGGCTAGTTGAGGCCTCCACCCCAACTCTATACTTATCTTCTCTGACTTTTTTTAATAGTTCAGGAAATCTTAAGCATTTAAGATATTCTCTTGATATTTAAAGTTCTAATTTATACTTTTGTTTTAAATTTTATAAAAAATGCTTACGGCTCGATGGGGGCTCCGCCCCCATGCCCCCATTTTGGTTTGACCCGAATTAATTAATTGTTGTAAGTCTTAAGAACTTAACAGGCTAATTGAGGCCTCCACCCCCAACCCTATATTCTTATTATTAAGATATTCTCTTGATATTTAAAACTTAAATTGATACTTTTCTTTTATATTTTATATTTAATGCTCATGGTATGTGTGTGTAGCTAAATTTCAGGCATCTAACTGTCATAACAGTAAATAAAAAATATTAAAATAGCTCAATTTTTGTGAAAGAATCTATAATATATACAGCCCCATGTGTAACTGACTGACTGACTCACTCACTTATATGGGATACGAATTTCTGACATAACTATTTAAGCTAGAGACTTGAAATTTGGCATACGTCTAGTCTGAATAGTCAATGCTAAGTGTAAAATCTTAAACTTGCGAATTTGTAGTTTTAACCTACTAAAAAAAATTCAAAATGGCGGACTTCCGAAATTGCGATTTTAGTTTTTTGGCTCTAGCGGCCAAACGCTTCGTCCTATCTAAAATCTGAGAACAATACTACGATAGGGAATTCAATTATCTACAATTTTGGTCCTGTGACTTTTTATCATATCTCACACCGTTAAACCTCCAGAGCGTTTTAAATGAAATCCCGTTTTCGGTTTTTGGGCTCTAGTCACTAAACGGGTGGTCCTACAAAAAAATTTAAATGACAATTTTGATAGATATTTTTAATATCTACAATTTTGATCTATACATATTTTGCCGTATCTCTTCCCGTTTACTCTAAAAATACATTTTTCACTTTTTCCCAATTTCGTGAACATAAGTAGTGGCAAATAGTGGGTTCTGGTCCAATAGAGAAATCGTAATTTTAGTCCGGATGAGCTAGAAACTTGAAATTTGGTACACACGTAGTGTGTATGGTCAATACAAATAGAAAATCCCAAAACATTGAATTTTCAAATTTTAACCCCCTTAAAAAATTATTTTTTCATGGTAAAATCTACACTATGTAAGGCTTTTCTAAATACACTGTAACTTTTGAACGAGATTTCTTATCTCGAATCTGAGGGAAAATTCAGGGTCAGGAATTAGACGCTCTACAAGTATAGTCTCGTGAAATTTTTCCGTATCTCACTCCCTTCACCCTTAAAAAAACAGCATACTTTCAAAATTTCCAAATTTTTTCCCAAAATCTCGTTTTTTTAATATTTTTTATTTACTAACATGGCACACGGATGCTTGAACTTTAGTACATATTATGGTCTCAACTAGATCTTACCACAGTGGTAGCCATTGATCGATCTCAATTATAATTAAGTCAAAAAAATTTTAAAAACACAACATTCTTAAATTTTTTTTCGTTTTAAGTGTTTGTAAATTATTTTATTCTGCCAAATATACTGCAATATTGATATTTGTTTTGCGTCTGTATTCTATTTTAGACGCTCTACAAGTTCGGTCCTATGCAATTTTGCCGTATCTCACTCCCTTCACCTATAAAGAGGGGCGTACTTTCACAATATTTCCTCAAATATTGTATACACTCTGAATATATCTAGTTCTTACTATAGAAGCAGCCAAAGGCCGATTTCAATCCAAGGTTAGTAAAAAAACTGTGAAAATATTAAATTATTAACCTGTTTTATGTATAGTTTTTGGTGATTTTGTTAAACCCGGTAAGGGTACTGCCATACCGATATACTTTTTGTCAGCATTATATTATTTTTATATTCTCTATAAGCTCGTCATAACAGTAAATAAAAAATATTAAAATAGCTCAATTTTTGTGAAAGAATTTTGAAAATACGCCCCTTTTTTGGTGAAGAGAGTAAAATGCTACAAAATCTTAAGGGCCGAGCTTATAGAGAATATAAAAATAATATAATGCTGACAAAAAGTATATCGGTATGGCAGTACCCTTACCGGGTTTAACAAAATCACCAAAAACTATACATAAAACAGGTTAATAATTTAATATTTTCACAGTTTTTTTACTAACCTTGGATTGAAATCGGCCTTTGGCTGCTTCTATAGTAAGAACTAGATATATTCAGAGTGTATACAATATTTGAGGAAATATTGTGAAAGTACGCCCCTCTTTATAGGTGAAGGGAGTGAGATACGGCAAAATTGCATAGGACCGAACTTGTAGAGCGTCTAAAATAGAATACAGACGCAAAACAAATATCAATATTGCAGTATATTTGGCAGAATAAAATAATTTACAAACACTTAAAACGAAAAAAAATTTAAGAATGTTGTGTTTTTAAAATTTTTTTGACTTAATTATAATTGAGATCGATCAATGGCTACCACTGTGGTAAGATCTAGTTGAGACCATAATATGTACTAAAGTTCAAGCATCCGTGTGCCATGTTAGTAAATAAAAAATATTAAAAAAACGAGATTTTGGGAAAAAATTTGGAAATTTTGAAAGTATGCTGTTTTTTTAAGGGTGAAGGGAGTGAGATACGGAAAAATTTCACGAGACTATACTTGTAGAGCGTCTAATTCCTGACCCTGAATTTTCCCTCAGATTCGAGATAAGAAATCTCGTTCAAAAGTTACAGTGTATTTAGAAAAGCCTTACATAGTGTAGATTTTACCATGAAAAAATAATTTTTTAAGGGGGTTAAAATTTGAAAATTCAATGTTTTGGGATTTTCTATTTGTATTGACCATACACACTACGTGTGTACCAAATTTCAAGTTTCTAGCTCATCCGGACTAAAATTACGATTTCTCTATTGGACCAGAACCCACTATTTGCCACTACTTATGTTCACGAAATTGGGAAAAAGTGAAAAATGTATTTTTAGAGTAAACGGGAAGAGATACGGCAAAATATGTATAGATCAAAATTGTAGATATTAAAAATATCTATCAAAATTGTCATTTAAATTTTTTTGTAGGACCACCCGTTTAGTGACTAGAGCCCAAAAACCGAAAACGGGATTTCATTTAAAACGCTCTGGAGGTTTAACGGTGTGAGATATGATAAAAAGTCACAGGACCAAAATTGTAGATAATTGAATTCCCTATCGTAGTATTGTTCTCAGATTTTAGATAGGACGAAGCGTTTGGCCGCTAGAGCCAAAAAACTAAAATCGCAATTTCGGAAGTCCGCCATTTTGAATTTTTTTTAGTAGGTTAAAACTACAAATTCGCAAGTTTAAGATTTTACACTTAGCATTGACTATTCAGACTAGACGTATGCCAAATTTCAAGTCTCTAGCTTAAATAGTTATGTCAGAAATTCGTATCCCATATAAGTGAGTGAGTCAGTCAGTCAGTTACACATGGGGCTGTATATATTATAGATTTGCATCCTGGTCTCGTTGAGGTGACATTTGAGAACCTTTTTGCCTTATCATTAGGGAATTAGAGATCTCATTCTTCTAATATTGTAATAAAAAAAAATAAAACAATTTTTAGTAGGCCTAAAGTTTTAGTTAGGCTGTTTTTTAGGCCAAGTTTTAGTTAAACTTGAGATTTCAACTGCTTAGTAAACCTTTAGCAATGGGGAAAAATCAGTGATAATGAATTTCCTTTCATTAATTATGAATCAATCACACCATCGCCTTTTATACAACATAAAATGATCAGCCAGATTTTGTCAATTAATAGTATTTTATCAATATCTATCGCAATATAAATCTTCTATATATTAATAGACAAGCATGTTTCGTTTCCTCCTTTTTCCTCAGCTTGTGTTCAACGTACTAGAAATCCGCGCTTACCGTTAGAAAGGCAGTGTCCTGATTCACATCGGACTCCAAAGCTACGCCCCACATTCTTTCAAAGTTCCAGTGTTAATCTTATGGAGGAAGGAGAATTGATTGAATTTTTAGACAGCTGGCGTAAAAAACAGAAAGTACAGATGTTTTAGGTATAAAATGTTTTAAACTTCTTCGGTCCAGATCAACTGAAAGTTTAGTTGAATTTCGATCAGGAGGCGAACTCTAGAATCAAAGAATGTATATAATGTAATAATAATTATCTTAATAAACTACTAAATTAAGAATTATTGTTCAATAGTGCATTCATTCATTCAATATTAAATTATATATTAAATCAATAATATTTTTATAAAATGCATTTTCTGCGAATAAACTAAGGAGAAGGTATAAGAAATAAACACCCAGATATTGTACAAAATTGGTAAGGGAATGATCAAAGATAACTCCATTGTAGATTAGGGCTTACTAATGGTTCAAAAGCTAAATCAATTATCCTAGTTACGTTGCAATTATTCTTGTAAAGTTTGTGCACGGTCTCAGTCATTATTATCTCACCCCATACAAGTCCCTTAGCTCGATTTAAGTGGACACTAAAATTATTACATGATACGAAATAAATTATAAAAATAAGTACTACCGTATGAATATGTAAATACAGTAAAACTTCATAAATAAAACTTTTTTTATTTTATAGATACAACTTTTCATCCGTAAAATTATAGAACGTATTTTTAATTACACTAAATAATTTGAAGGAACATCGTGGTTCATAAAGGTCCAGTCCATTTTAAAAAATCATGGCCATTAGAATAAAAATAATCTGTAAATAATCAGTTACAGAACAAGATAAGGGATTTACAAAGTTTGATCACGTACAATCGCAGTTTTGGAAAGTTTTCCACCGTCAGTTTGAATTAATGATTTTACTCCTTTTAAACTACTTTGCAGTTCATTTGTAACAATTATTTATAATTTTTATTTTGTTAGAAACCACGCCAAATAAAAGTTTAAATGTTAAAAATTTATATTTATTACTTTTTAGACAAATCATGTTAGTTGTTTATGACCTATTTTATAAATGTTAATCCTAAATTGAACTGCCAAACTTTGAAAATAGTGTATAGTAATAATAAAAATAATGGACTGTATTTTCTGGTTATTCATTAAATTATATGTTGTTTACTTTTGTTAGTAGGATACAAAAATAACAACTTAAAAGATATAAAAGCTTTTCCACATACATTTTATGTTATGTACATAAAGAGTGTTCATTAAGTCCCTTACGGGTTTAATATTTTCTGAACGGTAACAGATAAATCAATAAGATTTGGTACACCAAACCTACACCAAAAATATACTTTTTCAAGAAACTAGCAGTTTGATGGTAACCAGTTTCCCTGATGACTTCCACTAGACGTCCTTTAAAGGAAGTCTTGGGAAAACCGTCATTGGCCTTCGTCAGATAATACATTATTTTTAAGGGCTTTGCATTCTGAGAAATTTGTCACAAACCTATTCTTAAAGGTCGAGTGTATCGGGAGTTACCGTATTTTTGTTTTTGTTTTCAGCAATATGATTTTAATGCAAAGTTTGACCACCTTCTATTTTGTAATGGATCAACCTTTTTTTAGTGCAGTTTACGGCATTATACTCTGCTAGATAAGGCCTTTATAGCGATATGCATTTTGAATTATTCTCCTATTTGAGATTTCTTTCCAACTCCTGGTGGGACGTCCCCATTATTTGACAGAACACTGATGGTTCCTTTAAAAAGTAGATTTTTAGGTATAGTGTAAATATACCAAATCTTATTGATTTATCTGTTATCGTACAGAAAATATTAAACCCGTGCGGGACTTTATGTGTATTCTGTATATTTATGGTATGAGTCTACATGAACATAAAACATTACTATTCTAATAAAATGACATTTAAATTTATTGCATAGTATATTGTGCTTTAAGATAAGTGGTAAGAGAGACAATTAAACCGGTTTATAGTTATATCAGTGATCCTACAGAATATATTGCTTTTAAAAATTATTTTCCATGACACCCAAGCTATCTATTGGATATATGATTCTGAGTTAGGTCTACTGAGATCAGTTATTGAGGAAAATTTTAGCCTTACCTTAAATTGCGGAGTTTTTTTGAATGGTTTTTTGTTTGTTTTTTATATGCTTTTATTACTTCAAAAATGGTTTGTTTCATTTGTTTAAATAGTTTATTCTTTTAACACCACGTATGCTTAATTATATGATTTGAAATTATATGCTTGACGTATAATGATTGAAATTTAATAATACGCCCAATTCTGCCTTATGGGGCAGGCCAAGAACTTTCCTATCGAAACTCGCTCATAAATTAATAAAAGTTTCAGCGGTGTGTAAGCATGACTCATTCGGTAACGTAAAGTTAGAATGATGTCGTTTTGGGACTATTTACAATGGAAGGCCAGTGTCGACCTCTCATGAAACCGTTGTTAGTTCAAGCAGACTTAACGGAACCAACGTTTGTGTAAAGGTTGCCGCTCCGCCTCAGTTCTATCCTGCCTTACCTAATGTGGAACACTTTCAACAATGTAAGTTATTTGGCCTGGAGTCAAGGATTTTAGTTTTCAGTTTTCTCTTTCATTATTCATAGAATTATTTGTCTTCTGAAACATCTCTATAAAGAAATGGGTTTAGAAGTTTAGGCTAACCCCGTACAATGCAAATCGCCGCTTGCTTGCTTTGCTCATAATAACGAGGACTTTATATTTAGTGTATTAATTTTGAATAAATCTAATACACAATAACTATGTATTATTTAATTATTAATGTTTAATTATTTAATAACTGTGTACTAGAGATCGCCCCCTGATCGAAATTCGACCAAAATTACAGTTAATCTGGACCCAACATCTTAAAAAATTTTTTCTAACTGGAACACCTGTTGTTCTATATCATTGTTTTACAACAGATGTCTAATGATTAAATCAACTATCATTTCTTCATAACATTGACATTGTGACTTTGAAAGCCTGTGGGGCGTAGCCCTGGAGTCCGATGTGAATTAGAATGTGATTCTGCTCATCTATGGGATTGTACCTTTCTAACGGTATGCGCGAATTCCTCCTACGATACACACGAGCTGAGAAAAAAGGAGGAAACGAAACATGCTTGCCTATTAATATATAGATTATTTAATGGTGATGTAATGTAGATTACCATAAATACAAATACATATCCAATATACACGCTTCTACATTTAATCACCACATTAGTTCTACACGTTTAACCCCCAATAACGTACTTAAATTAATTAAATTACACAAAGAAATCATGTTATGATAATAAAACCCGTGTTGTGTTATGATCACCTGATCTTTGATGTTATGCTTTTGATCTTTTTTACTGATTTAGCTGATCGGTAAAAATAATAATAATAAAACAAATATATAAGTTTCCATTTTTAGAATATGTCATAAAGGAATAGTACACTTTATAGGCAAATGAGCAAACATATAGCTAATTACCTATCATTTAACACAACCGGCATGTAATTGGTTCAGAGCACCCTTATTTTAAGACCTGTAGTTTACCAACCTGGCTTACGGTCAAAGTCCAAGCCATAATAACGCTGTTTTGTTTCTTTGTTTGATGGAAAGGTACAACAGATAAGTCAGAAGGATGTGGGTTAGGTAAATTAAATTTTAAATGGATTTATGATTTGATTTATTGTACTTCACTGTAATTGTAATATTTTTTTACTTTGCAATAAAGCATTATTTTACATAATTTTCATTTAATACAACCAGATCTCAATCGGAATAGGCTCAAAAACTACTACTAACTAACTAATTCCCATAGGTGATTTTAACTTCAGTTTTCAAAAAATTTAATGGATTGACTATTGAAATCGAAGCACAATAGGCTAATATACAGACAATTACCTTTTTATTAAGGTCATCTCCCCTCCATCAGTCATCCAATCTTATGATGTATTCCCTAGCTAAAATGTGTCGTTGTTGATACAACATTTTCAAAGCACTCTTAGTCATCAAAAAATAAAATCACACAAACCCGAGTCGAACTTTGAGACACATACGCACAAACACAGTTACATAAATTACTGATAGACCTATCATTACGACACGGACGGACCCGGCGGGCGCAGGTAGCAGACTGCAATGGCTACGGGTCACCTCACCGCTTGTTCTGGGGTTGTCTGTCGGGCAAAGGTTACCAGGTTAAAACTAAAAGAATGTAGCAGGGACATTGAGTAGGGCCTCAATTAAAGTTTTCCGTTGGGGATATGCTCTTTATTTATTTCGTTATCTGGAAATATTTTTTTAAATTTTACAATTTTTTTTACTAAGCGTATTTATTTTGCTAAATTTCCACATATATGTGTAATACTCGTACTTCTATTCCGTACTTTCAAGCGCGCATTGGGCAAAAGTAGATGTTTGTTTAGTTTGTCTTGGGGTGGCTGCTGGTCTTTGAAACGGGTTCTAAATTCCCACCCGAGTGTTACTTTTTATAAACACCCGTCCTGTCTAGTCTAATAACGAAACATGCCATAGCAACGTAGGGATATGGATTTTAATTACCTTTTATTTGGTGCCAACCATGTGTAAATCAGTCTAGTAGTATGGCCAGGTTTGCTGCCATAAGCATAAATTTTTATCCTGCGTTAAATCTCCATAAAAATAGTTTATTTTCCATTTTTGATCCAATTACCATAAATATTTTCTAAATACAAATAAAACCTGCACATTTAGGTCACTGTCAATAGTTTTGCTAAAATTTTAATATATAAGATGGGTGAGTCCCTAGAGCAATTGTTTGAAAACGTTTTTATAAGCTTACAAACACCGCTAAACACCAATAAGATGGTGCAATATTTTTAATAGATGCGAATAAAAGATCTTATTAATTTTATTTTGTAAGTTAAATCCTTGGAACCACACTATAGGTTAAACTTAAATTCCTAAACTTAAATATAGATTAACTTATTCAGTATCAACTAGTTTTATGAATATAACCTGCACTCATGTAAGTCTGTTTCTTTTAACTTCAACTTTAAAAAAAATTATTAGGCCATGTTAGTCAAATTAGGAAAATCGGTAATGATGGTTGATGTTTCAGGGTTAAAATATTCAAAAATACAGTAACAATATACAATACCTATACACATTTATTATGTACTAGAGGTATTAATATTTACTAGTATACGTGTTGCTCGAAATCGAGCAATTTATTTTAATACAATACAAATGTTACTTTTAGCTCTAAATCAATGACATCCGACCAATCCAATATTGTGAGTATCTGTAATCACCAAAATAACACGTATTTACAGCTGATTATTAACACATGTTTAAAATGGTTTATTCAATCCCAATGTAGATTTCAAATGGGGAATTTGGAGATTTCAATGGTGGATAGCACCTTCATTTTCAGTCCGATTCTCATCAGTTTTTGGCGGAAACAACTACAGACCAAGCCCTATCCAACGACACCAAAAACTTGAAAATCGGTTGAAAATTGTAGGAGGAGTTCTCAGGACAAAAAAACCCTTAGCGTATTAAATAAGTATAGATTATTAATAATAGGTATAAAACCCGGTAAATATTAATTTGTTCTAACCAAAACTGGGTTGCCAATTGCGTTCATTTGCAATCCATGGTTTAAGATCTAACTATCTAGTAGTTTGTAGAAAAATAATAAACATGACTATTTTCATTCCATATTTTTATAATTTTTTTACATGAAGAATGAAGAGTTTTTTTCATTTTCAGAAATTTTCCTCAGAATCAATATCAAACTTAATATAATAATTAATTAATATTATTATGGTTGCGATTAATTAACGGATCTTAATTATTTAAATCAGTTTCCTATAATGTTTTTAGCATAAAATATAAACAATTTTTTTCGTATTGTAAAGTAATTTCTTTTATCAACGACGACTTTACATGGTAACAGTTTGCCCAAACTTTACATGTAAACAAGGCGTGAAGTACAAACACTTAAAACTTTTCAGTAATTCAATAACGCATTACTCTTACCCTGTTTGTGTAGGCCTCCTGTTGAAACTTACTTTATTTACTTTACACCTCATTGAAAAGTTTATACTTGAAGTATAGGAATTGGTACTGCATTTTAAAACAAAAGGTGATTTTATCTTCTTTTTATTATTTTTCTTCTTTTCACTGAAATATTTAGTTCATATTTTTATAAAAATATTGATTATTTTATATGTAAATGTTGATACGCATTTTATTACAAAGTATGCTACGATATAAATTTTATACGAAAATGAAGTGAAAATTACTTTTTTCTGATTTATAGTTTAAAATTTATACTTTAACTCGAAATATTGTAATAGATTCACGTCATAGTACTAAGTTTCTTTTCCTTCTTTTGGTGTATTAGCCTTTAATTAAGGAAACCACAGAAGGGGGTGGGTATTCTGCAAGGTAATCAGGATCAGGAGGAGACAAAAGCATTATTATTCTCCCTTCTGTCTCTTCCTGTCAGCCGTTATATTTTTAAAGGAACTGAAATTTTAAAAGAGACCGGCCTTGTCTTTATTCTGAGTATTTCTTCATTATAATTTGTAATTCATTACAGTAAATAATTTGGATTTCTTTATTTTCAGACATTAATTGCAAACTTCATCCATTTCTAAAAACTATTTCATATTCATCACTTTATTTTTAGCTGGCCGCTTTAATTTTAAAGTTACCTTGAAGATGAAGTAGCTCTCACTGCATTTAAGTAGTGATGAAATTTTTGATTCCGGATTTAATTTTCAAAGTTTACTGAAACATTTCAGATCTGCCTGATTGTTATTATTACTAATAATTTTATTTTTGCGTAGTTTCTGGGTACCTCTTTAATTCATTGGTCAGCACTATAAAGCCTAACTCCGAAAGATGTGACCCGTATCGATTGACTACGCGACAGTTCAAAACTACAAAAGGATACAATTGCTGCGTTATCTAAACTTTCATGGATCAAAAAGGTAGCTTTTCGGGGATTTATTTGTAAAATTTTCAAACTTAACTAGTTTGTAGTTTAAATCCTAAATACTTGTGTAGTATTAAAGATAAAAAATATAGGTGGAACACCATCTTGCAGTTTTAATGAAGAAGATGGGGCACTCCCCATAAAAACATAATACCCAAGTCGCAGCAGACCTGCGTACTCAGCGAATTTCCAAAGAATCTTGAGATTTTGTATTTTCCCCATAAACACCATAGGAATGAGTATGTAGGTTTGCTGCCATTAGATGTTGTTAGAAAATGTTAGTTTTGTTAGGAAATGTAATAGTTAGGTAAGGTAAATATCAAATTGTATCAATATTTGGCGCTTTTTAATTTTCCCCATAAACCCCATGGGGGTGAGTAAGTAGGTTTGCCGCCATATGGGTGTTGTAAGCAAATATCAGCTAAACCCTACCTAGTGAAAGTACATATCACATTTTATCAAGTTATTCCAATAAAGAAGCGTGATACAGGGTTTTGTTGATTTCCCATAAGATTAACATGGGGAACCTATTTTTGACTTTTCTCCGTAACCTGTTAAGCGAAGTTAAAAATTCAAAATACAAAATTCTTTGTTTTTTGAAGCTCTTTTAAATGGTTTTAGTTAAAATTGTTGAATTTTGAAAATTAAGGTCCAAAAATGCCAAAAACCCATTTTTGACCCCTTTGAAACCCCATAAAATCCCGTTCCCATAACCCGATTATGCTGGTTTGCGAACTCATGAAAATAGACCTGGTCTTACACCTTCATACCAAATTTCATCAAAATCGGAGGTTCCTGTCAAAAGTTATCGGGACCACGGACACATATATATTTATATATATATAGATATATACATATATATGAAATTGAACGAATGGTGTTTTTGGCTTCTGGGGACCTCAAAACGAAAAAGTATTATGGTCCCGGACCTAGGTTTCACCATGACTACTACCGTAATAGCGTATTCCCTATAGGGAAATTCGCTAAAATATACAATTAGCGTTGAAACACGCACAAAAACTGTTCATTGAGTTACTCGACGGCAAAAATAGTATAAACAATTAGCTATTAATGTTTTTATGACAAAAAGTGCAAAAACAAACTTAGTGACAAACATGAAATTATATTTAACTAGGGGCTTGTAGGGGCAAAGGCCCCTAAAAATCCAAATGATGATGTTATCTCAAAAATTAAGTTTCAATTCATCACCTAGTTGCACAATAATTATATTTCTTCCAAAACTGTGCTGTGAATTTTCATGGTTGAATTTTCTTATAAATATTACTTAATCTTGACGAATATTTTTGGTGGTAACAAATCAGTAATTCGCCAATATTATCACTTGGATTAAAAATACAGTAGGTTGTCTATTTTGTGGAAAAAATAATTTGTTTGCACTATTAGACTGCCGGACGCAATAAAATTAGTTTTGACCTTAAACATGTACACATAATGAGTTCGTAGCTCAAGTGAATACAGTTGTTTAATACAACATGGAAAAATGGTAATTATCACATTAATACTGTATACTACTGCATCTAGGACCCCTGTGCCCTGTGCCCCCCACTCCACCCACATTTACCATGTCCTCGTCCCCTTTCGTGATCCGTGCTTCCTGTACCCCATATGCCCCCATGGCCTGAGAAACCCCATGCCCCCCATGTCAGTGAGACCCTCATTTTACTGTGCCCACATGCCCGCCGTTCATCCCCGAGGCACCCGTGCCCTCTATATGTCCCACATTCCTCCTCTTTTTATCCCATGTCCAACTAACCAAAGTGTTCCCGACGTTTCTCGTGCCAATTGTGCCCAATGACAATGCCGCCATGCCGCCCATACCTACGTGCTCCCATACACCCTACCTCCCCATGCTTCCTAAGAGCCCTAAATCCTCCCTCGTTCCCCCGTTCCCCTCTTGTGACTATGGGGGTCTCCCTATGCCCCCGTGGCCCGAGTACCCCCATACCCGAGTGCTCACATACCCGTTGTTCTTCCTCGAGGCCCCGGTGCTCTCTATGTCTCCCATTCCTCAACCGTACCCCCATACACAGCTACCCCCCAGTGCACCTCGTGCCGACATGCCCATACCCCGTGTCTCCCATATCATTGTGCCTCCATGACCGCCATTCCACCCCGTGCCTCCCATATCCCCGTTCCCCGATGCCTGCCGTTCCTTCCCATGAACCCTATGTTCCCTCCAAGCCTCCTATGTGTTTCCCCTCTCGTGACCAATGCTTCTTGTACCACCTATGCCTTGCGGCTCGAGTACCCCCATGCCCCCATACCCCCTAGACTCTGACCCCCATTCACTTGTGCTCACATGTCCACCGTTCTACCTTGATGCCCCCGTGCTCTCTATGTCCACCATTCCTTCCCCGTGCCTCCATGTCCCCCCCCAAGTCTCTCCCATGCCCTCATCTTATGACCCGTGCTTCCTGTACCTCCTATGATGCCCGCCAATCCTCCCCTTGCCTCCCATATCCCCGTTCCCCGATTATTGCCGTTCCTCCCCGTGACCCCTATGTCCTGAAAAAACCTCCCCCATGCCCCCCTCTTGTGTTCCGTACTTTCTGTACCCCTATGCCTCATAGCCTGAGGACCTACCATGCCCCCGTACCCCTATGCCTCTGTGCCCCCCATTCTCCTGTGCTCACATGTCAGACGTTATTTCTCGATGCCCCCATGCTCTCTAAGTCCCCCATTCCGCCCCCGTGCCCCCTATGTCCCCCCAAGTCTCCCCCATGCCCCCCCTCTCGTGACCCATGCTCCCTGTACCTCCTAAGATGCCCGTCATTTCTCCCCGTGCCTTTCATATCCCCGTGGCCCGAGTACCCCCGTGCCCCGTACCCCCGTGCCTCTATGCCTCTGTGCCCCCCATTCTCCCAAGCTCACATGCCCGCCGTTCTTCCTCGAGGCCCCTTGCTCTCAATGTCCCCCATTCCTCCCCGGTAACCCCCTGTGCCACCGACTTCTCTAGTGCCCCTTGTGGCCCCATGCCCCCCGTGCCCCCATACCCCCATACCCCCTTACTTGCCGTTCCTCCCCGTGTCTAGAATGTCCACCCATGCCTCCACCAAGGCCCCCAAGCCCCCCTACCCCTGAGCCAGTGCACCCCTCTTGCCCCCCAACCCCCACCAGTCACCTGAGTCACGGTGACTCAGCTAAACGTCACGGGAGCTAACAACGTTCCTTGTGCTATGATTGTAGTCTATTTTGTCTGTTCGTTGAATGAAGTAGAACATTGTTTGACATATTGTTTGTTTTTGCACACTGCTTACATAAAGAGCTCCCCGTGTTTATGTGATAATGGGCAATTATTGATTCCATTCGACCTATATAAGGAAAGAAGCAGAGAATGTTTAAAACAAAATATTCCTCATACGGAGGTTATTATGTTAGTAGTTTACATAATATGATTTAGTAAAAAATAAACGATTACTAAGAAAAAAAAACGATTCAACTGTAACCCCTAAAGAGCCAATATAGGCCTATTAAGCAGTAACGTAATATCTTAACGACATGCACTGAATAAAGCCATTATATTAACTATTATATCAACCATACCACGGCTAAGTCACTTTTTACAACAGTATATTCAGCACACAAAATGATAACGACATAGATTTTGAAGAGAGAAATCTACCGTGAATTCGTAACTTTTCCACCACTATTGGTGTTTTCATTTTTTTTTTTTTTTTTTTCAAGTTCATTGCAAATTTTTAAAAGTTATAATTAAATATGGTTATCTTAACTCAAAATATCTGTTCAATAACCAGCTGAGTTTATAATAAAAATTATCCACTGGATCATCTGCTTAATCACACGTGTAGATCTAAAAATCTTCTTCCAATAGATTAACATTAGAACTTCAAGGTCCGATGGGGTGAAGACCAGGTAACTTTTGATGATTCTGGTATTTTTCCTTGCGTCCTTGGCCCTCAAGCTTTAAAATGAGCCATCATACATTACCCTATCTGTCGTCTAACTCGAGATATTTCGTGGGGACCGATTCACTTACGGAATTATATATATATATATAGATTTGGGGTATAGTTTGTGGTTGTATAGTGATAAACAATTTTCAAAATAAAAGCTCGCATGAGTTTTTAATTACATATTTTTGTTGAGGCATAAAGTTAACTTACCATTTATGATTATTTCTTCAGTTTTCATTTTAAAATCTGGTGTCTCACTTATCCAAACATAACCTATTAGTTACGTAGGGTGAATTTCAAATGCCTCCCTACTTTTTCATGTGGAATGTATAAAACTATGAAGGTTTAAGTATTGTCCATTAAAAAAAAATCCCCTAAAATATTTTTTTAGTTCTGATTTAAAGATATTTTTAACAATACATTTTTCATAATAATTGTTATTCTATTAACAAAAATAAAGCCCTTCAAAATTGTGCGTACTAAACAATCTGGCATAATACTTCTCTTTGTATGTTATAAATTAGTGAAATACGTTAAAGATTTCTTTTGTAAATTGCTTCTTAGTTGAAGTGGGCTAAATAACATTCAATATTTATTTGTTATTATTGTTTTTAAACGATTTATAGCATGAATTTCCAAATCACATCCAAAGCCACTGGTTGGACTAGTGAATCAGCTTATATACGATCTGTTAGGAAGGATTCCTTCTTGGATTTAGTTGATTGGATAAACAACTTCGGTTGTTCTGATCCTCAAATAATGGTCAAACTTGTTTTAAATTTATAATGAGCCTTTTCAAAGTATGTAAATTAATTATACTTATAGTTTATCGCATTTATTTAGACTCTTACATACCTTTAAGAATATTTGTATTGTTTTATAAAATCTTGTAATTAATTTTTTTTAGAAACTTTAAAATATAAGGATGTTTTTTCGTATTAGTTCATCATAATTTAGATCGTTATCAGGATTATTCTTGTAATGGCCTAAATTAAATATCTTATATTAAAAAGTTGCTTTTAAGTATACAATTGCAACAAATAATGCATATCACATCCAACATTTATATTTCTAAAGAAGAAAAAGGTTATAACTTTGATCATTTATTTTTTAAATATAAAACTTGTTTTAATATAAATAAATTTACTAACTTTATTTTACTTTCGTTCATTTTGCTTTTCCGCTATTTTTTATTGTGACACTCGCCAATAATATGAAGGCACCAGTAGACAATCTCAGTGCAGCAGACACTTTGCCTACCTGACGCCATCAGGCGTTGCATGGTCTAATAACCTAAATCAGAGAATATTAAAAATGAGTAGCCTACCTAAATGTTGTATCAACCTTAATGCATCAACATGTTAATTCAACTACTATAAAAATGCTAGTAAATGCCATTATAACCTTATATAGTTTAAGTTAATATATTTGGCTGTTAAAAGCTGGTGGCACCGCCTATAACACATGAGAGGATGAGTTAATTGACCCAAGCGGTCCGCAGCCAGTGGAGAGGGTTCGGTGACCCGTCGTCGGCAGGGTTGGGGAAGGAGCTGGGGAGTTTTGGTAAGACATCTTTTAAGCTAATACATTTTAAACTTATATACGAACTTTGGCAGATTTTTTTCGGAATGAAAGAAATTACTTGACATAGATTAAATAACTAATTTATTTTAATATTTTTAGATACACCTATCTTTAGCGTTTTTAAAAGTATAACATCAGCAGGCCATTAGGCTATTTCGAATAAGGTGTCCCATGAAAATTGCTCTCCCATGTGTTTAAATCCTCAACACAAAGCCGCATTTGCCACTGGGTGGAATTTACCACAGCTTGTATCTTCGTTGTTCACATATTGAAGGCTTTTAGGTACATTTTCTCTACGTTTATCGTTTATTATGATTCTATATTAATTATTTATATATTTAAAGCTATAAGTGCGAACAAATATTTTCTAGCTATGGTGTTCTAATAGCACATAAAGAATATATAAAAACATATATATATATATATATATATATATATATATATATATATAATTTTTTGTCGTACCAAATTAGTACGAAATATTTTGAAGTTTATATATATATATATATATATATATATATATATATCAATTAAATGTAACATATTTCATGAGCACAAAAAGAAAATGAAATAACCATCATTGTTAATCTTACAGTATTGTTATCATTCGTTTTAGAATTTTAATTTTTTTACGTCTTTGGAAATTCTCCTAAATTATCAATTTTAAATTCTACTGTATGAGCGGTATTGTCTACTTTGTGGTTAATTTCACACCCAAAGTATTGAAAAACACAAATTTTACATTTTTTGCAAAATCGGTGAGATTTATTGAAGCTTCCGTTTTCCTTATGCACCGTGTTTTTTCACTAAAACCTTTTAGAATAGCTCTAATCCTTTCCGTGAAGCCACAGTTGTAAACGCCTAAGAAGATAAATAATTATGGAAGCTGAAAAACTTTCACTCATACAAGCTCAAGGTTTTTTAGGGTTACCGTTGAGTATTAAGCTTATAAGCTATCTGCCACGCTCGCAATTGGTTTTTACACTCTAATTTTGCTCGGCTGTCGAAATCTACTTTATTGCTCAGAATAAAAAAGAATTAAATTTACAATTTATTGTTTTAATTATTGTTGAATTTAGATATAATAATCCTATACTATAATACGAGGAGTGTCTGTGGCGATGTATTTTCCAGATCTCAAAATCTAGCGTAAAGAGTTTGCTTAAACTATGCATTTAAGAGTGTTTTGTCCAAAAATAAGTCAAGAAAACAGCCTCAGCCCTAGGAAAAATTTATTTTTGTCTAAAATTAAGTTGCAAGATTGTAATTTTTAACGTTTGTCTTTGTTTGGTTTGTCACTTTGGTAACGAAATAACAATGCAAGATGAACAATAATAAAAGAACACTACTTTTAAACATTATTGTTGAAACGCCTGTTAACTTTGAAGTGGGATAGTTAGTTATTGGTGTAAAATTAATAGCCTGATTATCATGATACTATAACAAAAGTGAACTAAAACCAACGGCTTGGCCAACCAGGTACTGCTACATAATTTAAGTAAATAATTAATAATAATTAGCGAATGACTAATTTTAAACTTTTGCAGAAAATATTGTTGGTTTAATATACAAAATCAGTTTCAAAATTTTACCACCGGTAACCTGACAAGCTCTCTTTATATGGGAAAAAAAATTATGAACTCGATATGATTTTATCTATCGGGGCGTGGACGAAAGGATATTGTAAATAATGTTAGCTCTGATTATCAAGATGTGTATACTGGCGTTCCGCAGTTTCAGTTCTCCTCTACCTAATTATTAATTGAGATGTAATCAATTTTTGCCGTTTTTTATGTCATAAAGTTTTATTTACTGTCTATTGTCAAATAATTTAAAGAAGCAAAAAATCACTTAAATAATTATATATTCTAAAACTAGTGGTTGCCCGTCACGGTTTCGCCCGTGATTGGATTTTTTATCTCTTTAATGAGCAACAAAATCTTCTTCCTTAAGAATTACTCGTCTATTAAAGTATTGAAATAGTGTGAGCGGAGCACCTATGAGCAAAGAGGAACGACCTTAATCTGCTGTTAAAGCTCTGTTTCGTGGGATCAGGACACGTTGGCTCTCTGCATGTGGTAAATGAGATTTGGCGACGACGGCGTTTTAGTATTCAGAGCAGGTAATTGTTTGTTATTGGCAAAAGCGGCTTGAGCACCGAGTGAAAGTTATTTAATCATTGGTAACCATAGGATCAAGCTGTAAAAAACACAAAATTAAAACTTTTACTTATTTGAACATTATAACTTAAATTGATTTTAAGCCAACGCCAGGTACACTTTTTATTACGTCAGCCACTCGTGCATATTCATTTTTTACTGTTTGTTTCTCAAAAAATCTTGTAATAAATTTAAAAATGGTGTCGTAAATGACGTAAATAGAAAGGATTGTTAAGGTTTTTCAGAAAAAAATAGAATTTTATTTTAAGATAACTAAACTAAGGGGAAAGATACTTTCAATTAAATAAGTTTCAATAAATGTTTGAAAGAGTAAAATTGATTAGTTATTCCACACTTAAACTTAAATGTCTCCAATTGAACAAATAAACTTAAGGATAAAATTAAAATTACATCAGAAATGATATTAACAGATGTACAAAGACATTTGTTAACAGAAACCATGGATGATCCCATACTGATGATCCCCATCTGTCGGATATAAATAATTGAACGTAAAAAAAAAGAATAATTTAAAAATATCCACCCGTTTAAGTTATATTAAAGATCAGAGATTCTGAAAACTACTGAAGTAAAAATATTTGGCTTTTGTGCCACCAAAAGCTAGAATGTTGTTGTCAGTTTTCGCCCCTTACGACTTGTTTATGATTCTGAAAGCATTCTGCTGCTCTACAAAAAGAAGATTACAACTCCCTTTACTGGAACAACACCTTGTCCTTACTGTGAACAAAAATAGAAGTACAGTATTGTATAAATAAAATCCTATATATATATATATATATATATATATATATATATATATATATATATATATATATATATATATATATATATACAGATGATCCCCATCTGTCGGATATAAATAATTGAACGTAAAAAAAAAGAATAATTTAAAAATATCCACCCGTTTAAGTTATATTAAAGATCAGAGATTCTGAAAACTACTGAAGTAAAAATATTTGGCTTTTGTGCCACCAAAAGCTAGAATGTTGTTGTCAGTTTTCGCCCCTTACGACTTGTTTATGATTCTGAAAGCATTCTGCTGCTCTACAAAAAGAAGATTACAACTCCCTTTACTGGAACAACACCTTGTCCTTACTGTGAACAAAAATAGAAGTACAGTATTGTATAAATAAAATCCTATATATATATATATATATATATATATATATATATATATATATATATATATATATATATATATATATATATATATATATATATATATATAGGATTTTATTTATACAATACTGTACTTCTATTTTTGTTCACAGTAAGGACAAGGTGTTGTTCCAGTAAAGGGAGTTGTAATCTTCTTTTTGTAGAGCAGCAGAATGCTTTCAGAATCATAAACAAGTCGTAAGGGGCGAAAACTGACAACAACATTCTAGCTTTTGGTGGCACAAAAGCCAAATATTTTTACTTCAGTAGTTTTCAGAATCTCTGATCTTTAATATAACTTAAACGGGTGGATATTTTTAAATTATTCTTTTTTTTTACGTTCAATTATTTATATCCGACAGATGGGGATCATCAGTATGGGATCATCCATGGTTTCTGTTAACAAATGTCTTTGTACATCTGTTAATATCATTTCTGATGTAATTTTAATTTTATCCTTAAGTTTATTTGTTCAATTGGAGACATTTAAGTTTAAGTGTGGAATAACTAATCAATTTTACTCTTTCAAACATTTATTGAAACTTATTTAATTGAAAGTATCTTTCCCCTTAGTTTAGTTATCTTAAAATAAAATTCTATTTTTTTCTGAAAAACCTTAACAATCCTTTCTATTTACGTCATTTACGACACCATTTTTAAATTTATTACAAGATTTTTTGAGAAACAAACAGTAAAAAATGAATATGCACGAGTGGCTGACGTAATAAAAAGTGTACCTGGCGTTGGCTTAAAATCAATTTAAGTTATAATGTTCAAATAAGTAAAAGTTTTAATTTTGTGTTTTTTACAGCTTGATCCTATGGTTACCAATGATTAAATAACTTTCACTCGGTGCTCAAGCCGCTTTTGCCAATAACAAACAATTACCTGCTCTGAATACTAAAACGCCGTCGTCGCCAAATCTCATTTACCACATGCAGAGAGCCAACGTGTCCTGATCCCACGAAACAGAGCTTTAACAGCAGATTAAGGTCGTTCCTCTTTGCTCATAGGTGCTCCGCTCACACTATTTCAATACTTTAATAGACGAGTAATTCTTAAGGAAGAAGATTTTGTTGCTCATTAAAGAGATAAAAAATCCAATCACGGGCGAAACCGTGACGGGCAACCACTAGTTTTAGAATATATAATTATTTAAGTGATTTTTTGCTTCTTTAAATTATTTGACAATAGACAGTAAATAAAACTTTATGACATAAAAAACGGCAAAAATTGATTACATCTCAATTAATAATTAGGTAGAGGAGAACTGAAACTGCGGAACGCCAGTATACACATCTTGATAATCAGAGCTAACATTATTTACAATATCCTTTCGTCCACGCCCCGATAGATAAAATCATATCGAGTTCATAATTTTTTTTCCCATATAAAGAGAGCTTGTCAGGTTACCGGTGGTAAAATTTTGAAACTGATTTTGTATATTAAACCAACAATATTTTCTGCAAAAGTTTAAAATTAGTCATTCGCTAATTATTATTAATTATTTACTTAAATTATGTAGCAGTACCTGGTTGGCCAAGCCGTTGGTTTTAGTTCACTTTTGTTATAGTATCATGATAATCAGGCTATTAATTTTACACCAATAACTAACTATCCCACTTCAAAGTTAACAGGCGTTTCAACAATAATGTTTAAAAGTAGTGTTCTTTTATTATTGTTCATCTTGCATTGTTATTTCGTTACCAAAGTGACAAACCAAACAAAGACAAACGTTAAAAATTACAATCTTGCAACTTAATTTTAGACAAAAATAAATTTTTCCTAGGGCTGAGGCTGTTTTCTTGACTTATTTTTGGACAAAACACTCTTAAATGCATAGTTTAAGCAAACTCTTTACGCTAGATTTTGAGATCTGGAAAATACATCGCCACAGACACTCCTCGTATTATAGTATAGGATTATTATATCTAAATTCAACAATAATTAAAACAATAAATTGTAAATTTAATTCTTTTTTATTCTGAGCAATAAAGTAGATTTCGACAGCCGAGCAAAATTAGAGTGTAAAAACCAATTGCGAGCGTGGCAGATAGCTTATAAGCTTAATACTCAACGGTAACCCTAAAAAACCTTGAGCTTGTATGAGTGAAAGTTTTTCAGCTTCCATAATTATTTATCTTCTTAGGCGTTTACAACTGTGGCTTCACGGAAAGGATTAAAGCTATTCTAAAAGGTTTTAGTGAAAAAACACGGTGCATAAGGAAAACGGAAGCTTCAATAAATCTCACCGATTTTGCAAAAAATGTAAAATTTGTGTTTTTCAATACTTTGGGTGTGAAATTAACCACAAAGTAGACAATACCGCTCATACAGTAGAATTTAAAATTGATAATTTAGGAGAATTTCCAAAGACGTAAAAAAATTAAAATTCTAAAACGAATGATAACAATACTGTAAGATTAACAATGATGGTTATTTCATTTTCTTTTTGTGCTCATGAAATATGTTACATTTAATTGATATATATATATATATATATATATATATATAAACTTCAAAATATTTCGTACTAATTTGGTACGACAAAAAATTATATATATATATATATATATATATATATATATATATATATATGTTTTTATATATTCTTTATGTGCTATTAGAACACCATAGCTAGAAAATATTTGTTCGCACTTATAGCTTTAAATATATAAATAATTAATATAGAATCATAATAAACGATAAACGTAGAGAAAATGTACCTAAAAGCCTTCAATATGTGAACAACGAAGATACAAGCTGTGGTAAATTCCACCCAGTGGCAAATGCGGCTTTGTGTTGAGGATTTAAACACATGGGAGAGCAATTTTCATGGGACACCTTATTCGAAATAGCCTAATGGCCTGCTGATGTTATACTTTTAAAAACGCTAAAGATAGGTGTATCTAAAAATATTAAAATAAATTAGTTATTTAATCTATGTCAAGTAATTTCTTTCATTCCGAAAAAAATCTGCCAAAGTTCGTATATAAGTTTAAAATGTATTAGCTTAAAAGATGTCTTACCAAAACTCCCCAGCTCCTTCCCCAACCCTGCCGACGACGGGTCACCGAACCCTCTCCACTGGCTGCGGACCGCTTGGGTCAATTAACTCATCCTCTCATGTGTTATAGGCGGTGCCACCAGCTTTTAACAGCCAAATATATTAACTTAAACTATATAAGGTTATAATGGCATTTACTAGCATTTTTATAGTAGTTGAATTAACATGTTGATGCATTAAGGTTGATACAACATTTAGGTAGGCTACTCATTTTTAATATTCTCTGATTTAGGTTATTAGACCATGCAACGCCTGATGGCGTCAGGTAGGCAAAGTGTCTGCTGCACTGAGATTGTCTACTGGTGCCTTCATATTATTGGCGAGTGTCACAATAAAAAATAGCGGAAAAGCAAAATGAACGAAAGTAAAATAAAGTTAGTAAATTTATTTATATTAAAACAAGTTTTATATTTAAAAAATAAATGATCAAAGTTATAACCTTTTTCTTCTTTAGAAATATAAATGTTGGATGTGATATGCATTATTTGTTGCAATTGTATACTTAAAAGCAACTTTTTAATATAAGATATTTAATTTAGGCCATTACAAGAATAATCCTGATAACGATCTAAATTATGATGAACTAATACGAAAAAACATCCTTATATTTTAAAGTTTCTAAAAAAAATTAATTACAAGATTTTATAAAACAATACAAATATTCTTAAAGGTATGTAAGAGTCTAAATAAATGCGATAAACTATAAGTATAATTAATTTACATACTTTGAAAAGGCTCATTATAAATTTAAAACAAGTTTGACCATTATTTGAGGATCAGAACAACCGAAGTTGTTTATCCAATCAACTAAATCCAAGAAGGAATCCTTCCTAACAGATCGTATATAAGCTGATTCACTAGTCCAACCAGTGGCTTTGGATGTGATTTGGAAATTCATGCTATAAATCGTTTAAAAACAATAATAACAAATAAATATTGAATGTTATTTAGCCCACTTCAACTAAGAAGCAATTTACAAAAGAAATCTTTAACGTATTTCACTAATTTATAACATACAAAGAGAAGTATTATGCCAGATTGTTTAGTACGCACAATTTTGAAGGGCTTTATTTTTGTTAATAGAATAACAATTATTATGAAAAATGTATTGTTAAAAATATCTTTAAATCAGAACTAAAAAAATATTTTAGGGGATTTTTTTTTAATGGACAATACTTAAACCTTCATAGTTTTATACATTCCACATGAAAAAGTAGGGAGGCATTTGAAATTCACCCTACGTAACTAATAGGTTATGTTTGGATAAGTGAGACACCAGATTTTACCCAAACTCTAAGAGCTATTGCATGCATATTGCAAATTTTTAGAAACATTTCCGGCCAGCAGTGCTCTGGGATGGTTCAGAAGATCTTGGACCGGATGGAGTATGTTGTGGCTCATGAAGGAAGACATGTAGAACATGTTTTTGTGTAATTAAGAGTCTTGTAACCTCTGTCTTAGTAAACTTTTAACAATTTATTTTAGGTATACTTTTTTTTGCACCACCCGGTACATAAACATTTTCTACTACTACATAAACATTTGGAGGTAATGAATTTATTAGGGTGATAGTATATTTCATTACTAGTCTCTCAAGTTAAGGCTTGAAATCAATTTCAAGCTCGAGGGGGTTGCAAGTGCCAAAAACTGATCGAGCCTTGAAATAGGACTTGTACGAGTTAAATAAGTAATAAATAATGCAAAGAATGAGTAATGATGATTAATACTTTTTGTAGCTATGTAAAAGACATTAAAAATGTAATAAGTCAATCTGAAATGTAAGAAAGTACTATATTTTTATTTAAGTTAAACTAAAAAATCATCATTTGATTTGTGTTAAAGTTAACTGTTCTTTCCAGTATTTTTTTGTAATATTACGACAGTTGATTCGATTGTAAGAAAAAAGTTAATTTAAATTTAAAAAAAGTTAAATTTGATTAGAAAAGCAATATTAGTATTAAAACAGAACAAACAAGCAATCTGGAAAACGAATCTTGAAAAACATTCCATTACATTACTTGTGTGAAACATAAAAGGATTATTTAGTAAAATAATACTATTGTTTGTTGGTCACCCTTAACTTCTTCGAAAAATGGCCTATTACAGTACAGAGTGATGAAAAAATAATATTGTAACAATTATACACTTTGATAAATGCCGTTTCCAGTCTATGTATACTAAACTAAATTAAGTGTATAAGTTAAGAGTTTCACATTATTTCAATGAAAAAATTGTACTTTAGGAAGAGTAATAAAACTTTTTATTACGTCAGCCACTCGTGCATATTCATTTTTTACTGTTTGTTTCTCAAAAAATCTTGTAATAAATTTAAAAATGGTGTCGTAAATGACGTAAATAGAAAGGATTGTTAAGGTTTTTCAGAAAAAAATAGAATTTTATTTTAAGATAACTAAACTAAGGGGAAAGATACTTTCAATTAAATAAGTTTCAATAAATGTTTGAAAGAGTAAAATTGATTAGTTATTCCACACTTAAACTTAAATGTCTCCAATTGAACAAATAAACTTAAGGATAAAATTAAAATTACATCAGAAATGATATTAACAGATGTACAAAGACATTTGTTAACAGAAACCATGGATGATCCCATACTGATGATCCCCATCTGTCGGATATAAATAATTGAACGTAAAAAAAAAGAATAATTTAAAAATATCCACCCGTTTAAGTTATATTAAAGATCAGAGATTCTGAAAACTACTGAAGTAAAAATATTTGGCTTTTGTGCCACCAAAAGCTAGAATGTTGTTGTCAGTTTTCGCCCCTTACGACTTGTTTATGATTCTGAAAGCATTCTGCTGCTCTACAAAAAGAAGATTACAACTCCCTTTACTGGAACAACACCTTGTCCTTACTGTGAACAAAAATAGAAGTACAGTATTGTATAAATAAAATCCTATATATATATATATATATATATATATATATATATATATATATATATAATTATATAGCAAGTAAGTACATAGTAATAATAAGTAGTAAGTAATAAATAAATAAATTAATAAATTAATAAATAAATTATTTATTAATAATTAATAAATAAGTAGTAAGTATATATTTAAGTATATAAGTATATATCCTATATGATATAACCTTTAATGAAAACTGTTTTAATGTTTTACGGAAAGTATTAAGAAAATTATTATCCCTAATATATCAAAGATAACTTTGGAGTAAACACTTTATTTAAAACGCTAATCTTAATATAGTCCAAGCAATAGTGAAATATTTCTAAAGCTTGATTTTGTGTGTATTTGTTTCTTAAAGCCTTTGACACCTTATACATATTTATTACTTACGCTAAATTGGTTTTACCTTTGGTGTCAAAATTCAAGGGGACGTCACGATGGTTTCCGGTTTAGACGATCCATCTTCAACCCCTTTGTATTAAAAAAATTACTTCGGTAATGATGTATTATTAAAAAAGTTTTGGATATGGCTTTAATATGAATGGGTGGTTGGATTTAATTGAATTGTATTTATTTACCATTCAATGTATATATTTTTTTTTCATTACATAAAATTATAAACCAAAAATATATCTTGACTACATCAGTAAATATCCAAGTACTAAAACAGCTACTATAGATTTTTGTATTTGTTTTGTTAAAGTACTGCAATTTCTAGGTTTACGTTGAAAAAATATATAACTAAGATTTGTGAGGAAAGAATTTCGCTGGAGATAGATATTACAAAAAGATGCAAGATGAGGATGTGCGATGTGGGGAGTAGAATACCTCGTCAGCTGATCTTGACCGGAAGAGTAAGATATTCTTCTCCTAAGGTTTAACTCCCTTTTCCTCAAATGCATAGTTATATATTTTTTACAATTTTCTGCCTTCCTTAAGTTTTTCTATTTCATTGTAATAAAGCTCTACCAAAACTAAAATCTGTAGAGAGTCTAATGAGTTTATTTTAGAATCTAAAAGTTTCGTACGAAAAATAAAATATAAAAACTGTTTTCAAAACTGAAAAAACTATTGGTTTATCTAATACATAAACTAAATTTAGTGATTTAAAAAATGTTATGTCTATACTGTGGAGTACATCAGGTATCAAACATTTTACAAATATATTCTAAATACATTTTTAAAACAATAAATTCCAAGTTGTTTTTGTACAGTTTACATATTTTGATAAAACTTGCAAAAGTTACAATAGTGGTCCATCAATAGCTTGGTTAGGATGGTTAGTCCACAATATTAAACAAAAGACTTGGAACTAATCCGAAAAAATTTAAAAGGTTAAGTTTATTAATGCAAAACGCCAAGTGGGTAAAAACGCAATAAAACTCTTACACTCGTCAATGATTATGGCAAAATATTTCAAAACTATGATTTTATACATTTTTACAGCGACTTTTTCGGTAAAAAAACCTTTCAGTTTTTACAACTATACTAACTATACTAAGTATACTAATACCCCATACTATATTAAGTAGCCTGAATGGCATAGTTTACTAAGTTCTGAATTGCTTTCTTTCTCTTAAATTACAATTCAAAAAGATTTTGTAAAATATTTATTCTATTTTAATTTTTTTTAAAAATAGAATATGGACTATTTGGTAATTAAAACTACTTTAAATATTTTTCTACATTGGAGCCTAGGTAGACCTTTGGATGGCATAAGATCATCAAGAACAGACAGGGGGATCAATAGCTTTAGATTCCTGGGACGCAGCCTAATTGCCGGTATTGATCTTAAGCGGGTAATTGTCCTAACCAACATGATCACCAGTTGTAAAATTCGTTAAATGTTACACTTAAATTTTAATAAATTATTCAGTGAAAGTATTCAGGCTATAAAGTAAAAATAAACATTTATCATTGTAGATTAAGACTGATCTGAAGATATAATTAGAAGAAGTGTTAGAGCGTTATGACTATTATGCACTAGCAGCTTTGAACTATTGAACACTGTAGACTTGTAATAAATTCTCCATCAGTAATGTGGCAAGTGTATAAGACATTTAGGATGAGAGTATTTTCTGATATGAGATTGTCATATGCAAACTGTATATCTTGGATATCATTTTACATTTAAGATCATTTTATGTATATATATTAGGTTAAAAATAATTTTTCATGTTACGGATTACAGATTAATCACAGATGAAACCCTTTGGACCTACTAAAATTATTAGCCTTTATGAGCTGAAAATAAATTCTGTACAAAAAAATACGGTAAAATCAACAACTTTTCTAAAATATTTTAATGATTACAAAAACTCTCTGAGCTTTTAATTGAAAGTTTTTCCGAGAATGAGGCAGAAGAAAAGCAATAATTTTAGGATCGCTAAAATACAGAGGGAAAAGATATACTTCAATATTAATCTCTTCTTAGAATTGCCTTCACAGGACCACTGCGTTTTGCTTACAGTAACACATTTTAGCTTTTTCTAAGAAAGTTTTGTTATAACAAATAAATGAAATTCTGTTAACAGAGCACAACATCTCAATGTTTTCTATATTGAATATTGAATTAAAAAAAATAATATTTGTAACAATTTTTTTCAGTTATATTGAAAAAGGGTGTCGATGAGTGTACGACGTCTGTTACTTCTATCGACAACTACCGGGTGGTGCAAAAAAAGTATACCCAAACTCTAAGAGCTATTGCATGCATATTGCAAATTTTTAGAAACATTTCCGGCCAGCAGTGCTCTGGGATGGTTCAGAAGATCTTGGACCGGATGGAGTATGTTGTGGCTCATGAAGGAAGACATGTAGAACATGTTTTTGTGTAATTAAGAGTCTTGTAACCTCTGTCTTAGTAAACTTTTAACAATTTATTTTAGGTATACTTTTTTTTGCACCACCCGGTACATAAACATTTTCTACTACTACATAAACATTTGGAGGTAATGAATTTATTAGGGTGATAGTATATTTCATTACTAGTCTCTCAAGTTAAGGCTTGAAATCAATTTCAAGCTCGAGGGGGTTGCAAGTGCCAAAAACTGATCGAGCCTTGAAATAGGACTTGTACGAGTTAAATAAGTAATAAATAATGCAAAGAATGAGTAATGATGATTAATACTTTTTGTAGCTATGTAAAAGACATTAAAAATGTAATAAGTCAATCTGAAATGTAAGAAAGTACTATATTTTTATTTAAGTTAAACTAAAAAATCATCATTTGATTTGTGTTAAAGTTAACTGTTCTTTCCAGTATTTTTTTGTAATATTACGACAGTTGATTCGATTGTAAGAAAAAAGTTAATTTAAATTTAAAAAAAGTTAAATTTGATTAGAAAAGCAATATTAGTATTAAAACAGAACAAACAAGCAATCTGGAAAACGAATCTTGAAAAACATTCCATTACATTACTTGTGTGAAACATAAAAGGATTATTTAGTAAAATAATACTATTGTTTGTTGGTCACCCTTAACTTCTTCGAAAAATGGCCTATTACAGTACAGAGTGATGAAAAAATAATATTGTAACAATTATACACTTTGATAAATGCCGTTTCCAGTCTATGTATACTAAACTAAATTAAGTGTATAAGTTAAGAGTTTCACATTATTTCAATGAAAAAATTGTACTTTAGGAAGAGTAATAAAACTTTTTATTACGTCAGCCACTCGTGCATATTCATTTTTTACTGTTTGTTTCTCAAAAAATCTTGTAATAAATTTAAAAATGGTGTCGTAAATGACGTAAATAGAAAGGATTGTTAAGGTTTTTCAGAAAAAAATAGAATTTTATTTTAAGATAACTAAACTAAGGGGAAAGATACTTTCAATTAAATAAGTTTCAATAAATGTTTGAAAGAGTAAAATTGATTAGTTATTCCACACTTAAACTTAAATGTCTCCAATTGAACAAATAAACTTAAGGATAAAATTAAAATTACATCAGAAATGATATTAACAGATGTACAAAGACATTTGTTAACAGAAACCATGGATGATCCCATACTGATGATCCCCATCTGTCGGATATAAATAATTGAACGTAAAAAAAAAGAATAATTTAAAAATATCCACCCGTTTAAGTTATATTAAAGATCAGAGATTCTGAAAACTACTGAAGTAAAAATATTTGGCTTTTGTGCCACCAAAAGCTAGAATGTTGTTGTCAGTTTTCGCCCCTTACGACTTGTTTATGATTCTGAAAGCATTCTGCTGCTCTACAAAAAGAAGATTACAACTCCCTTTACTGGAACAACACCTTGTCCTTACTGTGAACAAAAATAGAAGTACAGTATTGTATAAATAAAATCCTATATATATATATATATATATATATATATATATATATATATATATATATATATATATATATATATATATATATATATAATTATATAGCAAGTAAGTACATAGTAATAATAAGTAGTAAGTAATAAATAAATAAATTAATAAATTAATTTATTAATAAATTAATAAATAAATTATTTATTAATAATTAATAAATAAGTAGTAAGTATATATTTAAGTATATAAGTATATATCCTATATGATATAACCTTTAATGAAAACTGTTTTAATGTTTTACGGAAAGTATTAAGAAAATTATTATCCCTAATATATCAAAGATAACTTTGGAGTAAACACTTTATTTAAAACGCTAATCTTAATATAGTCCAAGCAATAGTGAAATATTTCTAAAGCTTGATTTTGTGTGTATTTGTTTCTTAAAGCCTTTGACACCTTATACATATTTATTACTTACGCTAAATTGGTTTTACCTTTGGTGTCAAAATTCAAGGGGACGTCACGATGGTTTCCGGTTTAGACGATCCATCTTCAACCCCTTTGTATTAAAAAAATTACTTCGGTAATGATGTATTATTAAAAAAGTTTTGGATATGGCTTTAATATGAATGGGTGGTTGGATTTAATTGAATTGTATTTATTTACCATTCAATGTATATATTTTTTTTTCATTACATAAAATTATAAACCAAAAATATATCTTGACTACATCAGTAAATATCCAAGTACTAAAACAGCTACTATAGATTTTTGTATTTGTTTTGTTAAAGTACTGCAATTTCTAGGTTTACGTTGAAAAAATATATAACTAAGATTTGTGAGGAAAGAATTTCGCTGGAGATAGATATTACAAAAAGATGCAAGATGAGGATGTGCGATGTGGGGAGTAGAATACCTCGTCAGCTGATCTTGACCGGAAGAGTAAGATATTCTTCTCCTAAGGTTTAACTCCCTTTTCCTCAAATGCATAGTTATATATTTTTTACAATTTTCTGCCTTCCTTAAGTTTTTCTATTTCATTGTAATAAAGCTCTACCAAAACTAAAATCTGTAGAGAGTCTAATGAGTTTATTTTAGAATCTAAAAGTTTCGTACGAAAAATAAAATATAAAAACTGTTTTCAAAACTGAAAAAACTATTGGTTTATCTAATACATAAACTAAATTTAGTGATTTAAAAAATGTTATGTCTATACTGTGGAGTACATCAGGTATCAAACATTTTACAAATATATTCTAAATACATTTTTAAAACAATAAATTCCAAGTTGTTTTTGTACAGTTTACATATTTTGATAAAACTTGCAAAAGTTACAATAGTGGTCCATCAATAGCTTGGTTAGGATGGTTAGTCCACAATATTAAACAAAAGACTTGGAACTAATCCGAAAAAATTTAAAAGGTTAAGTTTATTAATGCAAAACGCCAAGTGGGTAAAAACGCAATAAAACTCTTACACTCGTCAATGATTATGGCAAAATATTTCAAAACTATGATTTTATACATTTTTACAGCGACTTTTTCGGTAAAAAAACCTTTCAGTTTTTACAACTATACTAACTATACTAAGTATACTAATACCCCATACTATATTAAGTAGCCTGAATGGCATAGTTTACTAAGTTCTGAATTGCTTTCTTTCTCTTAAATTACAATTCAAAAAGATTTTGTAAAATATTTATTCTATTTTAATTTTTTTTTTAAATAGAATATGGACTATTTGGTAATTAAAACTACTTTAAATATTTTTCTACATTGGAGCCTAGGTAGACCTTTGGATGGCATAAGATCATCAAGAACAGACAGGGGGATCAATAGCTTTAGATTCCTGGGACGCAGCCTAATTGCCGGTATTGATCTTAAGCGGGTAATTGTCCTAACCAACATGATCACCAGTTGTAAAATTCGTTAAATGTTACACTTAAATTTTAATAAATTATTCAGTGAAAGTATTCAGGCTATAAAGTAAAAATAAACATTTATCATTGTAGATTAAGACTGATCTGAAGATATAATTAGAAGAAGTGTTAGAGCGTTATGACTATTATGCACTAGCAGCTTTGAACTATTGAACACTGTAGACTTGTAATAAATTCTCCATCAGTAATGTGGCAAGTGTATAAGACATTTAGGATGAGAGTATTTTCTGATATGAGATTGTCATATGCAAACTGTATATCTTGGATATCATTTTACATTTAAGATCATTTTATGTATATATATTAGGTTAAAAATAATTTTTCATGTTACGGATTACAGATTAATCACAGATGAAACCCTTTGGACCTACTAAAATTATTAGCCTTTATGAGCTGAAAATAAATTCTGTACAAAAAAATACGGTAAAATCAACAACTTTTCTAAAATATTTTAATGATTACAAAAACTCTCTGAGCTTTTAATTGAAAGTTTTTCCGAGAATGAGGCAGAAGAAAAGCAATAATTTTAGGATCGCTAAAATACAGAGGGAAAAGATATACTTCAATATTAATCTCTTCTTAGAATTGCCTTCACAGGACCACTGCGTTTTGCTTACAGTAACACATTTTAGCTTTTTCTAAGAAAGTTTTGTTATAACAAATAAATGAAATTCTGTTAACAGAGCACAACATCTCAATGTTTTCTATATTGAATATTGAATTAAAAAAAATAATATTTGTAACAATTTTTTTCAGTTATATTGAAAAAGGGTGTCGATGAGTGTACGACGTCTGTTACTTCTATCGACAACTACCGGGTGGTGCAAAAAAAGTATACCCAAACTCTAAGAGCTATTGCATGCATATTGCAAATTTTTAGAAACATTTCCGGCCAGCAGTGCTCTGGGATGGTTCAGAAGATCTTGGACCGGATGGAGTATGTTGTGGCTCATGAAGGAAGACATGTAGAACATGTTTTTGTGTAATTAAGAGTCTTGTAACCTCTGTCTTAGTAAACTTTTAACAATTTATTTTAGGTATACTTTTTTTTGCACCACCCGGTACATAAACATTTTCTACTACTACATAAACATTTGGAGGTAATGAATTTATTAGGGTGATAGTATATTTCATTACTAGTCTCTCAAGTTAAGGCTTGAAATCAATTTCAAGCTCGAGGGGGTTGCAAGTGCCAAAAACTGATCGAGCCTTGAAATAGGACTTGTACGAGTTAAATAAGTAATAAATAATGCAAAGAATGAGTAATGATGATTAATACTTTTTGTAGCTATGTAAAAGACATTAAAAATGTAATAAGTCAATCTGAAATGTAAGAAAGTACTATATTTTTATTTAAGTTAAACTAAAAAATCATCATTTGATTTGTGTTAAAGTTAACTGTTCTTTCCAGTATTTTTTTGTAATATTACGACAGTTGATTCGATTGTAAGAAAAAAGTTAATTTAAATTTAAAAAAAGTTAAATTTGATTAGAAAAGCAATATTAGTATTAAAACAGAACAAACAAGCAATCTGGAAAACGAATCTTGAAAAACATTCAATTACATTACTTGTGTGAAACATAAAGGGATTATTTAGTAAAATAATACTATTGTTTGTTGGTCACCCTTAACTTCTTCGAAAAATGGCCTATTACAGTACAGAGTGATGAAAAAATAATATTGTAACAATTATACACTTTGATAAATGCCGTTTCCAGTCTATGTATACTAAACTAAATTAAGTGTATAAGTTAAGAGTTTCACATTATTTCAATGAAAAAATTGTACTTTAGGAAGAGTAATATGTAACAAATAAATAAATTGTGTATTTCTTGCAAGTGGCTTTTAATTTTCTTTATCGGTTGAATTCTAAAATTTCACTACAGTATTATTTCACTACAGTAAAAATTTCACTACTAAATCGTTAGATTTAGGAGAAAACACCACGGATAAATCAGCCTTAAAACTGCGTGTATTCGTTAAAAGCTATAAACAATTTTGTTAGAGTTTAAATTGATAAATCTCTGTCCACCCTTGAAGAAATCGGATCCGGTACACTTTAAAAATAAAAATGAATGCCCTTGCCCTACCCTCTACACCATCCATTGATAAAAAATCAGATTCAGGACATTTTGAATGAAGACAGAAACATAAACAACTCCCTTCGTAAAGCACATTACTTATTTATAACACCCTACTCCTGCTGCTTCAAGCACTCCCCTCCGCTCTAATACGGTGAGGGGGGGATGGAGAGGCGGGAAGAAGTAAAAGTAAGGGGAAGTACACCCGTGTGATTAAGAGAGGGGGAGAGAAACTTTCTTCTCGTAGCTGAGTTCATTTTCTTCCCTCCAAACTAGGTAAAACATGTTTCTAACCAATTTTGTACAAAAATGTTCCAAAAACTGTTTAATCATGAGGTAATACAATAAAAAGAGTGAATCCACAACTTAATTTGCATTCTCATAAAAATTTGTAATAGGTTTTCCATTTTGCTTTTTAGCTGGAATTTGTTGACCTTAATGGTGGTTATAGTTTTTATATCTATTTATGTCATAACTTTAAGAACTTTTTATGTGCACTTAAGTAGATAAACACAGATAAATTTGTTGATAAACATATTTGTTTATTAAATTTTAATCTTTCATAATCTTAAGCCTTAACAAATCATTATAACAGCTCATTATAAAAGGTTTAATGTAAAATTATGTATTATCAGAAACGGATGTTATAGAAGTTGTGGTAAGCACTAACGGTGGTACTGAAGTGCTCTTTTAAGGTAAAGTTAAAATCGGGCATGGACAAAGCAAAATAGTTTTACCAGTCAACAACATAAGCTGAAACAGGTATTTTGAAACGTTCGCGAAAATAACTGTTTAACTGGCTGGGTAGCTGAGTGGTTAAAGTGCTCGCCTTTGAATCCAAAGGTTGCCGGTTCGATCCTAAGAAAAGTTAATAGCTTTTTAAAGGTTCGATTCCGGACCCAGTTGCCATTTGTCATTGGGCTATTAATTAATGATGCTTTCTAACAACTGGTCGATGTTAGATAGTAACAAGACTGGGGTTTGGACCGTTCCCCGTCAAAACGTTAAAAATGCCACTGGCGTAGATACACACTAAAATAAAATAAAATAAAATAAAAATAAAATTCACGATATGTGAAATATATTGTACTCCACAAAACATAATCAAGAGCGAACAAATTGATTTTATCACATTTTATCTTCATACAGGGTCAGGCAAAATTTTGGACACCCCCATTTAACTTTTTAATGCGTTGCAGTAGGAAATCCAAACACGGCACATGTTAACAACGACAAAAACTGCACTTTTTCATCAACTACACAACTTTGCCCCTGCCCCTAAAATGGGGATTTTCGGGGGCAGCCCCGAATTTTCAAATGTACACCCCTATTAAGTGAAATGTAACCCCTCTCATTTTAAACGGTTTATCAAGAGAAATTAAATGGCGCAAACCGGAGGTCGATATCTCACACCTAACCAAAATGGCAGCCATTTCAAAATTTGAGATGGTCAAGCAAGTTTAAGTCTGGACACCCCCCACTAATCTTTTAACACGTTGCAGTAGGAAAACCAAACTTGGCACACGTTTATTTATTTATTCACGGTTTCACCATTTTTACAATATATTACATAGTGGTTATATAATGCTATAGTTTTACTCGTATCTATATAATAATTAATAAATAATGGTCCTTCAGACTTTGCAGTACACCAACAAGAAAGTTAACTAATATAAATAATAAGTACTATTAATAACAACAATTATAATAACAACAATGCACGTTATCAACACAAAAAATGCAATTTTTCAAGACACAACTTTGCCCCGACCCCCAAAATGGGGTATTTGGGCAGCCTTAAATTTTCAAACATAAACGCCTATTGGGTGACCCATTATTTTAAACGGTTTCAAAAGAAATTGAATGGCACAAACCATAAATCGATATCTCATCTTAAACCAAAATGGCAGCCATTTTAAAATTTGAGATGGGATGATTGACATTCAATAAAATTGAATAGGAAAATAACTATTTTGAAATATGAATTTTTAGAATTATTTAAGAATTGAACCTACTTTCTCATTTCTGCTACTAGGTTCAATTCTAAAATAATTCCAGAAATTATCGAGTCTAAAAAAGCTATTTTTTTATTTTAATTTTAACGAATGTCAATTATTAACCCATCTCGATTTTTAAAATGGCTGCCATTTTGGTTAGAGATGAGATATCGACCTCCAGTTTGTGCAATTCAATTTCTCTTGATAAACCGTTTAAAATGAGGGGTCACTCAATAGGGGTTTATATTTGAAAATTTAGGTCTTCCCCCCAAATACCCCATTTTGGGGGTCGGGGCAAAGTTGTGTCTTTGATGAAAAATTGCACTTGTTGTGTTGGTAACATATTCCGAGTTTGGTTTTCCTACTGCAACGTGTTAAAATATTATTTAGGGGTATCCAGACTTAAACTTGCTTGCCCATCTCAAATTTTGACATGGCTGCCATTTTGGTTAGGGGTGAGATATCGACTTCCGATTTGCGTCATTCAATTTCTCTTGATATACCGTTTAAAATGAGGGGTCACTCAATAGGGGTTTACATTTGAAAATTTGGGGCTGCCCCCGAAATTTCCCATTTTGGGAGCAGGGGCAAAGTCGTGTAGTTGATGAAAAAGTGCAGTTTTTATGTTGTAAACATGTGCCAAGTTTGGTTTTCCTACTGCAACGCGTTAAACAGTTAAGTTGGGGTGTCCAGACTTTTGCGTAATCCTGTATGTACTTAAATTTTAATAAAACCCTTTTAGTAATAGTTATATAAAATTTTTCTCAGTATTAATTAAAAATTAAATGTTCATTTATACTTTAACATTTTGCATATTTATATAATACATCCTAAGTGAAGAGGGACAATTTCAATTGTAATTGGAGTAACAGGATTACCTCATTCAAATCCTGCCTATTAATGTCCTTTACTTAGTAGATTCACCACGACAAATTACACATTTAATAAACTAAAATGTAAAAACTAGGAAAATGGAAACAGCATAAACTATATTCTATTTTTAACTAGTCACAATTGATTTGTTTATTTATAGGTAATTGGTCAGTAACAAAATAAGTTTTATGGCGGAAATATAATTAATTATCAAAGCATACTTTTTAACGTCACACAAATTTTACAAGTAAATAACTGGATCAATCAACAATTATGTACATGGTCAAACACAAGTAAACATTTTTAGATGATTCGAAGTGACTTTCAACGCTGAATTTTCAAAAAGATATAATATAAAATATATGTAAACTTATATCCGTTTGAATAAACTTGCAACTCCCTTTTCCCAGTGTTATAAAGATCTTTTTCAGTATCAAGGACTTACTGTCCCCCAGAATATAGCTTCTGTTCGATTCAATTGTTTGATTTCACTGTGTAATGTCTTAAGATACGTAATTTTACTAAAAGTAATTCTTCAACCTACAAATTATAAGATATATTATCTAATGATGTAATAAATGGTTACTACTATTTCGCGTTAAAACAATCTCTAGGTTTTTAGACTTTGAGAGATGGAACACAATCCATCTTCATTGACATTTTATTTTTGAATCACACTTGACAGTTAAAGAACAAAACGAAATATCTATTATAAAATAAAATATTTTATGGTAAATTTTTTCTACTTTTGTTTGTGTTTTCATGCTTGAAATATATTTTACTAACGCCTTCTTTTGTACAAAGAAACATGAAGCAAAAAAAGCAATTTAAAATACTATATTTATTTTACATAACTAAATACATTCTTTCTTATTTTGAAAATGTACTGATATAAAATACAAAAAGATACAAATATGTTTTTAATAAAACATAACACAATTATCTATATATTAATAGGCAAGCATGTTTCTTTTCCTCCTTTTTTTCTCAGCTTGTGTGCATCGTGGGGAAAATCCGTGCATATGGTTAGTAAGGTATTGTGCTTTAGATGAGCAGAATCACGTCATAATTCCCACCTACCCCTAGGGATATGCCCTACAGGCTTTCAAAGTTTCAATGTTAATCTTATGGGAGATTGATAATTAATTGAATCGTGAGACAGCTATTGTAATAACAAATGCTAGCTAATCTAGCAAGAACAGATGTTTAATTTATATAACATTTTAAGACTAATTGGGTCAACTGTACTTTTGGTCGTATTTCAACCAGTGGGCAAACTCTAATACAATTTAAAATGAGTTTGTTATTTAAATGAAAAATTCGCCGTTTTCAAAAAGTTCATATAATTTTTTTTATTTAAATTTTCATACTAAAACCGTGTTGTATAATACACTTTATTGTTCTGCATATTTGCTTTTCAATACCAAAATTATATCAACCTGTCAAAACGCAAACAATTAAGTACTTGATTATTGTTTTTGTTATGTTGCCTTCAATAAATTTTACTCAATACAATAGTAATATGACTTTACAGGATTAATTCATTTTAACGTTTTACCACAACTGAAACCCCAAAATAAATAAACAAATAAATTTTTGTTCATTTAAAAATATCACAGTAACACCCATGGCCTCTTTTAAGTGTTCTTAAAGCATATTGATTACGATAGTACTTTACTTCTTTTTTTATTTGTAATATATTTTACCATGACTCCTTAAACTAAAACTTGTAAGGGAAAGCTTTTATGGATAAGGGGTATAAAACGTTTTGAGTCGGAGGAAAGAACGTTTAAAAACCTAAATTGGCGGAAAATCTCGGGGGAAGCTTCAAAATGGCCTCCTACGGAACCACTTTACGCTGCTGATAAAATAAGATTGCATTGCCTTCAAACAGCCTGCTAAGAAATTTTTAGGATAACAATCTCTATTGTAACGAGTTTAAGCCTTAGTCATAACTAGATTTTTACACTCTTTTAAGAATTAGTATTCATTCGGTGACGCGTGAGCAATGACAAAATACCCTTTGCGAATACTTTCACTAAGCATTCGTATACTATTCTATTTTTCAATTTACAAGTATGAATAAATTAACTGATATAATTTTTTCATCTTTCAGATAATATTTTTTCCATTTCGTTTTCCTTCTTGTCCTGCATAGGTATATTAGCTTCCTTAAATTGTTTGTAACAAAAATCTTGTCCATTCTATTTAACTATATCCTTATTTAACTCTACGCAGTCTCTTTCACGTTTGAGTTACACAATCAAGATTTACATTAAGATATTTTAAAATTTACTGTTCATATTATCTAAAGATAAATAGAGAGAATATATAAAATTTACTCTCTCTGCAAATTTTTCTTAAATTTCGTTTAAAAATTTCGAGATATTTTAGTTTAGTTTAATGCCTTAAGAAGTTCATAGTACTTACAGGCCGAGGCCATTGCACGAGACGTGAGACAGTCCGCGCATGGGGGAGGGGAGCAAGAGGGCTGGGAGGGGTATGGAGTAGGAGTGGGAGGGGCGGCCGACGGTGTACTAGCCTGGCAGCGCACATTTACCAAATTGTCCTAGCTTTGATTTCGCTAACAAAATAACCATTAAATATGTTAGACAAACAAAAAAGTAATAATACAATACAGCTCAACCATCATTAACAGTAACCATAAACAGTTATTGATAATCACTTGATTTAAATTCAATGTTTCACTGACTATTATTGAGTCAATGTTTTTAGGATGTTTTTAGCGATCGGCACCTGACAAGAGCTAACAGCTGACTAGCGGTGCTGCACTCTAGCGGCGAGTGGGCGAGCATGCGCAATAGCCTCTTTTGCTCCCGCGCATCTGGTACACTGTCTCACGTCTCGTGCAACCAACTGTAAATATGTGCAATGCAAATTTAGGAAGTATATGTCTTAGTTATTACGGCAGACCACATGCCACAATATTATTTAGGAAGTTCAGCTTGTGACGACGTTTACAAAATTAATATAGTCATATTTCTGACTAGCATTGCTATCAAAGATATCACAATAAATATTACCACATTTTCCTCGTCTTATTGGAACAGTCATACCCTGGATCAGATTGTAAGCCGTAAGTTGAATTGTCAGTTAAGAGGGCGTTGGAGTCAATCCAAATTCCGCCTTTCCCCCATAAGAGCAATGTTAAACGGGATGTCAAATAACTATTTTTTTATAATCAGAAAATAATGGTTTATAGCTCTAAATAAAGGGTTCATCAAGGCGGATTTGGTTTACGTGGGGTTTTTTTTATTATTATTTTTTTTTAATTAGTGTGTTTTACTAACTTGAAATAACAAAGCAAGTTTTTTACTACTTTTAAAACATTTTCTACAGAATTTTATAAATTATTTACAAAGAATCGATCTCGCAAAAGGAACGGGGAATTTAATTGTGATTCAAACGCTATTTATTCTGAACCAATCAAACAAAAAATAAAGAAATTATATGACAAATGCCGGGGACAAGTTTAGCATTGCTCTTATGGGAAATAAATCCAACATGGCGGCACTCCAACGCCCTCTTAAATCAAGGTTTTTGTCACCCCAGTCAAGGTCAGCTCTGTAGGCTACCCAAAGCTTGTCACTCGGCCAAGCGGCCACAAAGTCCGCACATCAATCATCTCTTAATGGACTTTAGGTGACTTGCAGCAGTACTTTCCACCCTTTATCACTTTCCCCAGGGATAGATTTCTACTTTTGAAGTACCATATTTTAAAACATTGCCACCTGACTGATTTGATTTTAAGTTATATTTCACGAATAGACCTAATGAATAAAATCTGCCCATGCCACTTTTCAATGGATTACAAAAACTAATTATACTTAAGTAGTTTATTTCACTGTTTTAATACAGAGCTATCGATAAATATTCCGGAAACATATGACACTTTTGGACAGCAAATTTCTTTTGAAATATTTTCTTAAGCGTATTCCTATCTTCCTCAGATAGTTTACTTAAATAATCGCTCAACAGTTTTCCAAAATCAGCGTTGATCCACGAGAAGGAAGTTTGAATAAAGTTGTACACAGACACAACAATCGCATACTTTTTTATTTTACGCATTTAATTTGATATTTATAAAGACTATTCATAATTCATGTAAGATTTACTTGTGACTCCTTGAATGTCATCACCCATTTTGTGTATATCCCCCAATTGAAATTTCAGGCGACTTTACCGATGAATGTCAGGGAATGACAGAGAACACGTTTTGGTAAAAATTGCCATCCGAAATATCTAGCCATCTTTTGGCTTAGCTTTATTAAACCTAAAAGGACATTTATAAAATTCCTTTCGTTAAACCGAAACAAGAACTCATGGTTAGTATTCTTTTTCATTTTCTTATTATGCACTAGGTGACGAAAAACTGCTACTAGTGAATACGTTTTGAATGGTGATAGTTCAGCAAACAAGACATTTCAATTTTAGTTTGTGAGGTTTTTATGAGGTTAGCAACGTATTAATGGAAGTCTTATAGATCATGCTAAAAAAAGTATGAAATGGCGACTTGAATAGTTAAAGCACCGACTAGTTGAAACCGAATAGTTGAAACCCTCTAACCGACGGGAAGAATTCTTTGGTTGCTGACTTCTGCCACGATATCGTTGATGATTTGAGTACAGTACTGTCAAAAAAGAACTTGGAATTAGACTGCAGTTCAAATTAATAATTCATCCCGATTATAACTGTAACTTTTTCAGTTACCTCCTCTAATGACTTTAACCTGCCGAATTTTTTACTATTCATTTGCTTATAATGCTGCAGTACTTATGATATGCTACATTACTAATTGATACAAGTAGAATTTCTGATATACAATTTGAAGGTTTATTATAAGTTAACTCAAGGTAAGCAATTAGCAATACCAAAATCTAAAACTCTTTAGGCAAATCTCTTAAATTAAATCCTGCCTGATTACTCTGAACCCCTTCGTTAGAGATTTGGCGGAAGAATAATTGTCATTTGGGACTAATCAGTCTCTTTGTACACATTCCCCAATCCCACTATCCTCTACAAATTTTTTAATTTATATATTGATATAATGTGGTATTATCCTTAAGGAGCAGTTGGCACACATCTCGACGCCAAACAATAAAATAAACATTTAATCGCAAATAAATACCTATTCCCAAAAAGTTTTAATTACAAGGGTTCTCCTTGTTCAATGTCAGCTCAAATAGTCTTCATCTTTCAGCCTCTTAATTCCTCTTGTTTGTTTCCGCTTTTTGATGAAACATGGCATCCTAAACGACTTTTTACATATCTCTAGTATTCCAGAAAATCTTTTTTAAACCAATATCAAAGCATTTCATGATTTATCTAGCACTTCTAGAGGGTATCAATGTTCATGGCATTTATGTATAATATAAAGATCTAATAATTTAAAAAAAAAAATAAAAATAGTATAAAAACTCATATTATTTTTATTACCAAGCAAACAATAGTTTTTTATGGCAGAAATTGCAAAGTCACATATTACTATACATTAATAACAATGATAAAATTGTTATGTGAGCAAGATAAAGTATATGTTACCATAGACCATTATTTGTAAAAGGTTCCATCCAAGGGTTCATTAAGTAATTAAGGAAAGGAGTATTTTCTTTTATCACGTACAAAGTCTATCACATACTTACAAAGTTGTTTATTCAGGAGCCGTACCTGAGAAAAATGTAAAGAAAATTAAATCACCCAATAAGAACATACATTCATACATTCTAATTCTAAAGTATTACAGTACTTCTTGTCTTGTCTTAAAAAACTGATACCAACAATTAAGGGTGGACTTACACAACGTCTTTTTTATTTCTCAAAAGTAGTGGCAAATTAGTTTTGTCTCAGTGACCTCTATATAGGTCACAAGAAATGATATAATCCAAATGACGTCGTCACCCATGCCGTAGGTCATGTAGGCCAAGTAGGTAATGTAGGTCATATAGGTCAAGGTCATGCTGAAAGCTAAAATATTTTACCCCTTATGCAATTCCTCACATTTTGCTCTGAGTACTGTAAATCCCCGTGACTTTAGGAACATTGAGCATATGGAAGAGAAACCGTAAAAAATTGCTTATAAACTCTAACATTTCATAGTGAGTCTATCTAAACCCTTTTGACACAACACTTAGAGGCCATTTTGAACCGAACCGAAACCGCCAATCAACTAAGTTTTCTGTTTTGAGTGCAAGAAACTTACAGTCTAGCTGAAAAAACCCGTACACAGGTAAAATAAACCCGGCCATATTCGAGGTCATTGAAATGAGCCAAAACCGCTAATTTGCCACTTCTTTCAAAGCTAAAACTTAAATACCACTTTATAATTTCACGTTCATATCAGAAAAACAGTTCTAGATTATTTTTACTCGTCATTCATTGCTTCAAAGTAAAATGTTACGGAGTATAAAGTATAATGTTTATATGTAAATTACATAGAGCACTGCAACCGCAACAGAAGTTTTGATCAGCTCAGTGCAGTTTCTGTCAAGATAATGGAACAAGTTGACAGTTGCAGGCCCAGTATCGTCACCACCAACTCCACTTCTGAAACTATTCTAGCCACAGTTTCATTGAAATCATACCAAAACTTTTTTATCCTATAATGTTCAAAAAAGGTTGGATACATATAAAAAACATTTCACGAATGTTAAAAGTAACGAGTAAGACTCAAAAAGACGTTATTGTGCCGTTAAACACATTACGTACAATAGGTTCGTCATACAATAAAAAAATCAATATTACTAATTATTACGTTTTAATTATGTGTTACTACGGAATAATTACCTTTGATAATTAGTTAGAAGAATAAAACAGTTTCACTTACAACTATTACACTTACAATTCACTTACAAGAATGTATATAAATGTTTGGATAAATTTATGAATGTATTAATTTTAAGGTGTAGATAACTAAGCAGGTAATCAAAATGGTGTTATCTTTACTCATTAACATACATAGTATTTTTTTGTAATTTAATCCTTTCCATCTGGCTCCTCTCGTAACGTATTAAATGTATAAAACTTCAGTTGTGTACGAAACTGTAGAAAACTTTGTAAAGCATAGTATTTGAATATTTAAATCACTCGAAGATAGCAATGTTTGGAAAATATAATATTATATAATCATGACAAGGGCAATAAAAGCTATGGTCGACTAAAGAAATAAAAGGCCTTAAAAGCGTGTAATGTAAAGTGAATCAATCTGTGTTTTTAAACTAACCCTGATGAATCACAAAGTCCCAGTTGATAGGATGTCATTCCAAATCAATAAATAACGTCCCTGCACATGTAATGTAATGTTATACATCCCCTTAACATCTAGTAATGAATCATTTATTACCAAGTGAAATGTTTTATGCATATTACTAAATCATGTTTTCACTTTAAAAAATATTTCTGATTACATAATTTTTAAATATCCTATGCATACATTTATATGTATATTACATTATATGTATAACAACTGTTTTTCAGTTTTTTGGCAACTTCAGGAACTGGAACTGTAATTAATACGAGTTGTACTTAAAACCATGTATACATTTTGCTAATTTTATTCGGAAAACATTAGTTATTTACTGAAAAGTTTTAATTCTTTATACGGACAAGAGAAAATGCATTTGTTACTAAAATCACCTTTTGAAAGATCAGGAAATGCCACTAAATTAAAATTTGCAAATAGCATGGTTGTTTCTTTAATCATTTTTATTCATTATTCTTCGTGTACGTTGTTTATTCTTATAATTACCATCGTGTGTAGCTTTCCCTTTTTTACTATATTATTAATATTCTTTATTCTACGGTCATAGTTAAATTAATACAATCAGTATTTAGCACAGTAAACTACTACTTGTGCACCCGTTGCTCAAAATCGAGTAATTTATTTTCTATACTGATAAAACCTTTAATTTACTTTAACAAGTCATTTTCAATAACAACTATAGGTAAACATTTTGTAGCCCTACACACACTTTGTCATCTTTACCAAGATGACCTTGTTCTTTCGCTTATTAAAGTAGCTATAGTCTATATATATAATTCCGTAAGCGAATCGGTCCCCACGAAATATCTCGAGTTAGAAGAAACACAGGATAACGTATGATGGCTCATTTTAAAGCTTGGGAGCCAAGGACGCAAGGAAAAATAACAGAAGCATCAAAAGTTACGTGGGCTTCGCCCCATTGGGCCTTCAAGTTCCAATGTTAATCGAATAGGAAGAAAATTTTTAGATCAACACGTGTGATTATGAGCAGATGTTCAAGCTAATAATTTTTATCATAAACTCAGCTGGTATTTGAGTTAAGATAACCATATAATTATAACTTTTTAATTGGCAATGCACTATAAAAAAGGATAACACTAATAGTCATGGATAGATTAAGGAACCACAAGAGATTTCATTTTCATAACCCCCCATCTATGTCACTAAGTAAACAGCAGTAGAATAAATTGGTATGCTGAATATACCACAGTTAAAACTGGCTTAGACGTTGTTTAGTTGATATAATGGTTAATAATATATTGTCTTTATTCAGTAAATGTTTAGTTATTGCTTTACTGCTTTATATATTGTCTATTTAGTAGTTATAGCTGAATATTTTTATTGATTGTTTTTTTTTTATTTTTAGACTGAATCATAATATGTAAACTACTAACATTGGATAATCTCCGTATGACGAATATTTTGTTTTGGTTTTATTCACTGCTTTTTTCTTTACGTAGGTTGTAGGAAAACATCCGTTAATCCATAAAGACGGGGAGCTTTTCATGTAAATGATGAAAACGAACAATATATCAATCAATTTTCTACTTTACTGACTTTACTGCAAAATAGACTACAATCATAGCACGAGGAACATCTGTGGCATTGAGGGTAAGAGAACATGGGGCACGGGGAGGCATGGGGGCACAGGGGAGACATGGAGGAAATAGGGGGACAGCAGGGGCACAGGAGGGCACGGTGATACGGGGAGGTGCGGCGGGGATGGTGGCGCGGGACCATGGGGAGCGCAGGAGTTTCGGGTATGTAGGGGCACGAAGGGCACGAGGAGTGTCGTTGGCATTGGACACATGGGGGCATGAAAATCATGGTGGAGGCATGGGGAACATAGAGAGTACGGGGAGGAACAGCGAGCGTGCGGGCACGGGAGCATGGATGGTGCGGGGGTGTGAGGGCATAGGGGGCGCCATTGTTGTCGGTGGCAAGAGGGGTGAATCGGTATAGGGTGCACGAGGGCCATGGCGAGAAACGTCGGGCATGGGCGCATACAAAAACATGAAGGGCACGTGACGGCGCGATGGTTGGAAGCACAATAGGCACTAGGGGCGTCGGTGCCACAGGGAGTAGATGGGGTAGAAGGCACAGGGGAGGCATGGGGGTTATAGAAAGCATGGGGAGGAATGGTGGGGATGGGGGCACGGAGGTATGGGGGCATGGGCATAGGGGGAACAGGGGGCACCAGACAGGTCAGTGGCACGGAAGGTGGATGGTCACGGGGGGCATATGGGAGGGATGAGGAACATAGAAGGCTCGGGGAAGAACTGCGAGCATATGGGCACGGTTATATGGGAGCATGGGAGGTACTCGGGTCCTGGGGTTATAGGGGGTATAGGAAACACAGGTCACGAGAGGTGATCGGGGCACTGGGAGACATAGGGGACACGGCGAGTGTGGGGGAATAGGCGGCACAGGGGTCCAGGGTGAAGGAGTGTACAGTATTAATAATGGAGTGAAACTTATTTTTTGAGACATCATCATTTTTATTTTAGGGGCCTTTGCCCCTACAATCCCCTAGTAATACCTATAGTGATTTTACTGGACTGAAGCCCCTAGTGTGCTGCCTTTACAAATGATTCAAATACTACGAATTAGACTCTAGCTGAACTCCCATGCTTCACCCAATAATTTCATGTAATAATTTTAACTTCAATTTTAACGTTTGGGAACTTATTTGCCTCAACTACTTACTTACGAATCTTAGAATGAAAACATAAGTTTTAACACTTAAAAATCATCGCATTATAATATTTTAATGACAATAATTATTAATATACCCATTTTAAAGGCAATAAGATAAATTAAGTGTCCGGCAACTAGCACCCATGCCACAGTAAAACCTGTTTTAATAGAGTTTAGCATCGTTTAAACTATGGATTATAAAAAACTATTTAATTGTCTTGATTGGCCAATCATAGAGAACGAATCAATAAGTTGAACAAACAATGCACTTCTAGCAGACCCTCTTGTCAATAGCGACTCTAAAATTTCACACCACAAAACACCTGTTTTCAAAAATTCTTTCACTGTCACAGCTTGTCTCTGGAACTCCTTACCCTACACAATAAGATCCATAAAATCCCGATCAAGGCTGACGGTGGAGCTGAAGGAGTATTACCTCAACCGGATGATCGTGGCTTGACGGGTGGAGTAAGTCAACAGGGCGGAATGTGGAATGATTGTGTTGTGCAATTTCATTTATAAAAATAAATTATTATTTTGATTATTTTTATCATAGTTTAAAGCAAGCCGAAGTGTATTATATTAAATTTTTTCTCCTTGATTTTTGTTTTAAAGTATAATTTATTTTATTTTTACGTTGATTTACCAAAATTAAGTTGGTCGTAGATAAAGTAGTGTATGCAACGCTTGCATTCATTTAATACCATAGTTGCATGAACTACTATTTTAAGCACAGGTTTATTTCTTATAAAGTACCGGTTAATTTTGATGTAAAAGTTTCATAATGCAATTTTAGTTACAAAATGACTACTGAGCATTCCCATGTGTGGTTGCAGGTGTTATGCATTCTTTGTTCTAAAAAGATTATGGGCTCGTTAATTTGACTCCGGTGGTTTGCCAAACAAACCGATATCAATAGAGAGGCCGAACCGTGTTGAGCGATGAACGTTTACTATGGCCACAAAGCTGCGTTAATTACATGTATGTACCTTGACATTACAACGCAGGTATGATGAATTCCATCTCTCTCAATCGATAGATATCTGTGATTAAATTAGATCAATAGCATTCCAATGAATAAAACTAAAGAAGGGTTGTGTATCTTTCCGATTCGGAAGTCATATTCTGAGAAACTTTTTTTATTTAAAAAAAGTTATAGTTTTCCAAAATTTTCACTTGTGAGGCTAGTAATATACAATTTTAAGTCCCAATTCCTTATAAAAAGATTATATTAAAAAGAATGCTCAAATCGTGAAAAATTTGTCCTATTTTCGTTCTTTATATCATAACCACCACTACTTTTTTAGCATTAAAATGAAACATTATTTATGATTTTTACATTCTAGGATGTAGAGAGAGGAGATCCAGCCTTCACAATCCTACCTCATCTCTCCTTCCCCTTATACGCACACATACAGAATCCTTAATAACATCCGTATTTTCTCCCCATGTTCTGTAATTGATTCATTTATGATGCTTTATTGGAAATTCTTCGAAAGCTGACTGCTCCTTGTGTGGAAAATTTAATTTTTCTCGTCTTACTGCAAATGTATGCCTCAATACAACGTTGTTCCATTTTGTTCCCACACACAGTCTTCGTGGATGAACGGGAACCTTCGATCAAACCTTCGCTTATGTGAGTTATCTCATGTTAACATTAGACCTACTACGAGTAAATTGATTTATAGTAAGGTTCACGATAATAGTTCAATGGAAATTAGCTATGACCTCTTCCCCCTCTCTCGCCCTTCAATGTTGTGAATTTTTTATGCTTAATATTTTTTTAAATAGAATAAAAATATGTTTCTAGATAGATTTGGCAACAATGCATTAAGTCTCGTCCGACTATTTTCATGAATCTTGTTATAGTAAAGGATTCAAGTATTTATCAAATGTTACAATGGCGATTGTAGAACCACAAAATGGCGGCATGAGTGCGATGGATGAGGTCGTTATTGGATGTTATTTTAACGCCTGACAGTCAGGGAGTCCATTTATCGTATTGGATTCCACGGTATATGGACATCCCACTCTGAAACTTCCAACTAATATTGATGGCATATGGACTACATAGCTTACTGGGCAGTTGTGCTTAAAAGTAGAATAATCATTACTGAAAAATATCAAATAGATTAGCCACAAGGGAATTTAACTATCACTTTTAATTTATTTAATATAATTGCATGATGTATAAGATTTATAATTTTGTAATATTGAATTTTAATTTTATACGTACAAGGATAAGGTTTAAAAGTAAACCAAACTAAACTACTGAAGATAAAATCAGTCCTATTATAATAATTACTCTTGGAAAGCATAATATTTTTTTAACGATTTTAAAAACATTATTGAAATTTGGATAACGTTAACCTCAACATCGCAGAAACCGTTCTAATTATTGTAGGTATACAAAATTTTGAATTTACAATACACTTTACAATGTGTTTATTGTGCTAGGGATCGGAAAGAAAAATTGCAATTAAATACATTTATTTCGAATTATAGAAGTCTAAACTATTGAGGTTCCACTCCCACTGTATTGAATACTCTTCATAGAACTAACAAAAGTGTATCAGAACAATCTGAGAAATTGTTGTTTCTTATACAATTACTGAAACGTAACTATGTTTCAGAGAGACTCAACAAAGCTCTTATTAGAAATAAATATATATTTATTAAAAATTGCCACTTTTCAAACGTAATTTAGAACTAAAAAATCTTGATAGCATTTAAAAAATCCACGATTACTTTAAGAAATTTTATACTGTAATTAAATAAAATCCATTTAAACGAATAAACATAGCAGCACTCCACAATAAATAATTAAATAAATATAAAACTTCCTCAGAGAAATGGAAGTGTAGAATCTGCTTCTTTATTTAAAACCGTTGGCAGCACTGGCAGACCGCTTGTGGCTGGGGCTCTTTTTGCGTTCAGGGATTAGGGAAACTGCTAACTAATTTAGGCCTTTAAACTTTTACGATTTCCTCTGCAGCCCTGTATTTATCTGCGTTCCTCGCCATTTAACCACAAGTTGTTCGAATTAAATATTTTCAAGGTATGTTTGCTTTTGATAAAAGCTTTTATATGAGTACTAAACGTTTAACTTGAAATTTACAACATCTACCCTTCGTGCGATTTAAAATTACGGTAGAACAGGTAAACACTGTAAATACCCTATATTTACCAAAAATTTTATGAAGATTAAATTGTTGCTTTATTTGAAATTGTGTTCTTAAAAAACTTTCATTTTTAAATACCATTTGCTCTCGAATTTGATAGAGCTTAGAATCTATATAAATCGGGTTTTAAAATGTAATAACACTGCAGTTAATTCTGAGATGTATTGTATGACTATATGTAGGGACTATATGTAGGGATGACTATATGAGGGTTGACTATATGAGATGTATTGTATGACTATTTGTATGACTATATACAATGTATTGTATGACTATATACAAAATAATGACATGGTTTTATTGTTCAATTGTACCGTAATAATTTGTAAGCAGAGAAGATTGTAGTTTAGTTTACTGTGTGTTTTTTAATTGATGTGTTCATTACTATTTTTGTCCTTATTGTTTTATTTTTCTGGAATTTTATCTTCACCGTAGTAATGTTGAGTGTATGGAAATAGTGAATTCTTTATATATTTTCTTTTATTTAAAGAGCACTGGATTTTATTTATATTGTTTGTATTGCTTTAATCACAGAATTCTAAGAGATTATTAATTGTAGCTTCTGAACTCTAAAAGTAAGATTAATTATGTAAAGGAACCCCTAAACGGACATTGTGTCTTAGGGGCCCTATTTTTCTGAACTGTAGGTTTTTAATTTTGTTTGGAGGTCAGCCTGTTTTATTGTTGTCAATTATATTATTTCTTTGTTATATATATATATATATATATATATATATATATATATATATATATATATGTATCACTGTAAACGGTTCAAAAAATAAAGATTTATTTATTTATTTATTTATTTATTATTTATATAGGTGAGTTCGGTGTTACTTTTATCCGGTACACATAATTCGCAAGGGAAGTGGAAAGTTCGCACTTGTGGAAAGTTGTTTGAATGTTCCATAATTCGCCCTAAAATTATTATAATTTTATGTTATCTACTTAAACATGAATAAACCATAAATTCAATATGTCGCAAAACAACATTAGTTTAAAACAAAATAAAAACCTAGAGTAATTTTTACATTCAACTTTTAAATAGGCATATCTATTTTTCATTTCAATTTACTTTTTCATTCATACTAACATTTTAATATTAACAAAAAACTTTTACTTACACAATTAATCTCATATCATCCAAGGGGTTGGCTGCGTCAGTAAAGCTAAAGTGATTGTCATGTTATTAGATACCCGCTGGACCTTTCAGATGTCAAATCTAATTTAGACCTCCAGCCAAGTGGGAAAACTGAGAGAGTGGCCATGATTTAATTTACCTCTGGAGAATTTTTCTTTATATAACAAATCAATATAAAAGGTGTGATAACCCAATGACGTGACTGCACTATAGACCTCATTATTTTCTTTAACACGTGTTAGGCTATTTTCTCTTTTATATTTAACTGATTAAATGCCCCCTCCAAAAAAATGCTTTTCTGTCTATTAAATTCTATTCAAGTGAAGTATTATTTCAAAAGATTTACTATAAAATCAACCATTTGCGTGTTGTGATTAATTGTAAGGCATTTATACAACTGAGCATATTTAATAAGCAACACTATAATTTAAAAGCGAATTTCAACACAGTAAGCTCAAATGAATCACTTAAATATTATTTAAACATTTTTATGTTTATTAACTCCATTATAATATAATGTGAATATAGTTCACAATTTTATATAACCAAAAACCAATTAAAACAATAATGTCTTAGTCAATGAATAAATTTCATTCGTATGCTTTATAATTTACACTTATAATTGTTTTCTTCCAAAAGTGGATGGTCAAGGTTTACATTGAAACATAATTTTTGTAGTGTATGCTTCAATAGTTTCATCGTAAAGTAATTATGATAAATTACTATAACCATTAAGAAATGGTGCACATTTCAAACCGTCCATCATTTATGCTTATAGATCTGTGACACAATTCGCGGTCGAATGAGTTTTTACTCGGTGCTGGGGTTTGGCGTTGCAGCAGTCTACCGATTTACCTCCAGAATGTTCCTAAATCATTACCATAATTGATATAAATTCAAATCAAATTATAATTGTTTTATTTTAATGGTATTTCCCGTTGATTATTCTCTCCTATAAAATATATTAACGATGCATATTATTTTAAGAAGAGAGTATTTATTCAAATTAAAAATCATTGCAATTATCAAATACATAAAGTATTCATTACTAAGATAAATATTTTTTGTACATATTCTTTTACTCACCAAACTTAAAATAATTATGCTAATAACGTAATACTCAGTCAATGTAAAATTTATTCTATGAAGATTAAATTTTTGTAACAGATTTTGAACAGTTTGTAAATTTTACTAAGAAAACATGTTCCTGAACCACTGGAGTTACAGTGGATTTAAATTGGCTTCAGCTTTCGCCGTCGAGATTTCCACGGCATTGTTGCTGATTGGAGCTTTCAAGACGTCTAGTCGTTGACTTCCGTCTTGACTTGCTGATCATATGACTTGGTCCGACTTATAAAATATACCTAAGAAATTCCAATTTTGAAAATTCAAATATAAAACATTTTTATATTTGTATTACATTTTTTCTTATATCGAGTTTATATTTGCAGAAACAGAGTAACACTTTAAAATTATATGCCTTCCGTTGTAGAAATACGTTTGAAATAAGTAAAAATAAGAGTGGTAAAAAATAAATCTAAATATACAATTTACATTTATACTGTACTTTCTCTCATGAACATTTGCTTACACTGTGTTAAAAACCGTACTTAAAAACATATACTTTCTTTTGTGTCCGAGTATAAATGCTGTTGACTGATTTGGAAGAAATTCATGAAGTCTAAAAGGATAAAAATAAAATACCAAAATTAGTGGTAAAATAGTTGTTTGATTAAAAGCTTCTTTGACAAATCTTGATGAAGATGAAATTCAATACTTGATTGGTTTCTGATTGTAACATAATTTATTTCAGTTACAAACATAATTAACTTAAATCTGTCTAATGCACAAAATATTTATTTGCAAAAACTGTGTATGAGAATACTGGTTGTGTATTGCAAAGCTATATTGGACCAGTACCCACACAGTATGATTGATAGAATATCATCTCATCAGGCGAAAAATAAAATTTCGATGCGGCCGCTATTGTGTTGAGTCCTCTTACTGGTTACTATTATCATATTAACATCCGTTTATGATACAAATCCGTTTATTTCCAACACTTCAATTTATTTAAAACTTAAATTGAATTATATTTAATTCGTCTATTATACGAAAATGCAATTTCTTGCATAGTCAGGGCATTAAAATAAGGCTACATTAGGTTAAGGGTATATTAGGTACCTACGTGTGAACAGGTATGATGGTATCAAACTTCAAAAATACACTATTAAAACTTCAAAATACACTATTATTAATTTCCTATTCTCAGGGAACTTACTTTTAACATAATGTAAAGTCTTTACATAACTCTAAGAGATAACATAGTATATTCTGAAATTCTTCTAAACGTTGAAATACAACGTGTGTCAGCCATAGAACTATAAACATGGCTATATATATTTATAGTTCTAGTGTCAGCTGACGCGTTCTTTCGGCTTCGCACTATTTTAATGGTTTCAGGACACTTTTGCAAGTTTAGTTTGTCTTAAAAAAAAATAAGTTAAAGAATATTGCTCCCAAAATAAAACCGAAGATAATGTATGAATGCTATATATTTTTATGAAATTCTTCCTCATATTATTAACTATGATATGTTAACAATCCTATTTTCTCATTTTTTAAATATAGAACTATTTAAATAAAACACTGCCTAGGGTACAGATTACTTTTCTGAAAAGTATGGATTTTCAATAATAACTGTTTGAATATTTTGTAATACCATTTTATTCCACAAAAAACATATCTTAACCACCTTAACCGCCTTATCTTTCACTAATTTGAATGTTTTGAAACGAAAAGAAAGGATATGTTTTATTTAATAATAAAATAATATTTAATTAATTAATTAATAATATATTGTTGTGGTGTAGTAATGTTAGGACTTAAGCATTGGACTTTTTAAGCATTCTTTAGGCGAACTTTCATTGAGATAAATTGGATGTATTTTATAAAAACCATACTGTTGTAAATTTTTGTCAAAAAACAAACAACTTGTCTTGGAAAGAGAACCAATATCCAAGTTAAACGCAACTTTAGGCCCCCATTTAACAGTATAAATATACATTCTGAATATAAATTCGTTTTACCAATTTTCTCGTTTAAGAGAAGAAAGAAAAGTTCTCAGATTCAATTCAAGAAAGTTATGGTAACCTTGCTCAAGTGATTTGCATACAAATCGTAACGACCTATAATGAGAGAGATGAAACGATATTATGTATGATAACTCATTTTTTATCTTTTTTTAAGAATAATCGATCTAAGAAACGAAAAATCTGAACTACGAAAATAATTTGTTTTTGTAACAATGTGAACATTGTAAAACTGAGGCCAGGATAATACGCCTTTCCGTTTTGAGGTCACAAGTAGCCAAAAAGATTATGTCTTTAAAGTGATATTTAAATTTATTTAATATATTTACGTAGTAATTTTACCTTAAATCTTAACACGCTATATTTACCACTTATCAGGGCTAGTGAAATTAGACAAAGAACTTGTCAACTCACTTTAAATATTTTCAATCTCTAGTTTAAAATTATTCATACATAATGAAAGCACAGAATCTTCAGTTAAATATTTTGGCAAGCTTCCAATATCTAAATCACACATGCAAATCATGATACATTACTCGTTGCTTCAACGGAATAGCTCGCTTGTTGAATGGGAGACAAATTTATGATTTCAAACTCTTGCCAAATTATTTTTGGAAAATAAATTTCATCTTGAGACTAGCTAGAATTGTAAGTTTTATGTGAAACTTAAGAAAACCAACTATAAAGATTTGTTTTTATTTTGGGTTTAATTATAAAGAAAAACAATTTCAGAGATATATGGTATAGCTATAACATGGTTAAAGAAACTATTATAGCTAAGAGTTTAGAATTTAAAACATATATATATCATTTTAGTGGTGTAAAACTCAATTGATAAAATGAAAAAATGAATAAAATATAATTATATTATGATAAATATAATAAACATATAAAATGATGTCCAGAATTTCACAAATACCCATTATAATACATAATTTTGAGAACAGAATTTGTTAACCTACACCTCTTTTTTCTTTTTTCTTAGGCCACAAAAATCAAATCAGCTGACTTTGTTTCACAGCTGATCGGTGTTGTTGACATGCAGGAAATCGCAATATAGCTCAGTTTAAATAGCAATGTACTGTCGTTGACGATTGACATCATATGTTTGACTGACTTGTCTCCCGTATTGACAACACAGGTGGTATTGCTGACATCAGAATTGTGATGGATGCCATGGTTGGACATAATATTGGATTCTGATATACCTTTGGGGCTGTTAGTAAAGTGAGTTGTTTCAATGTCTCTTCGTTAGTGCTGTCTTTTATTATAAAAGTATTATAAGTCTTTTTTTTTGTATTTGTTGTTTTAGTTCTATAGAAAATACCATTATGCTAGGAGCTACATCATTATAGACTGAGAAATTAATTTTGACTTCATAAAAAATTTTGTTTCTTAATCCAATTTTGCTAAAAATAGTTTGTTTAATAAATAATAGAATGCAGTTTTAATGTTACCACAATGTATATTACTTTTAAATACATAAAGAATTCGAATCATTTCAAAATGTTAATATCTCGCTTTACATAGAGATCTCCAGAGAATTCATTGGTCAAGAGGTTGAGTAAAAAGTGCCCCAACAAGCTCTAAGGTAGTTTAAGCAAGAATTTAAGTGTAGCATTTGCTGTATATTTTATCCTTAATAATAGAATTATAATTTTTTTTATTTGAATCAAGCAAAAGATGCTTAATATATCATATGTAAAAATTGCTTCAATATTCTGAGTAAAGCATTTCCGTGTCCATAACATCAGGTATATTATGTAAATATTTCTAACTTTCTTAATCATGTGAAATAACTGTATTGCTTTCAATACAAAATGGTAATTCATTATTCTTCCATGATTTTATCAGTATAATATACTGTTGTGTATTGTTTCTTATCTCCCTATTTATTTTACTCACTTTATAAAAATAGAAGTACTGTATTAAATACAGTACTCTAATACATAAAGTGGATTAATAATTATCAAAAGCCTTCTTTGATGTATGATGAATTTAATTCATTATATAAAATTATTATTATTATTATTATTACTATTTTAGACCTTTATTGCCCGTCACCGTAGGCCTGTACGGTGATCTTATTACAGCAATGTACCAGAGGTGACCGCTCGTGTTTGTGTGTAATGTCGTTGCCTGGGATCGAACCGGGGACCGCTGCCTATGAGCCCAGAGCTCTATCACTGAGCTGCCGCTTCCGTAAACTCCGTGCACCCGTATTATTCCTAACATTCCCTAAAAAAAATTGAAAATATACTTCGGATAATTTTTTTATTTTATTTCAACCCTAAAATTTACAATAGTGCTTTTAAGCTAAATTACAATTTAAAGCAACCTTTTCCTGATGTAAAACATGTAAAATTCAGAAGAAACCTTTTGTGTAACATTTTAAAATTTTTATTAAATGATTAATGATAATTTCTTTATTTTTTTAATACGACGGATGGGATCTAACAATTGAATGTATTTTATTCAGAATACCATATATATTATCTTTTGTCTGTCTTTAGATTGCTAACTTTTTTATATTATAATATTTTCCCTTGAAAAGTCTCTTTATAACCTCTTTGACACTAGTTGTGTCTCTTAGAAAGTACTATCATTCAATTTCCTTAATAAATTATAAATTTAACATTACTAAATGTAATTAATTAGTATGATTAACTAGAACTCTATTTCATCAGACATAACATGTATTTATATATGTAACAGACTTGACTTTGTGTATTTTTTATGTAATGTTATCAATTACCGTATTATAATCTATTTAACACTACAGTACTTATGTATGAGATTCACTTAAGGCATCCGAATAATATTATGTCGGGACAACTTGAGGTAGGTGTTACGTATACGATATCTGCTGGTAACATTCCGGTCTCGAGAGTATTATTCAAATGTTATTACCCACTATATATTCTAATGTTACTTGATTTCATGATGTTACCCTCTAACACACATATTCTGTATATCATAGTATCATAAATTTTGATGAAATGATATTTTTTGCTCTTGTCAAATTATAATTTATGTTTTATTTTCTATTGACAGAGTACATTTTGAGGTATTGTACAAAAGTAAAATATTGTTTTTTGGGTGTTTTGTGTACATTTTTTTCTTTTTCACATGTAACATTTATTGATCTAGGATAAGACCACTCTTCTGAAGGCCTCACTCGTGAAGGCCTATCTTGTGATGAATGGAGGGACGCCCTGAAGATGACAGCAAACATTGCTCCAGTAAGATCCGTACCAGGTAGGTCCCAGGATGGTAACCACTGTCGACGCTGTCGCAGTGAGATCGAAACACTTGCCCATGTCCTGGGATCCTGTACCTTCAGTGACAATCTCCGGATCTCCAGACATCACAAGATACGGTCTACAATCGCTGAAGAACTCCGAAAGCAGAAGTTGGAGGTTTATGAAGAGGTCAGCGGAGTCGCAGAGAACGGTGGGACTAGAAGGATCGACATAATAGCAATGAATAAATTGATAAGAACTGGCACCATCATAGATCCTACAATTGGGTTTGAGTCCCACCTTGGGCAACCCGAAGAAATAAATGAAGAAAAGAAGCTAATTTATACTCCTACCACAAACTATTACAAAGAAAAATATAACCTTGAAATTACTGAAGTGGTATGATTGGAGCCAGGGGTACAATAACCAAACAAACCGAAGAACTATTGAAAAAAAATTAAAATTCCAAAAAAGATTTTAAAAGAACTATCACTGAGTGCACTGAAGGACTCCATAAAATTTTTATGAAATCATCTCTATGCCATCTAAGGATTTTAATTTCTAAATTTTATGTAACCTACTCTTCTATTTTTCATTTGTATATCATTATTCTTTGTCCTACTGAGCAACCTCTAATTGAGGAATTGTTATTTTAGAATATATATATATATATATATATATATATATATATATATATATATATATATATATATATATATTATATATATGAAGAAAAACTAAATTAAATAAACAGCGTTTTTGACATCTGTAGACCTTAATATGAAAGTTTGTCATAATCCGGGGACTATTTTGGACCACGGCTGCTACCGTAATAGCACATTCCTTGTCTTAAAATCGCTAAAATCACATTTTTCCCAAAAACGAAAAAATTACTAAATTTTGAATTTACATAAATAAAAAACTATACGTTATATCAGGGTGATTTAGGTCTCAAATTGTAGGGAATTTTATGTTGTACAAAAATGATCTCTTTATCTTTGTTAGCAAAATCAGCCCTTCATGGTGGAAATTGTGAAAAAGTAAAAAAAAAGTGCCAAATTGTTAAGATTTTTCAAATTTTGCCTATGATGCGTTCATCGCCCAAGTGCGAAAAATTGAAAAAAAATCAGGCCAACATCCTAAACAACTGAGCCAAAAATCAGAGATACCAGATTTAATGCACCAAACTCCCCTTTTTAACGACAAGGTGACTGGACTATAACTGTAACTAATAAACACACTGTCCTTCTACAGATCTGATGTCGGTGCGGGAGGAAAGGAGAGGTTGCGAGAGTTCATTCATTACTAGTAGCTGAGTTTAATATTAGTACGAGTGAATGAACGGTTAAATATAGAAGTAAGACGAGGATATTTATTGGATCCGACTCAAGATCACGACTACATTTGTTGGAAGTTGTTAATGAGTAACACAAATCAGTAAATCTTACTTTTCAAATTTTAAATCTGATTGAGGAAGCAGTGTGTACATCTCATGCTCTTCTTTCTTGACTATCAAGCATAATCATGCAGTATATGAACAAAACTATTTCTTTGCTAGATCTTTTCCTCAAAATTTTGATTTGCTAATAACAAATTGCCAATTTCTGCAATAGCCGTCTGGCCAGTTGGAGTGAGATGTAGTATTTATAATTTTCAATATTTGGTTTATTCCCATTACAGATTTTAAGGTAGTAAAAATAGACTTAATCAGAAAAGTATTATGAAATATATTTCGATAAATGATTTTTTATTTTTTTTAGTTATGGTATTATTTAAGAAATCTTTGTTTTAAATAGCGTAAAGAAATGAGTTATTTCTTGTTAAAATTGTTAAAGCCCTATAATTCTTTTAATGATACATGTTAAATAAATGTAAACCCATAAAATATTGGCTATTTTTAACGGTTCCTATCTTGTAATTGAGGCGGATCCAACCTAAAAGAAAATCCACTATAAGACACCTTTTGAAACCAAGGCTTAAAAATCCAATACATTTTTAGTATAAGACAACCACCATCTGAACTTACAGTCTAAAACGTGTTTTGAATCAATAACTTTACTGGTTAGACAAGACTTCCCATCAGAACATCGGAAAAGAGGAAAAGAAATGTTCATTTGTACGTCTAGCTTCTAAAGAGCTACATTAAAACAACATAGTTTTAACTACTTTAAATACTATTTAAAATTTAAAACTATTAGTATTATTTACAATAATATAATTTAAAATTATTTAAAAAATAATTTTGGTTGCTGTTTTTAAGTAATGTGAGTACTCTTTGAAATTCCTTTGTTATTTTTTTTTTATAATTAAGTTTAACAGTATCAGTTGATTTTACAATGAATGAATGAAAAGGTTTATTTCAAAAATACAAATACAGTACAAATATTCACAATATATACATATAAGACATGAAATGTCCCCCACATGGGCATCCGCCTGTGGGTGGGGAACGAGTCCTTATCAGCTGTACATAAAAAAATACAATAACCCTAAAAAATTGTTTATAGGTCACCTTGTAAACATTTTCTAAGTAGTATGTATTTGTTACATATTATAATTGCATTTAAAATCCAATCTCCTATGGTCCAATGTATTGTAATTTATTTTTAATTTAAAGTTATTTGTGTGACGTTATGCCCGGATTTTTTGTCCGGACCAAAACCAATTTTGCAAAAATAGTAGCAAATTTGATTCTAAAAAATTTTTTCACCTAACAGACGGGGGCATTTTACACTTACTCTTATAAATTAAAATAGCAAACCAAAATGAAGTATTTACCATGTATTATATCGTCCCACATTTCCTTCAAGCTTTTAGAAATGACCTTGTTATATACACCTTATTCTGTCCTACAATACGGCAAATAGCTAATGAGAAGTGGAGTCACAAAATGAATGTTTATAGATAAAAAAATTGAAATATTTTAAAAGTCTTTAAATCATAAAATACTGGGAGGAATATTTGTAATATTAAAATAATTCATTATTATTTTAGTATTTAGCAAAAGCTGTAATATGGACCCTAAACGTTCTATGGGCCAGGGGAGTTAATACGTTAATTGACACAAATGCTGTTAAACACAATACTGGGGTTAGCTTTCATCCACCCAGCTCATTGTGTTCGTAATATGAGCGTTAAAACAAAAGTTATATTGGATAATAGCGTAATAAATTTCATTATTTAACACTTTCAATTTTTTTACAATTTTTTTTACAAACTCGTACAATCACATTATCCTATTTTATTGTAACTGAATAATTTTAATGATATTGATACAATTAAAACGCACAATTAAGTACATGATGCAATTAAGTTGCGAAAAATTGTTTATTAGTATTTTAGTTTCCGTTATTTTACAAGTACTTTGTACAATGCGGTGTCAGTGAATGTCATATGCAACCGTGACATTGAAACCTCACGTTAAAATACTACTATATATACAGTATTGTACCATTGACTATGTACACTAACGTGAATAGACCTCTCATCCAATGCATTTAGTTTGAGGCTAAAATTTGGAAGTTCGGTGTACAGCTCACCAGAGTCGCTGACATCGATCTTGTTATTATTCAGCTGAATTTACAGTGCTGCAAAAACACTTCGCCAAAACATAAACATAACTTTCAGTTATAAAATGTTTCATCCTTAGTTGAGAAGAGTGGTAATACTGATTTTATCTATAATATGTTGCGTGTACTTCCATGTACGCCGCACGAGATCGCACCACCGTCAATATGCTTCACACACGCCTATGCTATGAGAAGTCTACTCACGTAGTGTACAAAGTCAATGATTGTACTTAGAATATAGTCAATGTTGAAAAAAAGGGCTGTTAGCGGAAAGTTTTATTTCAATAGTGTGAATCTTATGAATTTTTTATGTTTTTGGGTCACTGAACACGAATATGAGGTTTCCTAACAGATATTTTGACCGAAACTTATGGGTCTGCAGTACCTCCACCATCTTCGATTCTTAGTCCCTTATGAACGAACAATGTTAATTATAGGTGTCTTTGAAACACTTTATTTCGATAATATTACATCGGATTCACATGAAACTTGAATATGTTCACCATATGGGCATGGTGGTTAATATGATGTGGATAGATTTTTTAATAAACCTCTTAAAAATGGTTTAACATCGTATAAAAATGGAGTTAATATATATTTATATTTTATTCGTTATTCAAGTGGATAATTTTTTTATTAATTTTCTATTACGCCAAATGAAAAATACTATACTAAAATAAAAGTTTGAAATTTTCTGACAAAAACAAACTCACAGTTTCGTTTGGAATTAAAACCTTGTTCTTATTGAACAAAATACCAAAGTGGCGGAGGTACAACAGACTCTTAACTATTTTTTTTTTTTTTTTTTTTCAAAAAAGTAGGCCTAGCAATATTTTTTACGTCTTGGTTACTAAGCATTTTATCGGAAAAAAACTATACATTAGAAAATCAAAGTACTGTATCATATTGAAATATAATACAAGGCAATTATTTCTATTGCCAACCGTTAGGTCATCAGAGCGTGCTGAAAAACATTCAAAATTATAAATCTAAAAATCTCCAAATCTTGCTTTTTAACGTTTAATTTTATTTTTTATTTATTTTTGTAATTTACTTTACTTTAGTTTTTTGCTATATTGACGCCAGTGGTATTTAAGTTAGAGTGTATTAAACGCTTTAGGGAAAGCAGTCCAAACCCCTCTATTTGCATGAAATCGAGTAGTGTTACCAATCAACACGCAATTCTCGGGTTATAAAATATTATAATTTTTACTATAGATTTGACTCACACTAATTAAGTACCGTGTATCAAGAATTAAAGTGTAGTTTTCATAATGTTGAAGTTCTCAAGTTTATATTTTTTATTTTTGTCTGATTTAATGAAAACAAACATTTTGCAGTATTATTGTTCTTTTTATATACTTTTGTAATTATTGGTTCAAAATGATTAGATTAGTTGTATTACTAGGTTGTAATTGATTTCAATTGTGCTAAAGTAAGTCGCGATGTATGTGACTAGACCATTGTTATTCCCAGGCATTCACACGTTATGGTTACTCGACTGCAGATTAGTCATGACCTTATTTAAACTTACATGTATTGCAATTGTTTAGCTACAATCACGACCACCGTGTATTCCACATTGTAAACTAAGTCATTTTTCTGTCTTTGTACAAATAAATGACTGCATGATCCTCTCACTATTTATATATATTTTTCTTCTTATTGAATAGAACAGCATAATATTAAGTCATACGAAATAAATAAGATTACCCTTTAACAAAGGTCGGTATCATAAATTATTTCTTAGACTGAAATTTAGTTATTCACCAATAATGTACTTATCAGCATAAAACTATTGGTATTAAAGGAAGCAATTATTCTGTGTTTTATGAAGGTGGAGGGATGGCAGGAGGGTTTCAATAATTTGGGTATTTAAAGGCACTCAGCGTCCGTTGAAGGTTTTTCACATTTTACCTCGGTTAAATTCACTCTGATCAACATTACATCAGTGTTCTTGGAATTCATTCAATTCAATGAAAAACAATTCATTGAATTCAACAACATACAATTAAAATATTTGTTTTTGTCGTAAATGTTATTTTTTAATTTCGTTAAATGTTTGGTGTTTAAATCAATTTTATTGCGAAGTAATTTGATTTTAATTGCTGTGGTTAGATGTTAAAACGCTAGACTACGTCAAGTTAGAGCCAATCTTTTATTTTTCTCATTGAAAATAATAAGAAACCATTCATGTTAAATGTACAATTATTATTGTAAAATTGTCTAAGCCTTTTACTTAAAGTACATTTTAACTGTGAAAAGTAAAATACGAATGTAATTTTAATACTAAACCAGAGCTTGGGTAAAGCAAACAAAATTAAGAGAAGGGGAGTGAGTTTCAGGTTAACCCTGTTTTACTATTTATTTAGTCCTATCTTGTGATAAAAAAAATATATAAAAAGGAAGAAGCCTGACAATTGTAAAATTTTCAATACTGGCTTACTCACAAATGCGCTAATATGTTCAATTGCTAAAGACCCAAATCTTTCAAAACAAATTCTAAGTTTCCCCATAAAATTACTTAGATGTAGAAATTTAAATTTTAAATTAATTTATTCCTGAAGAGAACTCAATTTGGTGATTTGTTTTATTATTATTCTTATTATTGTGAAACATATTTATAACATAAATTTCCAATGCATAATGGATTTCATACAATCGACTATTAATTAGAACAGTAACTACTTCCATAACTGCTTTCACTAAGTTGCTAGCTTATAAGGTATCTTGAGAGCTGTTTAGAGCACATTTTACTCAACCTTTGGACCCTCTAGGGTACTCTCTTATTTAATGCAAGCTTTAAAAATGCTCAAAGTATTTTAAAAGCTCAGTATTTATTTCTTTCATAAACGTCTTTAAGGGCTTTATTTCATTATATGTTTTTTAACAATTAATGGGAATAACAACGAAAATTCGTTTTAAACAAACCCGCAATTTTTTATCTTTAATGGTAAAATTTTAAATAAAATCTGTTTATTTTTATAAATTAAATGATTTTTTTACTGGTGATGAAGTACAAGTTGAGCATGCTTTACAAAATAATACTTTTTTACTTTTGATGGACACATTGCTAATACAAAGTTACTTCATGTTAATTTTGTTTCCTTCTTCCATAATATCTTAAATGTTATATGATGTTTTGTTGGAATTGTGTTTTGAAAACTAATGAAAACCTATCTGAATAGTTGTCAGTTTTTTACACAATCAAACCATAAATATGTAAAATTCTCAATTTCATGAACCGATAAATATATCAAAAATTTAGTTGAACCCCTTTGAACATCTCGTGTCCCGTTCCCATGCTTTACATTCTAAAACGGTTTATCAATGTTAACTAAGATGTCAACACTGTGACATCCATCACACCCTTGATGTCAATGACAGCTTCTGTGTTGTCAATGGGAGGGGCCGAAAAACTATATGCAATGGCAACAATGGTACGTTGCTATTCAATCTGAGGGTATTGGATAATCTGGATTGAAATTTCCAACAACATGGTTAAAGCTTGCCCCGATATAATTAAAACATTCCGTTATACTGCTCCAAAAACGGCTCTTTTCTACACAACTGTTGCGACGATCAAGTGGTTTGTTATTGTTAAAGGGAGATAAATTGGAACTTCAGGTACGACAAACATCAAATTTTCGTATTAACAAAATGTTAAAGGTAATTATGTTAACACACTATCATAGTTCTATGACACATATCTATTATCATATGGCTTTGATGAAAAATATTACAATGTAATGGGCCAAATAACTGTTTTTTCTCATTTTATTACAGAAATGTGAATATATTTGTCATAAAGTTTAATCGACAAACTGTTAATAATATTTTTGGGACTTTTTCTTTTATTATAGTCATATTATCAAATATGTGCTAATACATTTATGAAATTGCGATAATGAACAGTTGAATTTTTAAACTAGAAGCTGTCAAGATTAGAACGTCTCTTATTTGTAGCGTAATCAATCTTTGTTTATCATAAAAACATATAAAAAATGTTCATTCAGTACATTAACAGTTTGTTTGTTTTGTTTGAACGTAAAATTTGACAAGTAGAAACACATGATTATGCAACCAACAAAAAAGTTTAGCGTCAAAGATAGTCCACAAAATCTTGAAAGCTCCTGAATAAAAAATAAAAAAAAACAAATATACCAGCCACAACCAAGGATAATAGAATATGGGGTTTCTTATTTAATAGCCTTGAGCCACAACTGCATTAGTAGTGTACAATCAGCTGATTTTTTATATGGCAAAAAATTGATCTCCTATTAGTTAATGTGCTGAAAGAAAGTTGTAAATTTTTTGTTTTTAGATTTAGTTTGTCGTATAAAGGGAGCGAGGAAGGTAAATTATGTTAAAATTTGCAGTAAATAACTCAGATCTACAGGTTTATGTTTTAAGTCAGTAGCTTAAGTCGTACAAAAAGCTTCAGTTAAACCCTTATTTATGAAATAATACTGTTTTCTTTTATGCATAATTTACAATGGAAAGCATAGATATTATATTTGACATAATATCGCACTATAAAGGTTGTTGTCTATGAGCGGTTTCATATAGATAAAAAATTTATTTGTTAGGCATACATTAATACTGAATTCTTATTCGAAATTATATTCAAATAATGAACCCATACAGTATTTTAATTTTTATATGGTTTTTCGTGAATAAAACTCTTTAAATACTGTAAGGTATTGTCTGTTTATTTAAAACCCCTAGACAGCAGTTGTTTAATTTCCACGCTTCAAAACAAGGTCAGGGAAATGAACAGGAGCTAATGAGCTTGTGAAGAACAATTAATTAGTGATGAAGGACAGAGGGGGAAGTCCCCTATAGGGTGAGGGTGGGGGGGGGGGGTGAAGTTAAGACGGCGAAACGCATTCTTTAACACTAAACGTGCCATTGATCTGTTTTAATTCAATAAAGATACCAATATTTTACTAACAGTACTATGATTTACATAACTTATTTCCAGAATTTGGGTTTTTAGCAATTAAGTTGATTTTAATTTAAATGAAAAACGGGTAAAAAGACATTGAAGTTAGATTAAAAATGGAGCAAACCTTTGTTTATATTAATATCTATTTATATCATGAATTCTAAAATACTGAACAAATAGTGCATAAGAAAAGGTTAATTCGTTATTGCTAAGAAAGTTGGAAGTTGAAGGCGATAAATTTGAAGTTTCAGACAGCCGCAATCTGCCCCCGCTGTCGAAACGGATTTTAGCGTTGATACATCGTACCGTATTAAATCTGGATACACGAAAATACATGATTATCTTGACATTACAACAGTCGAAATCAACATGCAGGATTCCTATTCACCTTACAAACAATTTAAAATGCCGCTCGTAAAAACGTTGGTACGTTTTCATCTTAAGTCAAATATGTATTTATTTTACTTGCAATACACAGTAGAGTGCAAAGTGTTTCAGTAAACAACAAATATTTTAGTTCTATTCAATCTATTACTACAGTTTATTTTATTGTCTCTATGTTAGTATGTTGTTTTAGTTTTTTGTACAAGTGCAATATTTTTTTAAACCAGATATTATATCATATTTTAAGAACCATTAGTTGAAATATTTTTTCCTTTTACCGTCAGCGTACGTACTTTATAAATAGGTCACTATCACTAAATAACAAAGCAATATAATCGTACTAAAATATGAAATGTAACTTTATTTTCAACTTACGGAAAGTCAACAGAGCGCTATTAACTTGTTCAATACACAGAAAAAATCTAAACTTCATACAACCGAGCCAACACCATTAGTTAATCAAACCTCGCTTTTTTCAAACAATACTATTGAAAAAGCAAGTAAGACTTGTTGAAAGGTGAAATTATTCAGTGATGTTTTATAACATGGTTTAGCTCTAATACAGTTTTTCGTCATAGTACTCCAAAAATGAATGAATGAATGAAGTCGTTTATTCCAATTAAATTAACATGTACAAATTAAAACATGCTGTAATACAACTTACAAATAAATAGACTAATAATAATAACCTTTCTGTAAAATTAACAAAGAACTAAAAAGGTACATGATAAAAATTTTAATTCTTAAAAAAAAATTAATTAGGTATGGAATGAGCTGACATGGGCACTGAGGCCTGTGCGTCAGCTCTGAGTTGCGTCCATAAATTAATATTTTACCAGGTAAATGCAAATCTTTTAGAGAAAACATTATTGTGAAAAATTAAATAAGTTAAAAAAAATCTAAAATAAAACAAAACTAAAATAAAACAAGGGAAATGAATTCGATTCCCAGAACTCTGTGGACTGAGCTGAGTCGTCGGCAGGTCGGTAGGCTTGGCAGGGGGGGGGAGGGGAAGGTGGAGTGCAATGGTCAAGTCAGTCACGTCTGTAATCGGCCGCGATAATAAACTCGGCCTCGTCCCGGCTCATCCCCAATAACCAATATTTGATGCGATTTTTAAATACAGATAATGAAATACAGTCAAATAATTCCAGGTGTTGAAAATTATTACATAAATTACGATACAGAACATTAGAAATGTTAAATGAATTAGTTAAAGAGAAAGATTTATAAATTTGTAATGATGTAATTCCTACTCGTGCTGAAAATCTGGTGTTATGAGAGTGAGAAATTCCAGTAAAAATATTATTAAAATTTTTTTAGTAAAAATATTATTAAAATTTTTAAAGATATGAATTAAAAGGCTTTTTACAAAAAGTTGCCTAATAGGTAAAACGGAAGTTTCCTGGAAAAGAGAGTCAGACGGGTATCGTTTGTTTTTACCAAAACCAATTTTTAAAATAAACCTCTGCGTTAAATTTAGTGGTTCCAAAATTGATTTAAGACAACCGCCCCAGGCTAAGATGCCAAAAGACAATAGGGATTGAACATATGCAAAGTAAACCATTTTTATTTCATTCTCTCTGAGAACTTGATTTAACTGTCTAAAAGCAAAAATATATTTCCTAATTTTGTTGTTGATAAAGGTAATATGGTTCACCCACTTAAGGCGTTGATCAAAATAGACTCCCAAATATTTGTATGATTCCACTTTTTCAATTGATTCACAAGAACAAGTTAAACTTTGATAATTACCGCAAGTATGAATTATTAGATCTTCGTAGTGATAATCAGAAATTTTACTAAGAGAAATAGCCATGAATTTAGTCTTTGATGTATTTAGAGAGAGAATATTTTGGTCAAGCCATGATTTCGTTACCATGAGGTCATGCAAAGCTTTGTCACGTACCTCGGGCCATGTCTTACCTTTCAAAAAAATTAAACTGTCGTCTGCAAACAAAAAGAGTTTGCCGAAAATGTTAATTCTTGAGATGTTATTTATATAGATCAAAAATAAGATTGAACAATAATAAAATAAAATAAATGAAATAAACAATAAAAACATCTCTATTTGATACAACATTTGCGGGCATAAAGTGATTATTTATTGCTCTAGCTAAAGAGATAAAAATAACCAGATGGTTTCGAGTACTATTTATTTTAATTATTTATATTTTAATTAAATTATTTATTTTCTAATCTGCTATTTATTTCCTAATTAACAATGTACTTAAACACCAGCAGTAATAGTTTATTTAAATAAAAATTAGATTGCAATTAGATTATCGATTAGATTAGGATTGCCTATTTATTTGTGAGTCAGGTAAACATGTTATAAAACTGTTGTTTTCGGACTTAAGTGAATCAATACATTAGTATGACAAATATATAGGTCATAACACCGTTCTAAAGTTGCTTATCGATACTCGGATCACTTTACAACATTTACTTCGAAAAGCTTTTTTCTTTGGACGCTAAATATAAAGTATACTATTATTTTTTGTTGTGCAAAAAGGTTGTCAATTCCTCCTCCACCGTTATCGGTATGGAGTAAAATGATACCTTCGAAATAATTAAACACATACCTTTGTTTTGCTTTCATGAAAAAATAAATCACCAAATCTAATAATAGGCCTATAGAAGTTTAAAATCCCCAATGAATTACAAAAACTTCTCACCTTGAAAAAATACTTTAACCATCGACTATTTAATTTGAAGTTAAGTCTGCACCACTGTACAACTAACTGTATTGTAACAATGTACTGTACATATACTCGAGTAGCTTGCTCAGGCACCACATTGACCGGAAACTCTATGATTGATCAATCTGAGTTTATCTTAGGTGAAATATAATTCCAGATTCCAAATCAATAATTCTGCATTACTCTTTTACAACGATAGTGCATAGAGCTGTTTAACTCAACTTTTTTTATTTTATTTTTTTATTTTTAGGCAAAATATTAGGTAGGTTTTACGGCAGGTGCGCAGAGAAGGTTCTCCTGCGATGGTGCAGGGATATTGTCTGCCTAAGAAAAATCGAAAAATAATACAAACTAGGGATTTTCCAGTGGTCAAAATTAAACCAAAATGCAAGTTGATCTGGACCAAATTAGTTAAAAATATTTAATGACGGAAACATCTGTTCTTCTCGGTTTACTAGCAATTTTTTATACCGCTTTCTAATGATTTATTCTATTATTCTTCTTCCATAAGATTGACGTTGAAACTTTGAAAGCCTGTATGGAGTAGCCCTATGGGGCCGATGTGAATTATGATGGGATTCGGCTCATCCTCAAAACATTAATCGTATTGCTGTTTCATTCATCTACATGTTTGTCTCAAAAAGTTGTTCACAAGATTATTAAATTGTAATGTTTCCAAAAAAATTACACTGACTTTCTTCATTGTCTAATTTTAAGTAATTTATATTTTAAAAACAGTGTAAATGTAATATATATATATATATATATATATATATATATATATATATATATATATACAGGTTTTGCACAGGTTATACATATTCTTCTTTATGTAGGTTTTCTTTACAAATAAACTGATCAAAGCAAAACCTGTGCCACTCAATACCTTTGGACTGGGACGATGGCGACGTCCTGTAATCCAGCTATAGTTGGAGATCACGAATTGTGGATAGTTATAAGCGATGGCTTGTGGATGCGATATTCCCTGGTGGGGAACTAGTGAATACTAGTTCATCCATAAAGACCATCCTCATAATTAGACCAATTCGTATATGTGAGGTAATTGTGGTTCGGATCCCACGTTAAACTGTAGGTCCCTAGATACCCAGGACTGCGGAGAACACATAAACAAAAGAAGGGGTTTCATTCCTTTGATGTTGGAAAATGCCGCTTTTGAGTCAGGCCGGTGACGTAATCCATCTGATGTCCATAAGAATAACATGCACCAGTTGATCAGGCTAATGACGTTTTCATCATACCATTGCGATAAACGTTGTTTTCGGAACGGTCAGCTGTGATCGAAACTAGTTGATTCCCGGTGGGTTGGATAAACGTGTTGGTAAACAAAGTTTTCGGGACTAGTCCTCGAAACAGTGGTTTTCGGGACTAGGCCGGAAAAAACTTCCAATGTTTGACACCACTAGCGCTGCTATTCTGCTTACAGTAACTTAAACCTCGTTGCCTCCACTATATAAATGTCAAACAGCTGATTGTTAAGTTGTAAATAGTTCAAATACAAGATAAACAAATAACAACGTTAGAGGGGGTATATAGATTAAAATTTATTAATTTTTATCCAAACTGTATTTATTAAAGGTGGTATGATGAAAAGTACTGTTCGTAACTCGTCCGAAAGCGGTATATCGGTGATCGATCGAATTCAAGTACTCGGCTTCGCCTCGTACTTGAAACTCGATCTTGCACCGATAACGACCACTTTCCGGACTAGTGACGAAATATACCATTTGTTTACTGTCTATTACATTACAGCAGGTTTCCCTAGTCCTGCTAGATACCATTGGCTGTTGGGCTATGAATTAACAGTCCTGCCTAAGGAGAATGTCGGCCTTAGTCACTAACAAGACTATAAGATCGCGCCACAATCATCCTACACTCATCTCTCATTCATACTTGGCTTTAAACTACCTATTGAGTTAGGTCCCCATTTCAGTAAAGGTATTAAAGTATTAAAGGTATATCGCTTGTTAACATTTCACTTGAAAAATGCACGGTGATTACTAATTGTAGTATACTGTATAAGGTTCTTAAGATTCCAAACGTTAATTAAACAGAGAGAGTACACGTTTGCCCTCGAATGATCGTCGTGTGATGTGGGGAGGACGCGATGACAATGTTAACTTTCCGCTATTTATCTTGATATTTATGACGGGTTGACAGGAACTTTGTTTGCATCCCTATATTTGTGAGGCTAATCACCATCGCGAATTTAATCGAAGTTTTATGAATGTACTGAATCAAATACTGATATCGGACATCATAATTATTTACAAAAATTATTAAGTTAATTTTGTTAGTCTGTACAATTATGCTAACAGTCAAATTTTTACCTTTATTTCAGAGTAAAACTAGGTTTAGCTTCATAAATTAACTATAAAAATATTATATAGGTTTAACTTTATTTAATTAAGTAGAGATGATCCATCTCAATGTTTCAATACGAATTTTATATTCAATTTAAATTGAAAATATCACTTTGACTGAGTTATGTAAAGAGGATTTTAACTTTTCATCCCGCTTTGAGATCGTTGCAAGTTTTATAATTATAATCAGATATTTTTTGTTCCCTTTATCACGATAAATTCAAATTCATTTATTCCATGATATATACAAAGTTGCAGTACGAAAAGGTTACAAATTGAATTAATTCCCACATAGACTTCTCGTCTGTGTGTGGGAATGAGTTATCAGTCCTCTTCACTGCTTACTATAGACGAATGTTGGAACTTAAATATGAACTTAAATAATACAAAAATAATTTACTAAGAATATCTAATTGAGGTATAGGAGTTTTAATGACATATAAACATCAACAAATATGCTATGCCCGACAAAAAGGAGAGAAAAAAAACTTAAGATTTTCTTTATATATAAAGCTTGTCTGATGTTAAAAATTACGAAAATGAAAAAGAAAATAAAAGTAAAAGTTTTGAGCAGTATCACGACACTCAAGTCGCAATAATTTTGTTGATCAAGGAAATTATTGTAGAACAAATTATGCATCTAGTACCGGAAAGGAAAACTTAAGTGATATTGTGTTAGTTATATGGTGACCGTATCAGCGCCTCAGCCCCTTCCGCCCCAAGGCGAAAAAGCCACTCCTGGATGCTTCTCTTGTACGACAGGACACTATAACCTATAACTAAAACACACCAATCAGAGCGCTTAACTCACTCTTTATTGGGTCTTTATATTATGTCACTCTATTTTTAATTCGAAACTTAAGAGCAGCATAAAAAGCATTTTTAACTACCTTCAGTATATTTACCATTGTTAAAGTTTTTATTCTAAAACTAAAAAGGCCAAGGTAATCATTGAAAAAAATAATTATAAGGCCTACTTTAATTCAATGCTATGGCATTAAATAAAGGAATCGTCTTATGTATCAACTTAAGAGGGGGTGAGAGGGCTCCTCTCAGAAAGTCATGAAGTGTTGACGTTCTCCTGCTTTTATTTAGTACCTTTACTTTAAGTCCGAAAAAAGTGAGCGTTAGCCTATGGGGAGTTTTTATAATAAATAAAATATAAAGAATTGGTACATTTTATTAGTTTTATATTCTCAAGTGTGGCGAATCGTGTGCAGATATAATATAGTGTAGTAAAATTAGTCGGGAAAAATGAAATAATTTTTGGAAAGCTAATTTCTTTTGAAATGTGTTCTATGGCATCCCCTGACCTTCCTCCAAAAAGTCCCCTGAAATGCCATGTGGGGATCATGCCCAAAAATGAGGGGTTTGGCCTATAAGGAGTTCAAATAAATTTTGATATTAAGCATACTAAATTTGATTACATTCCAGAAGGTTTATATATATCAATTTAAAGGTCTTAAAATGTAGAGTACAATGCCGTAAACCCGACCTAAATATAACGGTCGGGAGAAAAATGGCAGGCGTTCGAAATTTAAAATAAAATAATATTATCAAAACTTTGAAATGCAATAACTTCCGACATATTTGACCTTTTGGGGTCTGGTTTTCGGCTATGAACTCTCCTTATTAAGACCTTTAAAATGATATATAGCATGGCTATGGACTAGGAAATTTTTTTTCAAAACTCCCTCTTTGGGACGTCCATGTAGAGGGTGGTTCAAGAGTAATATGATGGGCATATGTCAAACTATCCCTATTTGCTAAGGTAATTGTACAAGCAAACGTTTGCCGCAAACCGAACCTCAAAAGGTATAGTATTTCGAATATTATTACATTTTTAAGCGTGTAGATTAAAATTTGGTTTTTATTCAAAGTTTGACAGGCTGCCATTTTCGATTCAAGCAACCTTTTGAGGTGGTGTTTGCGGCATTAAATTCTACCACTTAAGAGCTTTAATTTGATATACATAAACCTATTGGTTGACGAAAGACTTATTTCTGACTCCACGAGGGCCATCCCATCATTTTTAGGCATGTTGCCCACTGGGGATTTCAGGGGACTTCAGGGGAGACTTGGGGAGGTCAGGGGATGACATAGAACACATTTCAGCAAAAATTGGCTGTCCAAAATTTTTTTCATTTTCCAGCCATATTTTGGCTTAATTTTACTACACTAAATAATGTAATCTTACTGCTTACCGTCAAACACGATCCAAATTATGTCCTTGTACGACGGCCGTTTCGGAGATTACTCCATCGACGGGTACACGTCGCAGCACACTAAACTATGTCATTAGTTAAAATTGTCTTAGCTTTCGCTGCGTCAGTTCGATTAAAAATAAACACAAAACACATATTACAATTAACACGACACGAACAATACATTGGGGCACGTGCACGGCTGTAGACGACAGGCGACCGACTACGGACCGGAACTTGGTTATCACTGGAGCTGTGACGTAGGCCTGCTGGGCACTGATGTTATCAGTGTACCAACCCCACAATCATATTATATCAGCACATCTTTGATTTTTATAATTTCGTCAAATATGGGATTGGCGGATGAATTTATCTGGGAGTTCATGACTAGGTTGGGCTCTTTTTTTGTGCTCTGGTAAATGTGAAAATTCTCAATGCAATTTAATTTTCTGCTTTTATTGCCGATATGGAGGATTTCTAATTCATCTATTTTCGAATAATCGTGTTGGTGTTGTTGGATGTGCTCTGCATAATTTGAATCAGGAATTGGTTTTTTGATGGCATTTATGTGTTCTCTGTATCTTTTTTTGAAACACCTCCCAGTTTGGCCGATATAATAGGTGTCACATTCACCACATTTCAACTTGTATACTCCAGGCTTCTCTACTTTTTGAACGGGTTTCTTAGGCTGTGCATTTGACAGTTTACGCTGGAGGTGGTTACTCGTTCGATAGGCTACTCCGTATTTGTGTCTATTCAAAGTGCGGGAAGCCAAACGTTGTGTTAAAGGGCAAAACTCCATTGTGACAAACTTTTCAGTTTCCGGTTTCTCTTCTTTATGATCATTGTTTGTATTTTTGTATTTAATTTTTCTGTGTAGCTTGTCAATCATATCTACACTGTACCCATTATGTGTGGCGATGTATTTTATTGTGTTGAGTTCGGTCCTATAAATTTCCTCACTTAGTGGTATATTGACGAGTCGGTGAATCATTGAGTTATAGGCTGCAAGTTTGTGTGAATGGGGATGGTTGGAACTACTATGAATGGTTGTGTCAGTATTGGTAGGTTTTCAAAAAATATTGAACGTATGGTTGCTGTCAGATTTTGTTAATTTGAGGTCCAGAAAATTTATTGAAGCTTCTTTTTCAAACTCTATGGTGAATTTTAATCTTGGAAGAATACTATTTAAGTAGTTGCCGAAAATCTGGATTTGTCTGTTGTTGCCTTTAAACAAACATAGTATGTCGTCTACATATCTATGCCAATATACAATTGTTCCTAAGTGGGGTTTGTGCCAGACAAAATATAATTAAATTCTATGCTGTCAAGGAAGATTTCTGATAAAATGGACGACAAAGGCGAACCCATGGCTAGACCTTGTTCTTGGGAGTAAAATTTATCGTTGAAAATAAAATAGTTTTGTTTCGATACCACTTTCAATAACGTTATTAACTCTGATATTTCATCCTTATTTAAGGTGCCATTTGACTTTGTGTATTCTTCCACTAATTTAATCGTTTCATTGACAGGCACATTGGTGTAAAGGTTTGTTACATCAAATGAAACAAATTGTGCGTCAGCAAGGATATTTACATTCCTTATCTTATCTACAAGCTCGGTACTATTCTTAACATTGCAATTGGCTTGGAGATTAATACTAGGAGTACGCTCGTACCTCCCGTAAGTGTCTATTCGAAGAAGAAATTTAAAATTTTGCATTAGGGATTGTCACATTAAACAAATTTGATCCCACTTTGTAATGGTATTAAAAACAACTAAAATCACTTGTAATAAAAGAAAACCTAAATAAAAACTAAATTTTCTTATATTTAGGCAATACTTAGTTCGTAGTTACTTTTAATTTAATGGATTTGTGTCATACACATTTTTTATAAGCATTTACTACAATTAGTCTTAAACATTTTTACAGTATTTTAATTATTTATTATAGTACAAATAAGTTAGGTTGCCCCATGTACACAAAACAAAATTATTTATTTATTTTAATAATTAGGCCTACAGTACAACTGGCTGCCTTACTCGCATCACTGTAAAAGTGTTAAACTTCTCAAACTTTATAGGTATCTTTTTTTATACATTTTTAAACACAAAAATATGGTAAGGAAAGCCTATTTTTAGAAAATAAAAAATCATCTTGATTATAATTAGGCCTATCACCCCAGAGAACATTCAAGAATATTTACACACTTAAACCTACCAAAACTTAGGTAACATAGTTTGTTTTGTGTTTTCCTTTAATGTAATTAGGCTACATTACCGGTACTTAAAATTTATAGGCTACTTGATTTGGTTATTTTCGGTTACTTGTGCACAGTATATTAGTTTTATTGTCGCAGGACATTTTTAGAAAACTGAATCAGTGTACCTAATGAAATCGTAACTGTATCAGTGATTGCATTATCCATAAAATAGCAATATTATCGTAAATTTTGAAATTTTAACCATTGATAAAAACTATGGAGTAGGATAACGAACTATGACCGATCTATCTAGGCCTGTCTCTATTTATCCACTCAAAACATACTATCCAAGTCCTTCACATAACACCCAAAACAAGTTGTCTTCCGTATTAAGTTACCGTACTTGACCCTTGAACCGGTACTTTTGGTTAATTTGAAAAGTAAAATATGTTACATTAAATTAATTGTTGCAGATAATTGGTTTGGTTAACTATTAGCAGATTCACAATTGTCAATTAGCGCTTCTGAGTTACTTAAAAAAGTGAATTAATTAGCCTGACAGTATGAAAATTACAGGAATGATACAAACATAGCCTTTACAGTATTCTTCTGTAATTCATGATTTATCTGCTTTTTAAGGTGTACTCACTAAAATCCAAAATGTAATGACAAGTTGTGTACACATTGATACACAACATGCACTTAATGAAACTGAAAGTGACCCTAAAAGGCTTAGCCTACCGGTACCAAAAGTTGTTAACGTCAAGAAATAAAACAATCTAGTACTTACTGTCCAAATTTTACTTCATAATACACTTTTTTAAGAAAGGTCATTAATTAGCTGTGTATACAATGTAGTTGATTTTCGTTACTCAAATTAAATTTAATTAGAGCCGTCAATTTGATATTTGACATAACCTCTCTACATCCAACTTTGTTTATGTTTATGCGACTACTTCACTCCGCTCCCGGTCCCGGACCCGGACTGGACCAATCAGAAGGTCTCAGTCTTGATTGTTAAGACTCGCAAAGACGTTGCTAAAAAAGTAAACACAGCACCGACCACTAAAAATGTCTCCAATGCATTTCTTATGGGAAAAATGAAAAAGTCACATTTTAAGATTATTTTATTAATATCCAACCAAATACTTTCAACAACGAAAGGGTTCTTAACAGTTGCATAAAGAATCTTCAACTGAAATTTGAGGCCAATCTGTTACTTCTATCGAGCGTAATCGTGGGACAAAGAATAGCTATATGAGACTCTTAGTCACTCTAGGTCTATTCTTCGAATAGACAATTATTTCTGATTATTTTATCAAGAAACTTTGACACATTGTATGGTGTTGCACTGATAAAGTTTGCTAATGGTCTAATCGGAAATGAGTCTTTATGTATTTTTGGGAGGCCACGCATTTTTGGAGATCATGGGTTCATAACTTTAATCCGTCTTTTTTTAGTTTCATTAATTAAATATTTGCATTGGTTTACTGCTTTGTTTATTTCACTGTGATATTGTTTCGTGGGATCTTTCACTAGAAGCGTGATGTTATTGTCCTCAATAAAAGTCTCAACTTTGTTATTGTACTCATCTCTATTTAAGATTACCACAGCGTTGCCCTTATCGGCTTTAGTGACTATTGCATCATTAGTGCTAAGTTTATTGGTTATACTCTTAACAGCTTTAAAATCATTCTTAGACTCATTTGACACTTTTATTGCATTGTATTGTTCGTGTCGTGTTAATTGTAATATGTGTTTTGTGTTTATTTTTAATCGAACTGACGCAGCGAAAGCCAAGACAATTTTAACTAATGACATAGTTTAGTGTGTTGCGACGTGTACCCGTCGATGGAGTAATCTCCGAAACGGCCGTCGTACAAGGACATAATTTGGATCGTGTTTGACGGTAAGCAGTAAGATTACATTATTATTAGTTTTATATATATATATATATATATATATATATATATATATATATATATATATATATATATATATATATATGTATATATATATACATAAATTTATATTTATATATAAATTAATTTATTTATATATTTATAGCCTTGTTGCTTAATGTATTAAGCTAAAATCTTTTGAAGTTTCCCAACTTTGAACCATTATATATGTAATATGGATTCGAAATTAAAAAGAGTCGAAAAGATAATCAAATAGTTTTAAGTCTTTAACTATTAAATCTAAAACCCCTCTCACTTTTATTGGACTAAAAGTCACAAAATGGGAGCAGGGGATGCACTACACAATGAATTTTTGACCTCGAGACCTCCGAACAGTGTGCAACAATGATAAACGTATTTAGTTTTAGTAGTTCTTGCAACGGCCACTTGACTGCGCTGGCAAAATAATCGTTCTATCCTTTTAACTCCTTCTTAAGATTACGTGTAATACTGCAAATATGTGACTATTAAACTATTTTTTTTAATTTAGGCTGGATAAGGAGCGAGCCCCACGGGCGTAAGCCAAATTTAGGCCTAGCCTGACGTAATGTGATAAACAATTCCAGGTTCGATTCCTAAAGAGTAGAGGAGGATTTTTAGTGGGTAAACCCGTTTTTAGGGGAGCCCCACACTACAGGCTGGCCACCTGTGTGCGTAATGCATTTTTCCGCCTCTCCCTCAAAAAAAAAAGTTAAAAACTTATTTGTTTCCAGAATAAAACTTCAATAAATATTTTCCAATATGTACATGGAAAAATAACTATGTTGAAATGAAAATCCATCTTATTAATGCAAGAATATAAATCTGTATTCTGTCCTATCGTGTTTGTACATTTGATGTATATGATAACATAAATTTGGGCAAACCGCAGTAACGTGTTTTGAACATGAGTACAGGCGTAAAGTCAAGCCGGTGTCAAGCGGCTCTTGAAGTCTCGCGAATCAATAACACGCTCCAGCCTCCTTTCAGTATTTACTGTATTCGCTTCGCTCAGTGTACTGCCTCATTTGCTTTTATTTTCTTTTTTTAACGCTGAATCATAGCAGTTGTTGATCAAGAATATCTACAAAATGTAATGTGAAGTAATTAATTAAAATAGAATCGTTGTTTTAGGAAAGTAATTGCGATAATGGTAAAAATTTTTCAGACATGTCATTCACCCAAGTAAAGTGAGATGGAGAGTTTGCAGTAATTCACACAAATAAACAATTTGTTTTTCCTTTGTTTTGAATCGTGGTTTTTAGAATTTAGTTTTTAGTTGTGTCATTTCTGCTCAGATGTGATTCACTTTTGTAATGTTTATTTGGAACTAAATTAAATGTGTATTTGAAGTTTAAGTTTACTTGGTTGTATCTCGAATGTCTTTCCTCTAGAAGGAGTGCCTCATCTTAACTACAACTTCCCCCAAGTAACTCGATCAGCTGTCATATCGACCGAAAACTCCGACATGTAGGATCATGTTAGTTTATCACACGTGAAATAGGATTCTTGGCATCAACAATATTGGGATGTAGTTTTCACAATGTAGATGCGAGAACATTTTATTTCATGTTAAAGAAAATAACTTTGACGTTAAAAGTTCAACTAATGTTTGATGTTATTCAATTTGGCGACTTGGGTGAAAAAGCGAGTTGAATTGTTATTAATTATGATAATCGTCTGGCTCATAGGATATAGCTATCTCTAATGGTGATTCCTATAAAGTATAACATGACGTATTTTTATCAGGATGCATGTTTTTCAGTTACGAAGGATAATCGAAACTAAAATACACCTAAATTACAATGCTAGAAAGGATGTTTCCATGTTGAAGGGCTGAAGTATTTATTTCTTCCCCCACAAAGAAAAATCGTCAGCTGGTGTAAAAGTCATCAATAGACAGAAAAAGGCATCAGTGCAATTGACAATGAAGCAGCTGAAAATGCAAAAGTAGCATACAAACAGCTGGCTGTTTGCATCAACAAGATATTAAAGTTATAAAATCATATTTTTTTTGTATTTAGTTAGTTTAATAAAATAAACGAAGAAAAATTGTTCTAATAATACCTCTCTACAGTTTCTATTCATAAAATGGTAATTTAAAAACTCACCGAGTGGGGGAAAAAAACCCCCTCTTAAGAAAAGAGTCTCTTTATTCCCTAGTTATGAAATTGCCAATACGAATTTTCTAAATTTCTCAAATTGTTTTTTATTACAGACGAAACAATTGCATGAGAGCCATCAACAGCCTCCTCTGATCTAACTAAACTGCAGACCCCTTGTTGAAAATTACCATGGCTTTTATTTTTAAGACGTCTGAAATTTAAATCTCAGTGAAGTAGATCTAAGATCTAAATAAAAATTAACAGAATCAAATAATGTTAAATTACAATTTATTACGTACAATATATGGCTAGCTTTTCAATTTTCAATGGCTATTTTATCTCGCATAGTCTATTAGTAATAACAGTTAAAGAGTTTATTATCTGCCGTTCTATACTTTTGATAATTTATAATTTAAGTGATTTGACTCCGTTCAGTGACTATTAGTATGAAAAAAATCACATAATCGATTTCAATAGTCTAGAAAAGTCTTTAACGAATTTGATGGTAAGTTTCTTAAATACTAATCCAATCATAAAATGGCTGATTTAATAAGTACATAATGCATATTTAAATTGGATTGAATATTACAATACGCATATTGCATATTACATATTATATCGAATATAGAGTACGATTTGTAATAAATAGCCTTATATATCTTAGGAATAATAAAAATACTACATACTCTTCCAATTTTAAGCTTTAAGAGCTTTTTAATGGATATTTGATAGAGTTTTTAAAAAAATAAAAGAATAATTTTGAGATTTAACATAAGTGTGTTTAATAGCTGGAGCGTAATTGGGATCGGGAGGTGAGATGTTCTTGTATTACTTGAGGGCTTAAGTTCAAAGGTCATAGAAACATTACTTAGAGTCGAACTAGACTTGTTATTTTATTTTTAGATGTTGATTTTAATGGTTTCTAACTCTAACGGATAAAACTTATATATCATATTTCACTTGCTCAAAGTTCCCAATTTTTCCGTATTTCATGATTAAGACAAATGTGATATGATTTATATCAGGGAAGAGTTTTGCTGAATACGTTTGTCTCCTTTTCATATTCACAGAAATAAGGCAATGGTTCTACTTTTCCCATGTAGGATGGTGTTTCTGAATGAACTCATTTATCTTCTCTCTGTAAAATCTGACTTACAAAACAAAACATTAAGATTTAAAAATACCTCATCACGTTCTTTAATTTTGAAATTTCCAAAAGGAAATCGATAATTCACCTTACTAAACAGTGCATAGCCGTACATTATGAAAATTAATGGATATATTGAAATTGAATATTAATAAACGATCTAAGCCAGCCCTTGATATGACTGTTTTACTGAAAAAAATCACACAAAATGAAAAAAAAAAACATTAATATACCTAAACGACAAACGAAAAATTACTAGTATTTTTCAAAAACCAACCATTAACAATAACAACAACAAAATGCAAAAAAAATGTCTAAGAACTTTTTATGGGATTTTTCTTGATTACTTTTCTTACTTTCGGGTTGAATAAGTTAAACATAAGATTTTTTATGTGTCTTTCTCGCCTGTGGAATTTTTCATTATTTCGTTCCAGAACAGTCAAAACCTTGGTCTGGGTACTATTAAACAACGGAATGTTATTAGATGAAATTATTTATTAACAGCCTAATGTCAAATGGCACCAGGGTCCAGAATTCGAAACTTTTAGGATCGAACTGGCAACTCAGGGTAGTGAGGTAAGCTCTACAGCCATTCGGCTACCCAGCCAGTTTTGAGTTAATTTGATTTAGACAAGATTTTGATACGTCAATTTGACGTTTAAGTTATGTTTCAGATATAAAGATAAACTTATATGGTCGCTTATTCCCAACCTCCCATCCACATAACTCTAGTACTCTCACACTAGGACTATACTACTATCATGCAGTATCGTCTGCTACAACTGCTAGCGTGCACAGAAATTTTGCTCGTCGTGTGTTTAAGATATACTATTTATTGCACATAAAAATTACATATTTAACATGAAACCAGTTACAATGGAGCGCAGAAAAGCACATTAATGTTCACTCCAGATGACAAATTGTGACATCATTGACATGTGATTGTTATGTTAACAGGCGATGAATTATTGACATCCTTTTTATGAAGAGTTGACACGGCTTTTGTATGGGATGGCATTGTTGTTTTACCGCTTTCTCTCTAAAATCGCTGCTAAATGGAACCATTACTTGGTATTCAATAAAAATATTTCTTCAACGAACTATTTTAAATAAATTTTGTGTCAGTCGTTAAATCCACATTTACTTTTAATCAATGCGCCTTTCAATATGATAATGGCGACCAAAATAATTTCTCTAAACTTTACAATCTTTTAGTTTAGCTAAAATTTATGTACTTCAGAGGGAGCTAAAAGGCACAAACTAAAATTATGGTTAAGTTTTCCTAATTAGTTTTTAATTTAATTTTAATTAGTTTTTAATTGAAAACATAACATTAAGTAAACACAAAACTTAAACCAAACTTCATATTCATGGCTTCCTAATCAATAATAAAAAAATACGCTGCATAATACCACGTATCAAACGCTGCATATTACTGTATTAATACAAAATCGATAGTACAACTTTATAGTTAATATTTTTAACAATTAAAAGTCTAATTCCACATTTTGATAAAAAAAACCTTGTTCTTCACTCGGAGCAAAAGTATCTTTTTGATGCTTAATCGTTTTTAAAAACTCGATTGCCCACCAAAAATACCCACTTTTGCTCCTGGTGATGAAGACTACTATTGTTTCCCCATTTTTTACACACATTGGTAAGGAATTGAAAATATTGCGAAGTTTAACAGTTGTGACGATTAAACACAGAACACCAGCGGGAGCATCTTTATGCTCAAACCAAAATAGTTATCTTAAACCATGGAGCATATACTGATTAACGAACTCAATCAAAACAGTGAAAACAGTTAAAGTGCCAAAACTAAATTGCTCGATTACGATCAACGGGTACACTAGTATTTTTGTCGGAGGTGCAAAGAATGAATGTCCTTCCTTTTTATGTTGTACCATCGGTATTATAAAGTACTATTAAGTATGCTTACTGTTATTAAGTACTTTACGCCAATTATACAGTGAAACATCTTCATATATTCGTATTATTAATTCATTTATTGTATTTCTAAACGAAACGTAAAAACTAATGTCCTACCTCTAACCAAGACGGAAATTAAATCCCGTAAGTCGAATAACAAAAACTCGTCATATAGTGAGGTGCCGGAGCCCGCTCAATACGGGGGGGGCTGCCCCCCGGCCCCCTCCAATGTCCGTCTCCAGACTGTCATTGTACCACAATTATCCATTCCTGTCCTCCCTTATTGAAACATTCTTCACTTCCTCACGGTTCATTTTATGAATATTTTCTGACAAAACAATAGCCGTATAGGCTGAGTTTATTGCATATTATTCTTGTCTTGAAATAGGTGACATTCCTGTCTTATACCTTTGTGTCGTGTGCTTATTGTAGAAATACTTTATTTGCACTGATACTTGTTTTCCTCTTCAGCAATAAAAGAATATTTGTAGTTTGTATTTTAACGAATTGTTATATTTATTGAGTGGTTTTTATGGTGTAACGAGCCATTTTTCCGCGGGGTGAAAGACGGTGCAGCCGTGTACGCGCCAGGTGAGCGGCGGTGGCCGGTTGTAGTTTGACCCGCCTTATCAGCACTGATAAGCGGTTGGGTGCTCGGCCGCGGCCACAGGTCGGCCGCTCCAGGGGCAGTTCGTCCCGAGACCCGTAGCGTGAACATTGGAGTGCTGTTTCGGTAGTTCGCGTTTTCGGTGTATTAAATTGTGTGATTAATATTTGAGATTTATAAAATTAATTATATTACGATTTCTGCCAGTTACGTCCTGCCGATTGGTCCGGCACCGCCTAGGCGTGTATGGTATTTAATTTATTAATTAATATTGAAGCAGTTGATATTGTTGGTGTGTTATTAATAATTAATACCGAATTTATTAATTCTATTACCGTCTCACGGAATATTCTTGGCGATCATAACGACACAGCAGTTGAGGTACAGAGGCCTGGCGGTGCGGACAGGAGCCGACAGGCGGAGCGGAGGCCACGTGGCGTGACTATAAAAACCCGACTAGTAGTGCCGATTTGTGAAATCTCGGTCATTGTTATTATCAGTGATTATTTTAATCGAGTTTATTTTCTGGTTTATTCATTTACTAGTCTGGGTGGGAAACTCAACGAATTTGTGACCGTGAAGACTTGTGCTGGGCGAGTGACCCTCGTGGGTACGGGAGGCCCGTTTTACTTTCAGGTAGCGTCACTGCTGTTTTACTTTCATCCCTGGGTGTGGCAATGATTATTGGCTCGATATTCTAGATATTTGGTTGTTAGTTAATTGTATGAGCCCATCCTAAACGGGATAAGATTTAGTCCTGAGGCAACACTTAGCCCCTGTTTTATTGGACCCTGGTTTTTATCCCAGCCATTGTAGGCTGAGCCATCTGTGGCAAATAAACTTGTGACGCTTTTTCAGCAGGGGGAAAAGTCGTCATAAGAAATGGCGCCCGAACTGGGACTATATTTTTGTGGATTTTATTTCGGACCTCAGGGCTAGAGGACTGTTAGACCCACTGTTGGGATTACAGTTGGGGTTGATTAATTCTTTTGACTGTTGTTTGATTTTAATTGAATTTGATTCTGTTACCATAAAATAGTCTATATTTGTGAACTTTGTGAGGTTTTGTGGCAAGTATGGTCGAGACCACAACAACTACGTCAACGTTGGGTGATAGACCCATGATGACACCAATAGTCACGACGAGTTCTGGGGCAAGCTCCGAACCCGTAGTGACCACGACCATACCTTATGGGGCATCAATCTCATCTGTGGCAGCGACGAGCACAGTGACGTCGGTGGTGTATACGACCCCGGCTACTATGAACCTGCCTACTAAGCCAAATCGTGGTGATGTTCGAGTAGGTTGGATTTATGACCTCTCGAAATCAGAGTTAGTCAAGGCAATGGCTCGGCATGGTTTGGAAACCGTGGGTACGTCCGCTGACTTGAGGCAGAGATTTTCGGCGTTTTGGAAAAAATATGCCCGCCCGAGTGCTGATCTGGTCTCTGGGCTGGGCGAGCAGAAGTCACCGGTGTTTCCACCTACCTCTACTACTGCTGAGTTTTCGGGTCCACCCCCTAATATCCTCGTCACACCCGCTGATGACCAAGGAGGAGCTGCGCTGAAGGCGATGGGTAGGGAGTTGGACAACATCAAAGAGATTCTGGGGTTGTCACCTAACGCAGATTTTCGTACCCTTCGAGAAACTCTAACGGCAGTAGTGCATTCTCAGGGGACCCCGGTTGACGACGATGAGCTTCCTTGTGCGGGTTTGCCTAAGCCACCGACATTTAAGGCAACTTTAAACCCGCCGTTCACTGCTGTTGGTCAGGAGAGACCACCCCGTCCGGCCACCCTGGAAGTACCGGCGGGGCCGGGGTTGGTGCAGACCACAGTGAGGAAGGCCCTGCCTACGGATTGTGCTGCCATTTGCAACGTTGTTCGCAAGTGGGGGCTGAAGTTTGACGGGCGGCGTGATCCCGTGTCGTTTTTGGAGAGGGTGGAAGAGCTGATGGCCTCATACTCTCTAACGCCGGAGAATATGTTGAAGGCACTACCCGAGCTGCTTCAAGGTTCTCCGTTGCTCTGGTACAGGAACTGCAAGGAGCTTCTTTACTCCTACGATTCGTTTCGTCGGCAGTTCGAGATCCAGTTTTTCCCGCCTGTTTATCGGAGAGACTTGGATGAGGAGATACGCAAGAGGACTCAAGGGGAAAATGAGTCGTTCAGGGACTTTGTGACCGCCATCACAACCCTTATACGGCGGAATGGCAGGTTGTCGGAACAAGGCAAGCTCGATTTGATCTTCAACAACATGCGGCCTGATTATAAGCTAATGGTGAGGCGGCAAGCCTTTAGCACCTTAGCTGAGATGATGGAGATGGCTGAGGACTATGAAGCCTACCTTCGAGCGAAGAATACCTTTCGTCCCCCACCGCCACCGAACTTAGTGCTGGTTTCAGAAACCGCCTACGTTCACAAGAAGAGGAGCGAGAAGGCTTTGGACACGTCTGTGGTTGAGACCCGTACACGAGAGCAACCTCAGAGACCCTCCGGAGTTGAAGTCCGGAAGGGTGATGGTTTGTGTGTGGGTAACTCGAATAATATGAGTAGACCCCGTGCAGAGAAGCCCAAGGTGAGCTCCGATAGGCCGGAAGGTACAAGGAGAGACGTGAGGTGCTTCAGATGTCAGGAGATCGGACATTTTGCTCGAGGGTGTAAGAAGCCAAGAGTCGTTCGGTGCTTTGGGTGTGGTAGACCCGGGGTTACCCTCAAGACGTGCGACTGTGATGCGGGAAACGGATCACCGGCTCAGGGCTCGGAAGGTCACCTGAGTGCAGGATCCCGAGAAGAACGACCTCCGCGGACTGGAACGAGTGGCTCGGCAAAATAAATACTTTGGTCGGAGGCGTCGATGGAAGTGTGCCGCCGCGGGATGTACGGCCCTTTGTCGAGGTAGAGTTGATGGGGCGAGTTTTCCCTGCTCTATTAGACACTGGGTCCGTAGTCAATCTCGTTGGGGAGAAGGTGGCCGACCATCTTCGCTCTCAGGAGGTGGTACCGCACGGACAGACCACTCCTCTGAGAATGGCGGATGGGTCGCGGTCTAGTGCCGAACTATTGTTCCATCTGACAGGAGAAGTGGATGGCAAGCGGTGGACAGGGGAGGCCTTGTACATTCCCACTCTGACGACGGATATGATCCTAGGGATGCCGATTATCCTTGAGCTGGATCTCGTCAGGGTTGGGACTCAGGCCATTCGTATGGGTGTGGGTGAGATCACTTCAGGCCGCGAGGGCTTGCTGAATGTTGTCGGCGGAAGTGAGGAAGACCCTGGAAACCCCATCGAAGGAGGTCCCCGCCAGACCATTCACACGACCGAGGTACATGGTGGTACCGACGAGAGTGGGAATATGGGTAACGACCCTATGACCCCGTGGGAGGACCGTGCAGAGCAGTCAATGGGTCCAGTGCATGCACTAACACCCTTGACTGGGCTGCAAGAGCAAAGGCTGAAGAGTTTTCTCGATACGGAGTTGCCCCAATTCGATGATGTCCCCGGGATAACCCACCTCGTGGAGCATGTGATACGGCTGAAGGACGGAGCGGTGCCAGTGAAGCAGAGACACTACCCGAGGAACCCAGCGATGCAGGCTGTGGTTAATAATGAAGTAGAGGCTATGCTGAAGGATGGTGTCATTGAACCGTCCTCGTCACCGTGGAGCTCACCGGTTGTCCTGGTGAAGAAACCGAACGGAAAGTTCCGAATGTGCTTGGATCTGAGGAAGGTGAACGAGGCTAGTGTCCCGGATGCGTACCCTCTCCCCCGGATCAACGCTATTCTGGAAAAGCTGCGACAGGCCCGATACATAAGTACTTTGGACTTGTATCGAGGCTATTGGCAGGTTCCACTGAGTGAGTCGAGTCGGCCTATCACTGCATTTACGATTCCCGGAGTTGGTCTGTTCCAATTCAAGGTTATGCCTTTTGGTTTACATTCTGCTGGGGCCACCTTTCAGCGTCTTCTAGATAAGGTGGTGGGACCAGACCTAGAACCAAAGGCATTCGCGTACCTTGACGACCTGGTCCTGGTGTCCGATACTTTCGAGGGGCATTTGGAACTTCTGAAAACTGTCTTCGGAAGACTGAAGGAAGCAGGACTTCGTCTGAATCCTGAGAAGTGCCACTTCTGCAAAACCCGGTTAAAGTACTTGGGTCATGTCATCAGTGACGCTGGAATTGCGACGGGTCCTGAGAAGGTCAGAGCTATTCGCGATTTCCCGACGCCACGAAATGTGAAGACCCTTCGTAGCTTTCTTGGGCTGGCCAGTTGGTATCGGCGCTTCGTTGAAGGCTTCGCATCAGTGATAAGACCACTTACGAAACTTCTCAAGAAGGAAGTAAGGTGGTACTGGGGATCGGAGCAAGATGTAGCTTTCGAGGAGATGAAGCGACGACTGAGCTCTACACCAGTTTTGGCATGCCCGGACTTCTCCGAAACATTTGTGCTGCAAGTGGATGCGTCCGACGAAGGCCTTGGTGTGGCATTGACGCAAGTCCAGGCAGGTCGGGAGGTTGTGATAGCTTATGCTAGCCGGCTGTTGTCAGACCAGGAAAGGAACTACACCACTACCGAGAAGGAGTGTCTTGCACTGGTCTGGGCAATACGGAAATTCCGACCGTACCTGGAAGGCTATAGATTCATTGCTATCACTGACCATGTTGCTCTTCGATGGTTGATGAAACTTCAAGACCCGTCTGGGAGGTTGGCCCGATGGGTGATGGAACTGCAACAGCACGAGTTCGAAATTCGGTACCGAAAGGGTACGCTGAACAGAGTGGCAGACGCTCTCTCCCGTCAGCCTGTTGGAGTAGAAGTGTGTAAGGCCCTGGCTTACGGGGATGTGACGGTCGACCCACAGGTGGGAGAGAGGAGTGCCGAAGATGAAGGGTCCAGTGTGGCCACGGCTACGGATACCTCGTGGTATGACCGCACTCTGTTAGCAGTGACGGAAAGGCCCAGGCGTTTTCCCAACTATTGCATCAAGGAGGGCAAGTTGTACAAACGCCTTGGGGTGGCTCGAGGAGATAGTGGGGAGTCTTCGTGGAGGCTTTGTGTACGTCCCTCCCAAAGGAAGGATGTATTGCTAGAGACCCACGATTCTCCCACGGCAGGACACATGGGTGTCAAGAAGACCCTAGCTCGTGTTGCTGGGAGTTATTTTTGGCCTGGGTGGCGACGGCACGTGAAGGACTACGTGAGGTCGTGCCCTACGTGCCAGGCGTTTAAGGTCCCGCAACTGAAGCCCGCCGGTAAAATGTACTTCCGAAATCCTCAGGGGCCGTGGACGTCGGTATCGGCTGACCTGATGGGTCCGTTCCCACGATCAAAGGGGGGACACAGGTTCTTGGTGGTTTTCCAAGACTTGTTTAGCAAGTGGGTTGAGATGAGACCCCTTCGAGCAGCTACGGCCAAGGCCTTGTCCGCCCAGTTCAAGGATCTCGTTCTCCTCCGGTATGGTTCTCCGGTGACTTTGATTACGGACAACGGAACGCAGTTCGTGTCTAAGGTATTCAAAGACCTGACCAACGAATGGAAGATAGAATTCCGGCAGACTGCACCGTATAGTCCCCAGTCTAACCCCGTAGAGCGTCCGAATCGGGTTATCAAAACTATGATAGCCCAATTCGTGAAGGACAACCACCGTACTTGGGACGCCCTTGTGCCTGAGTTCCAGTACGCAATCAACACGGCGGTCCACGACTCTACTGGCTACAGCCCAGCGATGATGTGCTTGGGCCGGGAACCCAGACACCCACGGGCAATCAGCGGACCGGAGTTCGTCTCCACTGCAAACCCGGTTGGTGAGGGCGTGACGGAGAAGGACGTTAAGGAAGTGTTGACGGAGCGGGAGCAGACATTTAAGCGAATGTACGAGAAATGTCGACAGAATTTACGGAAGGCGTTTGAGCGACAGTCCCGATACTACAACCTGAGACGCCGGGAGGTGCAGTACCAGGTTGGAGATCTGGTGATGCGACGGCTGCATGTTTTGTCGTCGGCTGCGGACGCTATTGTGGGCAAGCTAGCTCCTAAGTTTCAGGGCCCCTGTAGCATAGTGCGGCGGAAGGCGGCAAACATGTATGTGGTGGAGGATGCCGAGTCTAAGGAGACCCACACCGTACATGTCAAGGACTTGAAACTTTTTCAAGAGAGGCCCGATCTGTAATCTTCTGGGTTTGTTTCGGTGGTGGGTAGATATCCGCTTATAATGCATGGCTTGGCTTGCTATTTGCTGTGTTTTGTCCGCAGGTGGTGCTGGTGCTTTGCTTGCAGCATTTCATTTGGTGTCTTACTATCTGGGAAGTTAGTGAAGATGTTGCTCCGTGCAGAGATTTTTCTCTTACCCGAAGACCTCGAGACCCTCCGACCACGTTGCCTGGTTAGCGGGATGGTCGTGAATGGGTATTTGCGGCTCATAGAACGAAGGAGCTGCTTTTACCGGAACCTCCCCTCAGTCTGGGCATGCGACAGCTCATTTAGGTCCGACTGGGTTAGGGGTGGTTACGAGGCGACCAAGTGGCGGGTAAGGAATATAGACCCGTTCAGCAGGGAGCTGCTGTTGTTCCCAATCCATCTTCCGAATGTGGGGCAACACGGACACTGGTCCCTCGTGGCGGTGTGGCCTCGTCGAGCGGAGATAGCCTCGTTTGATTCTCTTGGACCTCGAAGTCCGACGTCGATGCAGCAGAGGGAATACGTGTTGGAGTTCCTGAGGTTGCACGCCCAGGCCAAGAACCTCCCTTTCGATGGGGATGGTTGGGCTCTAACGGCGTCGCCGCAGGAGTTGCCTCGACAGACAGACAACGACAGCTGCGGGATCTTCGTCTGCGTCTTCGCTGACAGACTGGCCCGCAACAAGGATGTTACTCGACCCGTTGACGTTAACAACTCGAGGGCCACGATTACCGAGATACTCAAGAATGGCAGGTTCGACAGGGAGGATTTCCGCGACTATCAGAACGTGACACTCCCTCCCCAATCTCCGGTGGCAGTCGTTGACCTGCTCTCCCCGGGTGACAACGATCCTGCTGCCACTCGAGGAGTCGAGGGCTTGGTCGGAGATGTTGCTGTGGAAGTTGAAGTGGAGACTTGCGGAGATGAGGCCGCCGCGGAAGCTACTCGAACCATGGGGGACGAGGTCTCCGCCATGGAACTGGATCAGCTTGCCGAGGCTGACGAACACCGGAGTGGAAACACGGAGTCCGAGTTGCTAGGAAGCTCCGCCGGGGACGGCGAGTCGTCCTGCCTCTCGCTGAGAGATGGCGAGCTAGAAAAGGAGTTGGTGGTAGGACCGACCCCGAATGCCCCGACATCGGAGAGTCTGGTCGAGACCCCTCCTCTGCAGCAGGAGCCCACGCAGAGAACCCATCGGAGGCCCGAGGTTCGAAGAGAGAGGAAGAGACGTGAAGAGCGGAGGGCCAGAGAGGCGAGTAGAACTCGGGAACGTCACAGACGAAGGGAGCGGGGTGATCGACATCGAAGAAGCCACGGAGGACGGAGTGCTTGTGGAGCGTCGGTACCCTTCGACCACCACGTCCCCTTGGGGAGAACGAGGAGCCGTGGCACCGGAGAGTCCTGTGAAGGGAGAGCTTCTCGGTTTGACCTTCGGGAGAAGCTGGACGCTCGTCGAAGAGGACCACTTCGGAGCGAGCACCGCCAGCGAAGTCCTCAAGCTGAAAGGCGGGTGAAGATGACGTTGACCATTGAGCGTCGCTACCCGGAGCCAAGGTACAGGCCGCAGTCATCTCACCGTCTGGAGCAGAGTCGGCAGGCACCCTGTCGCCCGGAGCGAGGTCCTCGCGCCTCGAGTCGTCCGGTACGGGATGAACGTCGGCCCCGGAGTCCTCGTAGGCCCCGTCCCCAACCTAGGAGAGAGGCAACCGCAACTGAGGCCAGCGGTAGTGGATTCAGGGTTCCTGAACATCTGCGCGACCGCTTGGCAGAGTTGGATGCGAAGGGCTGGTCGCATAAGGACCGCCGGAACAAGCGCTGGGTAGTGACCCGCGCTGATGGATCGCGCTTCAAGATCCGGGCAGCGAAGCTGCGCAATATTGAAGAGCTCCACTGAGGGAAGTTCCCGTAGATTTTGTTTTTGTTTTCCGAGAGGTTTTTTTTTGTTTACGACGGCCTGCAGAAGAGGTCTTCACTGCTGAGGCCCGTGGACGAGGATTGTCCACTGGGCGTACCTATCCTTTAGGCCCCCTCACTGAGTGGGAGTTTGAAGTCTTTTTTTCTTTTTGCGGTTTTCTTTTTTTCACCCCGATGTTGGTGGGGGGTGTAACGAGCCATTTTTCCGCGGGGTGAAAGACGGTGCAGCCGTGTACGCGCCAGGTGAGCGGCGGTGGCCGGTTGTAGTTTGACCCGCCTTATCAGCACTGATAAGCGGTTGGGTGCTCGGCCGCGGTCACAGGTCGGCCGCTCCAGGGGCAGTTCGTCCCGAGACCCGTAGCGTGAACATTGGAGTGCTGTTTCGGTAGTTCGCGTCTCCGGTGTACCGTGTGTGGAGGTTATCGTGTGACCGTGTAGCGTGCGTGGTGTACGAGTTCGTACGAGTGACCATTTTGGATTTGTTGGGTAGTGACCCGCAATTGGTGAGTACTGTCACTACTTATTAATTTATAGTGAAATAAATGAATATTAAATTGTGTGATTAATATTTGAGATTTATAAAATTAATTATATTACGATTTCTGCCAGTTACGTCCTGCCGATTGGTCCGGCACCGCCTAGGCGTGTATGGTATTTAATTTATTAATTAATATTGAAGCAGTTGATATTGTTGGTGTGTTATTAATAATTAATACCGAATTTATTAATTCTATTACCGTCTCACGGAATATTCTTGGCGATCATAACGACACAGCAGTTGAGGTACAGAGGCCTGGCGGTGCGGACAGGAGCCGACAGGCGGAGCGGAGGCCACGTGGCGTGACTATAAAAACCCGACTAGTAGTGCCGATTTGTGAAATCTCGGTCATTGTTATTATCAGTGATTATTTTAATCGAGTTTATTTTCTGGTTTATTCATTTACTAGTCTGGGTGGGAAACTCCACGAATTTGTGACCGTGAAGACTTGTGCTGGGCGAGTGACCCTCGTGGGTACGGGAGGCCCGTTTTACTTTCAGGTAGCGTCACTGCGGTTTTACTTTCATCCCTGGGTGTGGCAATGATTATTGGCTCGATATTCTAGATATTTGGTTGTTAGTTAATTGTATGAGCCCATCCTAAACGGGATAAGATTTAGTCCTGAGGCAACACTTAGCCCCTGTTTTATTGGACCCTGGTTTTTATCCCAGCCATTGTAGGCTGAGCCATCTGTGGCAAATAAACTTGTGACGCTTTTTCAGCAGGGGGAAAAGTCGTCATAATGTAGCCACCAAGTTTTGAAAATAGTACCGGTAATATAAATCCTGATGAGCACTCGTTAGTGTATATGTTACAGGCAATGTATAATCAGACATTCTATACATTGCCTAAAGTGGGTAGGCAAAGTAATCATGCCTATTTTATACTTTGACATATTTTAATATAAAATTATACAATTACCTACCAAACCATATTACCATATTTTAGATTCCAAACAATTCAAAAGAAGCCTTAAGATTATTTAAAATGAAAATTACCCCTACAGCGTTGAAGAATTTTTGTAATAAAATTTAATTGATTTTAGATATAACTATTAAATTTAAAGACATAAATGTATTTTTAATATTGTCATGTACCTTATGGCATCCAAACAATAAACAATAAAACACTAATGGCATTATCATCATCAGACGAGTATCCCACAAGGTGTGATGTCCGTTGAAGTCGCCTATACCATGGAGTGTTCAAAAGTTGAGAGAATTGTATCTAACAACTGGATGTTCGGTGGTTTGTAAACATTTACAATAGTAATTTAATATACCTTTACAGCAAAAAGAAATACATTGTTCTAACAACTATTATGGGAGACTGATACACCGTATACATAGGTCCTGCCTAAAATAATTCGCCAATCCAAGCTGTGTGGCCCATTCCTTGTACAAGCCTATATACCGGGTGAATTCCCTAAAGTGATCCAATGGCTAAATTTTTTATTCTACAAGGTGAGTTTTTAATGCCCCCCCCCCCTAATTTTTTCTGCATTTCTTAAGATATTGACTCCCAACCACCACCAAACATCATTGATTAGTTTATACTATTTTTTGATGTGGTTCACTTTTTTGGCCGCCATCTTTAATCCGCCATATTGGAATTAACAAATTTTTTTTAAATGCAAAGGCAGGGTTGTGACCCATCATTTCAAAGTGATTTCTTGCGTAGAACAAGACGCCGCAATCCGTTTGTGATTATCTGTTTTGGTTCTCGAGATATTACAGGTTTTAAAAGCTAAATTTCAAAATAAATAGTACCCCCGTCGCAGCAGACCTGCGTACTCAGCGAATTTCCATTGGGATATTATTATATTTTCCCCATAAACACCATAGTAATGAGTATGTAGGTTTGCTGCCATGGGATATAGTTAGAAAATGTTAATTGTTAGGAAATATAATCATTAGGTAAGGTAAATGTAAAATTGTATCAATATTTGGCACTTTTTTTAATTTTCTCCATAAACCCCATGGGGTGAGTATGTAGGTTTGCCACCATATGGGTGTTGTAAGCAAATAACAGTTAAACCCTACCTAGTGAAGGTACATACCAAATTATACCAAGTTATGTGAATAAATAAGTGAGATATAGGGTTCTATTGATTTCCGATAAGATTAACATGGGAAATTTGTTTTTAGATTTTCTTCGTAATCTGTTAAGCTAAGTTAAAAATTCAAAATACTAAATTGTTTGTTTTTTTAAGCTCTTTAAATAATTTTGGGTAAAATTGTTGAATTATGAAATTTGAGGTCAAAAATGCCAAAAACCCATTTTTTACCCCTTTGAAACCCCATAAAACCCCTTTACCATAACCCGATCATGCTGGTTAACGAACTCATCAAAATAGACCTGGTGTTACATCTTCATACCAAATTTTATCAAAATCGGAGGTCCCCTTCAAAAGTTATCAGTACCACGGACTATTTATCTATATAGATATATATATATATATATATATATATATATATATATATATATATATATATATATACATATATATGAAAATGAATGAATGGTGTTTTTGGCTTCTGGGGACCTCAAAATGAAAAAGTAACATGGTCCCGTGCTTAGGTCTTACCATGGCTATTACCGTAATAACGTATTCCCTATAGGGAAATTCGCTAAAAAATTCAAAAATCTCTGGTTTTATCAAATTTCTTTCCAAAGAATATCAACTTTTTATCACCAGATATCCCATAGTCAAAAAGTACTTAATTTTGATGGGACTTAAATTTTTGGCCGCCATCTTGGATCCGCCATCTTAGAATGAAATTAAATTTTTTAAATGTGAAGGTAGGGTTGTGACCCATCATTTTAAAGTATTTTTTTTTTTTTTTGCGTTGAGTACGTTGCCGCAATCCGTTTCTCATTTTCTGGTTTTGTTCTCAAAATATTAAGGTTTTTTGTAACTTTGTTTTACAAAATCGCTAGTATTTTGAGAACGAAAACAGATAATGATAAACGGATTGCGGCAACGTACTCAACGCAAAAAAATACTTAAAAATGATGGGTCACAACCCTACCTTCACATTTAAAAAATTTAATTTCATTCCAAGATGGCGGATCCAAGATGGCGGCCAAAAATGTAAGTCCCACCAAATTAAGTACTTTTTAACTATGGGATATCTGGTGATAAAAAGTTGATATTCTTTAGAAAGAAATTTGATAAAACCAGAGATTTTTGATTTTTTTTATTTTGAAAAAAGGTTTTTAGTTTTAGTTTTTAAAACCAGTAATATTTTGAGAACCAAAACAGATAATTAAAAACGGATTGCGGCGTCTTGTTCTACACAAGAAATCACTTTGAAATGATGGGTCACAACCCTACCTTTACATTTAAAAAATTTTAGTTCATTCCAATATGGCGGATTCAAGATGGCGGCCAAAAAAGTGAACCATATCAAAAAATAGTATAAACTAATCAATTATGTTTGGTGGTGGTTGGGAGTCAATATCTTAAGAAGTGCGAAAAAAATAGGGGGGGGACATTAAAAACTCACCCTGTATATCTGACGGTATACTTCTTATGGGGGACCCCTTTACTTTTACTTTCTCCCCCTATACCATAGTATATGGAGAAAGTATTGTTTTCGTCAAAATTTTCGAATTTGAGTTGTTGGTGGATTTATCCATTTTGGTGCCCCCTGAGTCGAAAAAAGTGGTTTTCAGAGTGATGTCTGTGTGTGTGTGTGTGTGTGTGTGTGTGTGTGTGTGTGTGTGTGTGTGTGTGTGTGTGTGTGTGTGTGTGTGTGTGTGTGTGTGTGTGTGTGTGTGTGTGTGTGTGTGTGTGTGTGTGTGTGTGTGTGTGTGTGTGTGTGTGTGTGTGTGTGTGTGTGTGTGTGTGTGTGTGTGTGTGTGTGTGTGTGTGTGTGTGTGTGTGTGTGTGTGTGTGTGTCAGGATGTAAACAGAGCTAGAGAATGCCCTAATGGTCCGATTTTAATGAAATTTGAAACATAGGTCCAAACCCACAATAATTCCAGGAGTTTTTTTTCAATTTTTTTCATTTTTTATTTTTAAGGGTATTTTACCCCCAAAAACCCTCAAAAAACGCGAAAAATCAAAATTTCTCAAAAACGGCTCTAACGATTTTGATTAAAATTTTATGGTTTATTAAGATTAAAATGCTGAATAAAATGACACCACCCGCATCTTCGAGAAAATGCGCGTTCAAAAGTTATACAATAAAAAGTGTTTAAAAAAGAATTTTTTTTTATTTTTAAAATAGCTGTTATCTTGAAATAAATTTTACTTATCACCATTAAATCAAGCTCAAAAAACTAAATAATCCAGTATTTTAAATTATTGTTCTACGTCAAGTTGTTGCGGAGAAAATTAATTTTTTCGTTTAGCGGTAAACGCAGTACGTTGTTAAAAGTCACAGACACACGTAGGATCAAACTCGCGCTGCAAAGCTGGTGGCTATCCGACAGATTCATCAAGACATTAATGTTTGAAGCTTATATCACATTTTTTTATATTGTTGGGAGAAAGTATGTGTCAGTTAGCTGATACCGTTTATTTTATCTTGCTTTCAGGTATGTATTTCTCTTAACAAAATTTACCGCCACTTTTCCAATATGGTGGCCAACTTTAAAACTTCTTACGGAATACCCAACATTTTATGGTGTTTTTGAAATTTTCATGTAATTTTAAGACTTTTTTATACTGTGACATTTTTTCTAAGCCTAATCCTTAGATTGCTAGAGGCAATTAAATTTCATTTTTAGTTGCGTAAGAATAACATGGGGCAAACTTTTTCTGCCCATATATCTGTAACCATTGACTAAAATAAAAACTACTCTAGAATGAAAATGTCTTAGAATTATGTTTAAAGACTTTTTTTTATAACATAAATGATTCAGTTGAATTTTTTGCCAGCCATGTTGAAAAAAAAACGTCAATTAATGCCTAAATAATCATTCTTATGAGTAAAATGTTCTCTAAGCATATTTCTAAGACACTTTTATTCTTGAGTATTTTTTATTTTACTGAATGGTGTCGGAGATATGGGCAGATAAATTTTGTCCCGTGTTATTATTATGGAACTAAAAATGAACTAATTGCCTCTAGCTCCCTAACCATTAGGATTGGATGAAATATTAATGAACTTAATCTTAAACCACTATTGGCTACTGGAGAGAAAAACTAATTATACAATGGCATCATGTTTGATAGATTCAATGACTTATTGAAAATCTTAAAAAATTTTAAATTTAAATCTTAATTTAAAAAATCTTAAACCACATGAAAATTTCAAAACCATCATAAAATGTAGGGTGTTCCATAAGAAATTTTAAAGTTGGCCGCCATGAAAAAATGGCGGTAAATTTTGAAAAGTGAAATACACACCTGAAAACCCTAAAAAAGTATACTGTCAGATATAGAATAAAAAAGTTAGCTATTGGATCACTCTAAGTAACTTACCCGGTATATATTTTTGTCCCTCGCTATATTCTATAAATCCTCTACATGCGTTTCTTGTAGTGTGACGACACATTGATGAGGCAAAATAGGCCTTTACTATCTTTTAGATTTACTAAGACTTCAGCGTTAAAAAAAGCAGATTTTTTAAACAGATTCACATTTCTAAACTGAAACTGAATCATTAATGGTGTTTTACTTTTTTTTAGTTCGCAGTGTAGGAGGACGTTATCACTTGTTTTTACAGCGAGACTTACCGTGTCAGTTAAATGATTGAATATTTAATTAATCACACAGAATAACAAGAGGAAACTTTATTCTAAAAAACGACGACAGATTTTAATTATGTTGTATGCCTAGTTCGACCTTTCAGCGAATTGTGGATTTCGCTTTAAGGGTGGATTTCGTGGTTGTAATAAACAATTACGACAGAGCGGTCAGAACCATGATACATTTTTAGTTTTAAGGCCAATAGAAGCCAAACACATAATCCTTTTAAATTAATATAAACGTACTTCATATGACGACTTTAGTTCGATACCTCCGATTTCATTGTAATTTTCGTCCAGAGGTTAAGTTGTAATAAATTTTTATAAGTTGTCAAAAATGAATGATCTGGAAATGGGAATGATGTTTCACGGGCTTTAGAAGGGTCAAAAGTTTGTCTTTGGCACTTGTCCTTTAGTATTTTTTATTTAAAACGTTTTATTGAAAATAATTTAAATCATTAAGAAACCAAGACTTTTGAACCATCAACTTAGCTCAAATGGCCGCGGAATTTTTTTTCCATTTTATTCTTAGGAGTCTGCAGTACCTCCACCATCTTGATTTTTATTTCCATAAGAACAATGTTAATTATAGGTGTCTTTAAAACACTTTATCTCGATAATCTTGCATCGGGTTTGCATGAAATATGGATATGTACACAATAATGGTGTGGCGGTTCATGTGACGTGGATAGTTTTTTCAATAAACCTCCTAAAAATGGTTTAACATGGTTTAAAAATCATGATAATATACATTGTTTTTTAATTCTTTATTAGAGTGGATAGTTGTTTAAATTAATTTTCAATCACGTCAAATAAAAAAAAAACTATGGTAAAATTTTAAATGACATCAAGTTGGTAAATTTCAGACGAAAAACAAACTCACAGTAATGTTTAAAATTTAACATTGTTCTTATGGGACAAAATACTGAAATGTCGTAGGTAGGCCTACTGCAGACTCTTAAAGAAAATTATTTAAAACTATCTCTTACTTGTTTGTTAAGTTATTTTGTCAAGGCTTAGTGTTTCAACTACTCAACTCATCATCGTGAAGTTTAGTAAGAATCAAGCCAGCATATTATCATGAACGGTAATTGCAAAGTTTTTGTTTTAAAACCCTCAGGATGGTTGTGTAAACTATGGGAGTAAAATCTCCCCCATTGTGTTTGACCTCTAACACCAGTCCTGCATTTTCACAAATCCTGCGCCATCTTTGTCTGATAGCTTTGAGATTAGAGAGAGTTTCCCCACTTGAACAAGTCGATATTATGTCCATTCCTGATTAGTATCCTCATCTCAACAATGATAACGAGTTTGTAATGAGTGGACAAATAACGGAGTTGTTGTAATTTGTCTGCTAATATATCCTAAATTTTAATTTGTTATGCTGTAAAATCTATTTCTATCAGTAGAAAAATTATGATTTTTCTACTGAGCTAATCACTTTGCTCAGTGAAAAATTTGTTCGGGATTTTTATTGCCAATAACTCCTTTATTTGTTGTCAAGTCATTATAAACTTGGCATCATTGTTTAGATCATTTGTCAACTTCATTGCCGTGGGAAACGCTTTGATAAAATTTACCCGTTTTCATATATTACAAATTTCAAAAATTTTCAATCGAAAAACTTTGTCAAATAAAAATGTGATACTCATGAAAATAGGAGATTAACACAATGATCTTCCACGGATATAAGTTAATAATTATTTATTGTAAAAAAAAAATGATGGCTAGCGGCTTAACGAAGCATTTTAGGACAGATGTTCACATAAACTAACACCCTGTATCTATAAACAATATCAACCACAGCATTTTCAAAAATATATATATATTATGGAGTTATATCACCCTCCACTTTTGGATTCAATTTAGACATTGAAAAATACTTATGGACTCCGTTTACTCTTTCATACGAAATTAAAATTTCACTTGGAAATTAAGTTTAAAAAAACAATAGGCAAAAGGTTTTATATTTTTTTCAGTCGTCTAACTAATAAGCAGTGTTGTTTATTATTATTAAAATCTGTTATTGGATATCGTATAAAACCTAATTCCTAGTAAAATTCATTCAATCAATATATAATTGCACCCCATTCCAACTAAAGCCCTTTTCTCGGATCTGCACCCGATTCGCAAAGCCCTTAACTTACCCTAATAGTCATCAGCAAAACTTGTGTATAACAGGATCAGTTTGTTAAAGAAGTTTCCCTCCATTACTTTTACGAAAATATTTTAATGTTAGAAATTTTTGACAAAAATAGTTCACAGTATATCTTTTTTACGTTGGCTCAAACTAAGTTATTTATTTATTCGGAGTTTCTTTTTAGGATTTTTGTTCTTAGTCATGTGGTAATATTGAATTTAAACTCTCTTCTTGCTTTGGTGTCTTCTATATTATATAGAATTTTTTTATTTTAAATTTACTTATTATTTCTTAAATTCTTATCCAATTCAACTATTTATCTTTCTTTTAATCTTTTGTTATTTGTGGATGAAGGTACATTTTTATTGCTATTTTCATTTATTTAACTTGAATAACTATAATTGTTTATTTATAATAATTAGTAGAAATTTTGAGTTTTCACACTTGGAAAACGACATTTGGAAGTGTCTTCATGGGTATGTGAAAATTTTAAGTATGCAAATAACTAAGTTTTGCGATGGTAAATATGCCTCGTGGTGCGCCAAGTTTAGTGGTGCTTGATGAAACAACGTGTGGAATTTTAACTGTGGACTCTGTTATATTTTACGGTGTACTGGAGAATTCTAGTTTCGGGATGTTAACCATGTAACACGTATTTAATGTCTACAATTAGATTGCAATTTTTAATACAATTAAACATTTTGTAATCTTATTTGTTTATTTTTTATTTATTTTAATAATTTTATTTTTATACCTAGCTAATTTTTCACTTATGTAAATTCGTATTTGACTTCCATTTACACGAGTTTTAAGTATGCCCTACTCTCTCCCATTTTTATACTTTTTTTAAACATTGTCCGGTTCAGGCGTCAAGTAACTCACTAACAGACACGTTTCATCCACGCTGAACATAAACAAGCCAAAAGTTGTTTATTTGTTCCGCATTCAAAGAGCCAGAGGCGTCCAAATGCTCAATTCCAAGCAAATAACTTTAGGTTTATCTAGTAAAGTCGTTTTGTGTAAAGTTATTCTGTTTATTTATTTCCACTTACGTTTTTTTCTGTACAGTTGCTCTACACAAAGTGTTTGTTCTCAATGAAACCATCAAAACTGTTACACGTGGTATGATGTCATGATTTAGTTCAGTTTATTCAGGAACAATTTTAAGCTGAATGACTAACAATTTGGATAATTTTCAGCAAATTCAGCAAATTACTGGGGAAATACCAGACCACGTTTTTAAATTATCATTTATGTATAGCTTTTAAATTGATAATTTGTATGTTGTGCCCTTTTAACAACCTCGGTAAGGATTTAAGTTTGTTTTGCGAGTGACTTCTAAGATAAAATATACTATTTTATTCCGAAACATGGCCACGCAATAGAAAGTATAGAACTGTTTGGATATGGTACATTGCTGCTATGAATATGATGAATATCACGCGATTAATCCTTACAAAAGATGGTTCTGTTGTAAATCGTAACAAATAATTTATTAACAAATGTCTTTTGCCACCAAATAAAAGGTATGTCAGATAAGCTTATTAAGTTTATTATACAATAATAAACTTATTATAAACTTATTATACAATCAAACATGTTCCAGTATTATCAAGATTTGGAAACTGAATGTTGACGAATACTTACACATAGCTCCTCTAAAGAAATATTTAGAGTGCACATTTTAACATGAGAGTGGACACTGAGTAAAATAAGTGAATCACACAGTGCATTTCACTTTGTAAAATGAAACAGCACAGCATAAATTTGATAAATTTAACTATCTATCATTATGAATGTGTTTGAACAACAACTTATTTTTTAAGTAAACTTTTGTCATATATTCACCTTAAATCAAATCTTTTAAATGAAATTAAGTTAACAAACGATACGCACAAAACAAAGGTATCGTTTATCTAAATTCTAGCAAAATTACTGTACCACCAAAGTTTCCTGCTACGTTTAAAGTATCCTATCAACAACGAGAGGTCTGAAACTTTTTTCGTTTGGTTTGTGCAATGCAAAAAACATAAGCTGGTAAAAACTATTTCTCTTCGTGAAAAAAATTTGTGGTTTTTCCTTCAAAGGTTTTTTTTTTAATATTGCTTTTAATATCAATAACCACTAAATTAGAATCTTTATTTGGTGATTTTAAACTTGAATTATGCCCTATTTTCAAAATTATTGCTAAAGAGCACAATCATCACTAATATAATCCTCGTTGCCTCCAAACCTGTGAATAATTCTGTCCAATAATTATAAAACATTATAGAATTGAATTTTTTTATATCAAGGTTGTATTTCTTGTTTACTATTTTGCAGTGAACGGTAGTCGTAAATCAGTTAATCCCATAAAAATATTTGTCAAATAACATGAAAATAATAATGTTTTTTAGTTTATCTAAATCATTTTTTGAGTTGTATGGATAAATTAATAACCTAGTACATTACTGTAATATGATTAATTTATAAATGAATCATAAACTTAATCTTAAGGTCCAGAATAAGTTATTAAAAGTATTATCTAAATGAGAAAACAAAACATGTCTGATGGATTCATCATTTCAGACTTTAAAAAAAACCAAGAGTAGTCCTAAGGTCTGGTTAGGTTATACCTAAAACAGTTCAAAGGTTATTTACCACCATTCATTAAATTCATACTTCTTAAATATTTGAAGCTTCTTTTAAATCAAAACAATTATATTCAGCGGAATGAACTGAAATATTAATGAAGGCCATCTAAATTGTTTCCAACAGAGAATCAAAACAGTATATTAATCCAAAGAGGCTGAAGACCTTTCAGTATTTAACAAAAAAAGAACACCCCCCCCCTACGGTCTTGTGAAACAGCACCGCTTCAGACCAAATCTGAAGGGTTTGGCGCCTACGGATCTGATTCGTCGTCCCGGTAGACTATCTAGAGATAATTCCAACCCTCATCCATAATACTTTGCAACCCTCCGCATTCAAAATCTTCCCTGGTATTTCTAATCTCTCCCCGTTCAGACGGTGATTCATCCCCCAAGCTATTTCCCACAGCCGTTACATTTACTCCTTTTTCCTACCTCGTGATCTCCGCGGATTGTGTGGTGGGATGTGAAGGGTTGGTTTATCACAGAACAGCACAGAGCACTGGGGGTGGCGGACGCGGTCGGCCCGGGCACTCGCGCGGCTACAGTGGCACTGGCGCGACAGCGACACACCCCGCCCGCGCCGCCCAAACGCCGCCCCGCCGCCCCGCCGCCGCCCCAGCCACCCGGGTACAGCGCCACATGTGCCGCTCCGCCGCCGCCACGCCGCCGCCGTCGGTCACGTGCCACTCGACGGATTACATCTACAGCAGTTTGTTTATCTAAACCTACTTTGCATAACAGATTTTTACTTTCTCTTACCTGTCACAAGTAAACCGCAACCATATGTTGAAGTTTTGTAGCATAGAAAGTAGAACCTCTTCAACGTCAAACCGCAGGATTTCATCAACTCTAACCTCGTGACCTGCAAAATATCATTCATCAATATTTCGCATTTTGTCATCTTTCATGGGCTCATATCCGGGACTTAGTGAGAGCTTCCTCGTAACAAGTTTGTATCCCTGTCCCAAGAGTTCTCTGTAGGTTTCTCGCGAAAACGCTTAACTCAGCGACAGGACACGTGTAAAATTGTTGAAGAACTCCTAGAGACCGCCTTCAAATGCTTCCCATGGGGAAGACGTCCTCACCAATAATTTGGGACGGCAAATCAACGGGTGTTAATATTCATTGTTCTGATTGGTGTAGACAATCCACGTGGACTTGATGAACGGCTGTCCAAAGATGAGGGCATTATGCAGATTGTCTTCTGTCCCTCGTCGTTGACAGGATGCAGAGTTGGTAAACTAATCAATAGCGTGAGATATAGGAAATCACTGGACATACGGGCAGAAATTGTTTCCTGTTGCCCAGACAGAGATTAAGAAATTTTATAATTTGGTTAGGAATAGATTAAATATTGAGATGTAGTAACATTTTGATCAGTTCTCTTTTAGCTACTATGCACTGTTCTGACCTCAACGCAACTTCGGATCTGTACCGCGAAGGCTGGACTTGCCGCCTGATGAATCTCAGGTAGTTTCTCTGTCTTCTTCTTAGTGGACTTTGTCAGTCCACCGGAAGTTTTCCCTATGCCTGCCTTTTTGCTGGGCACAAGCTTGGTAAATCGTGGGTACACATCACAAGCTTGGTAAATCAGCCATGATGTCTTTTCCACTCTGCTTCTTCCCAACTTTCTTGATTTTCCAGCAGTGGCGGCTCGCCCATAAGGACTCCCGGACGCCGCCCCCTAAAGAATTTATTAAAAAATCAAAATAAATAAATTAACAAAAATATTATTATAAGAATATTTAACAGAATGACAATTGTATAGGTCATAAGTTGAAGATAGAAACAGATGGTACCAAAATAAATGAAAATCGACGACGATTGTGGCTCTAATTCTTCGCGGCCGGCTCGGGCCGGAGCGACGGCCGCCGGACGCCGGACGCTGGACGCCGGCGACGGACGCCGGACGCCGGACGCCGGCCACGGCGTCCTGGCGCTCTTGTAAAATCAAATGGAGACGCGCATACGCGCACCTCACTCACACAGACACACACAACGGCTGCTTAATGCAACGCTCTGCCCGGCGCCCTAAGCTGTGCGCGCCACTGCTCCAGCCACTGCTACCAACCGAGCAGTGCCAAAAATGTGACTGTAAGTTCCCACGCGTTTCAGTCGTCCGTCTGGGTTCTTTTGAGCGAAATGTTGTACGTGTTGATGTGTGTTGTGGTGAAATAGTGAATTATATAAATTTGTGAGGAAATGTAAATGGATGATAGTGAAATGGGTGACGTTGGAGATGAGCAACATTTACACCAGGTAAATCGTATAGTAGGCAATAGAATGGGTGGAAAACATTGAATATTAGAATTATTTTGAAGAACCCGGGGATTCCAAGGCCCAATTTAGTTTTAATCAAATGCAAAATTGAACAAAGAGAAAAATAGTTTTAATCAAAAGTGTTTTAGAAATTTATACAATTAGGCCAATCGGCTCTGTGGCTGTAAAATTTCAAACTTGTTTTTCTTTAACACTTGCTTGATTATAGAGATTCAGGATCTTGACTTAACTGTTGGTGGTTTTTCAGAGATTAAACATTTGAACTAAAAAGTTAAGAAATATAAAACGAGTGACAAACACAGCAATGCGTGTATGGAATTTGATTAAGTATTTGGAATGATTGACATTAGATTTGCGACATTAAATAAAACTATAGGCCTACAAAATGTCTTGAAAAATGCAGATTTTTTATTTTTATTTATTTATTTATTTTTTGTTTGGATTTCGTTTAGCCAAATCATTGACTATGTATTCATAGTCAATCGCAAAATAATCCCAAAATGTGATGTGTCCTTTAAAGTCAATAAAACAATTGATTGTTAACTGCAGGGTGATAGTCAGCAATTATGATATTAAGATTTTTAGGCTATATTGCAATTTAATTCACCTTTATGATCGAATTATACCTGTTTGATGGAGTAAATATTATTTATGACACAAGAGATAAATGTTTTTCCTGAAGAAGAGACATTACCTATCTTCACTTTCGTAAAATATAAATAAAATAATGATAAGAGCCTAGTTGCACCGTCCCTAACCACCGGCCGCCACTGTTTTCCAGTATCTGGGGGAAGATTCCCACGAAATCCTGTAAAACACTCTGGTCTTTGCTCATTAATCTTCTCCAGGTTCCACGTTTGAGTTTGTGGCTATTGTGTGGCATTTCATTCTGCTCGAACGTGATGTATTTGTGACCACTTCCTGAATAACCATTTATCATCCTCCAACCGAACGGAGGCCAGACAATCTGAGGTAAAGGTTACGACGGTGATTGCTTCCCCAAAGCCAGGTCTTCAATAAGTTCATATTCCCTTCGGTCATTACAAACAACCCCAATACCTCATCTCCAACAGCAACTTTCCTCAGGAGTATATGTGTGGCATCACCCACACACCCTTACAGAACACTCTTGCCCGGGGTCCTTTTCTTCTACCCTTTCTTTGAGGTGGAGAGGTCATTATGATGTTCTGAACCATCTTCACCTCCTCTTGAGAACCCGTTGAGACCATCCATTGACGTTTATTCTTAGGACTTTGCAACAGTGACACTTTACTGTTCCGAACCACCATCATCCATCAGCCCGGACCATTTTAATGACATTCAAGGCTTCCATGGTCCCGTTCAGACATTGCCCTAAGCCCACAACACAGTGGGCTTAGGGCCACTGGGGTGGGGGTCGTGTTTTAACAGCCAGTCAAAATAATTAATTTTGGGAAATGTTTCTTTTTCAATTGTCGAAAGTTTATTCTTTAATCTGATACATCTTGATAAAGAGTAATGCAACTTGAAATTGATTCCGATGCACAGAATACTTTATTATAAATTCGACATCTTAATTTTGGAAATTTTATTTAGTGGTTTAACTGGAGCACGGCCACAATGCTTGCTCCTCTGCGTTGCGGAGTGTGCCGCTTTCTATACAAGAGACCTGATCTCTCAGATATACAGCATACAGTATGAGCTATTCTACCTAACTTTATTGTCATGTAACTTTCAAAGTGAAGAGGCATCGAATCTCTTAATTATATAAGGGCTCAACCTCCACTCACTCATCCCTAATCCTCCTACTTCTGTAGTCGCGTGTTGGTATGTGGCACACTGATTCTTTCGAGCCAAAGTAGGAAAACGGTATGGTTATGTCCCGATCCGACCTTGGGGCCACATCACCACTTACTGGTGTTGTCCTGTGTGAGAAATGTTTTTGTTATGGTGGTGTCTCTAAAGGGTCACAAATTTAGAACATTGTCTGCGGCCGCCTATCGAAGCACTTTATGGTACCCCATCACTATCTTATTTATTCTTCCCCACTGGGGTTGAAATTCCTCATGACTATTCATCCTTTGACTATTTACACAACCGTGAGTACATAGTCAATTCACGGTAGTGTATATAGTCAATGATAAAACACAGAGGTCGTCATTCTTATGGACACAGATTCAATTAGCCAGATGGTCACTTTATCAATGGATGATGTTTCTAATATCAAGACAGAATCAATAATATTTACAGTTTCAAAACACAATCTGGCTAACTGGATAAAACCTTTGACTATATACACACCGTGAGTACATAGTCAATTCACGGTTGTGTATATAGTCAATGATAAAACACAGAGGTCGCCATTTTAAATACAGTTTTAAAAACATCTGATTGCTTAGATATGGCTCTGTCTTGTAGTCATCGCACCAGGTCGGTCATCGAGTCATGTTGGACAGAATTCAAGTACGCTTTGTTAGACTTTTGGGCTAAAAACTTGGCTACCCATTCCTAGAAAATCCTGTTGAATTTGTTGAGGAGATTTTTAATATCCAGTCACTTAACATCCGACGAGACCTGTTTGATATGTTCTTCTTATACAGGTTAGTCGACGGTCTGTGATATTGTCCAGGTGTTTTGTCAGGCACTGACTTTGTGCTCCCAAAAGGAAACCGCTCTCGGAAAATTTTTCGAAGACGTTATGTCCAACCTACTTCCGTTGGACATTCCACTGGCGGTAGACGCTACCGTGGCGTCTACCGCCACGGCATCTCCAGGATCTTGAGATTGGGGAGCGAGACACCTTCTCGGGTCAACTTCTTTGGGATAACTGCAGCATCGTTTAAGAGTGAAGCATTGAAAGTGCTAGCTATGCGTTAAGCCCGGTGGTGCCTATAAATTGTTACATTCACTGTTTCCTATAATTTGATAGTGTCTATGTTACAGTAGTAGTTGTTGGTTGTTCTCCAAAACTATTGTTGAAATACGTTATCGTTATTATAGGCTAAACCTTACTAGTATTTTAATATTATGTTGTTATTATTTTTTTATAATGTATTAATGTCATTTCGTTTAGATTTACCTATATATTTTTTTTAATTATGCGTTGTGTATTATATCTTGTTTATTGCATATAAAATATTATGTTCGTGAATTTATGCTTTTGTAAGGATTATGATTTTTTTTAGTTTGTAAATTGGTTTTTACCATTGGAATAAATAAATAAATGGTTTTTAGGGAGAAATATTCGATATTTAATGAAGTTTTTATAGGTTTTATTAATTTAACCCGTACCACTAATTTCTTTTGTACCAAAGCATTACAAGTGAGAGCTGTTTTTACCCTCAATACAGGATTTCCACTCGTGCTTTTGGAAATGATGCCCAACCACAAACACAACTACGGTATAACCCACGAACCTGTGTCTTTATCAAAGTACAATCTGGAAATCATGGTTGAAATACAAGACATGCATTTCAAAGACATTTTTATAATCATGTAATGGTTTCAAAAGTATTCTTAAAGAAAACAAATGTTTTTATTAAGGATTTCACAAAACATCTGAGTAATATGAACGTTTTTATGAATTAAAATTTTATTACTTTGTACCAAAAAATAATTATTTATAACCCGGAACGGTTTTTCGCTTTTACTTTGGGAAATAACTTCCAGCCACAAACCCCACTACAAACCTTTCTCGTTTAATATAAAAGGAATAGGATACCACAGTGGAAATTCCACGTTAAACTGTAGGTCCCTAGATACCATTGGCTGTTGGGCTATTAATTAACAGTCCTGTCTAAGGATAACGCCGGCCTTAGTCAATAACAAGACTACAAGATCGCGCCACAATCATCCTACACTCATATCTCATATTCAGGTTAAAATACCCACTATGTGAGGTCCCTGTCTCAAGATAGTGATATAGTGAAATCAGCTAACAATGATATTACTTAGAGGGGGCAGAATCATCAACTTGTGAACATACTTTTAATTTTTTCATATTCATTATGAGACACCGTTCAAAAGGCATACCTTGTGAATATGATTCAAATAAAAATGCACATTAAATAGTTATCTGGTTGGCAGCACTGTTTGCAGCCCAGCTGGTAGCGGCGTCGGTTCCATTTAATACCCACATATTTCACTGGGTAATCGGCCTGCCCCTCAGTTGCCAACGTCGTCTCTCATTTCCGTTTTGTCATCTTGAAATGTGGCAGATTTACTAAATGTTTTATATATATATTGAGCATAGGCTATTTAAATTTCAGATAAAAACCTAAATCCAAGTAATTGCTTAGTTCATTTTATAATACTGATAACTAACCGACAAACTATATCCATACCACCTTGGTCGATTCTTTGAATAGGCATAGGTTTCCTTTCACAGCTATTCTACACCTGCGAGTATTCAAAAGCGAGTGTATATATAGAGGTCTCCCTCAGGGCTGTGTTTTTGGTCCAATACTATTTGCCATGTACAATGATGACATTAACAGCTATATTAGCAGTAACTGTCTCTCTCTCCAGTATTTATTTCCGGAAAGAAATTACCATTCGTGAATAGTCATACTATTTTGGGAATAGTATTTTACAATAAATAAAAAATTTAACATTCAGTCAGAAAAAGCCACTGAGATACTGCTGGAAACTTTTCAATATTTTTTAATCTTTATCATGTAAACGTAAAGGAGCTCGCCCAAAATTTCTTTTAAAAATTTACAAATCTCTAATTCTTTCAAAAATTGTTTGCTGCAGTTTTATCTACGGTGATTTGAACAATAGTGCTTTAAATAAAATTTCTGTTATTCAAAATGCTGCTCTGCGGATAGTTTAGGTGCTATTAAAACAACGCCAAAAAATGGTTAGGAGAGAAAATCCACCACACTGCCGATTCATCTACGGGTAAAATAATCAACTGAGAAAATGTCACTAAAGGTTTCTACAGAACACCCAGCTTTTCTCAATCTGTCAAAATAACTGGGTATGTTATGTCTCCATCATCCTTACTGGTCCAAAAAGACTATGCCTGGCCTTGTCTCCGCCTTCCAAAGGATTCTAGTTGCGTGGTGACTGCTTTACGGAGACCCGTGCTCTAATTCAAGATTTTATTTATGTTATTCAAGATTTGACTTACCCTTCCCCCTGAAATAAACTGATTCAGATGCTGCTCTCAAAACCGAACCTGAAAAAAATACTCCATCAAAAAACGAAACCAGCTCTTTAGTTTTAAGACTGATGTCTCTAAGAAATATTAAAGATTCATTAGCAAAATAATACTTTCCAATTACTCACGGACGTTGTAAAAAATTGTTCAAGGGTTGGTGCTGGAGTTTTAGTTGCCAATCTCAAACTTGTCGGTGGAATTATGTGAAATTTTCGAGGCTCTAAATTACATTTCAGAATGTGCAAGAACTAAATATATAATTCTGACTGATTAAAAAACCCTTTATATAATTGAATGCCCTTCATGGAAAATCTGACGAATATTTGGTTTTAATTATTATTGTAAAATGGATAACCTTAAAAAAAACCGAAAGATATTATTTTACAATAAATTCCCGGACACGTCGAAATTTTCTGAAACGAAAGAGTAGATAAAATTGCCAATTAAGCCACTAATAATACTCTGACTGAAGCTAAAAGAAAATATCCTAAAATCTGACTTTTTCTACGTAATTAAGAATATATTATTTATAATACTGTTTCAAACTGTGTATAACATTTTGATATTAACTTAGACCAATCTTATTTCTGACATCGATGATAATGAGCTAGGGATTACAGGTTTTAATATTTTCCGGATCGACAGGTCTCCGAATACCAGCGATAAAAAGAGTGGTGGTGTATTGATTCCCAGAAGGTCTAACCATGAAAATTAATCAATTCTTCCATCAGTGACATTGAGTCAATGTTCATCTTGATAGACACTAACTTTCCCGCTCATCATCTGTGGAACTTACATTCCAACTCAGCAGCCCTCCCTATTGTATGAGTAGTTCTATTTGTCGTTGGATAAGGTTTTGTCAACACATCCTTTCCATGGCTGCTTACTCTTCGTTGGCGAGTTAATCCTGCCAGAGTTTGATTGGACTTTTCCTCCTCTCGCCCCTGCTGAAGGTGGCTCCCGCCACATAAAATTGATATGGCTGCCTGTTTTGAATAAGTTCAGTCAAATAAAATTTCAAAGAACGAATCGTTATCCTGGATTTTCTCTTCAGCTCTTATTCAACCCTTCAAGTACCAAGAGCTTCAGACATACTCCTAGACATTCTCCAGGACATGTTGATATAACCTTATCCAACGACAAATAGAACTACTCATACAATAGGGCGGGCTGCTGATTTGGAATGTAAGTTCCACAGATGATGAACGGGAAAGAGTTAGTGTCTATTGAGATGAACATTGACTCAATGTCACTGATGGAAGAATTTATTAAGTTTCATGGTTAGACCTTCTGTAAATCAATACACCACCACTCTTTTTGGCACTGGTATTCAGAGACCTGTCGATCCGGAAAATATTAAAACTTGTAATCCCTAGCTCATTATCATCGGGTCAGAAATAAGATTGGTCTAAATTAATATCAAAATGTCATACACAGTTCGAAACAGTATTATAAATCATATATTCTTAATTACGTAGACAAAGTCCGATTTTAAGATATATTTTATTTTAGCTTCAGTCTGAGTATAATTATTAGAGGCTTAGTTGGCAATTTTATCTACTCTTTCGTTTCAGAAAATTTCGACATATCCGGGAATTTACTGTAAAATAATTAATTCCTTTCGGTTTTTTAAGGTAATCAATTTTACAATAATACTTAAAACCAAATATTCATCAGATTTTCCATGAAGAGCATTAAATTGTATAGAGATTTTTTTAATCAGTCAGAATTATATATTTAGTTCTTGCACATTCTGAAATGTAATTTAGAGCCTCGAAAAATGCACATAATTTCGTCGATATTTTTGAAGCGTAATGTGGAACTCGAAATCTTAAAGATGGATGGAGATTGGCAACCAAAACTCCAGCACCAGCACCAACCCTTGAACAATTTTTCACAACGTCTGTGAAAAATTGTAAAGTATTATTTGGACAGTAAGTCAAATCTTGAATAACAAGACAAGGCCACGCATGGTCATTTTGGACCAGTAAGGATGATGGAGACATAACATACCCAGTTTTGACAGATTGAGAAAATCTGGGTGTTCTGTAGAAATCTTTAGTGACATTTTCTCAGTTGAGTATTTTACCCGTGGATGAATCGGCAATGTGGCGAATTCTCTCTCCTGAACATTTATTGACGTTGTTTAATAGCACCTTAACACATCCACAGAGGAGCATTTTGAATAACAGAAATGTTATTTAAAGCACTATCGTTCAAATCACAGTAGATAAAACTGCAGGAATCAATTTTTGAAACAAATTAGAGATTTGTAAATGTTTAAAGAAAATTTGGGTGAGCTCCATTACGTTTACATGTTAAAGATTTCAAATATTGAAAGGTTTCCAGCGGTATCTCAGTGGCTTTTTCTGACTGAATGTTAAATTTTAATTTATTGTCAAATACTATTCCCAAAATAGTATGACTATTCACTACTAGTAATTTCTTTCCGGAAATAAATAAAGTCATAATGACTTGGATTTCACTTTCATGAAAACATCATCACCCTGCATTTGTCAGAATTAAAGACCAAACCCAATTTTAAGAGTGATTTAGATAAACACTAGTACCGGGGAGCGGAAGCTTCTCTCTATAAAAATAACGTAAAATTATACAAAATGTTGAAACAAAATGCATTGAAGTTAGCTATGTGAGGGTGGGACGTATAAGAGTACGCCGTCTTCCTTTTTTCTATAGGTTTTTTTTTAACTTGATCCTCCTCGAGAATATTGGGATGGGAGAGGTATTTAAACTGCAGAAAAATAATTTAAAAGTGCCAAAGACGTTTTTGAGTAGTAGTTTTCCTTAATTAACATTTATAATCTCTATATATAAAAACGAAAGTGTGCATCTTTGAAAACAAAAAATTCTTTTGTGTCTTGAACAGACGCATAGACTACTGGACCGATTGATATGCAATTTTGTAAAACTATACTTTATTTGTCTAAGAGAAAGATTAAGATAGGCCTATTCCTGTTATTCATAAGCTTCTGGGGGTTGCTCTATTTTAGTCGCCTTGCAGATGTATTGTACGTCGAAATTTAAACGTGTGTACAACAGAATAATTAAACTTGTAACAGGAACTTTTAAGGCTCCGATCTACCCGAGCCCGAATGCCGCCTCGCGGCCGCGGCCGTAGGTAGCGTTAGGCGAGTTTTATGGATGCAGAGGTTTACGGGAATCGTGTTTTAAAAATAACTAACTAAGATAGAGATTGGCTCTTAATTTTTTCTAAAAGTAGAAAAAAGATCTCGTCGGCTATATTTTTAGAATTTTTAGATAAAATTTAATTTCAGTTATAACTGTCTAAAATCATCTGTTTTTCTCTAGTGGCAAGTTTTATAGATGCAGAGGTTTACGGGGATCGTGTTTTAAAACTGACCAATTAAGATAGAGATTGGCTCTTAACTTTTTCTAAAAATAGAAAAAAGGATCTCGTCGGCTATCTTTTTAAAATTTTTAAATGACTAATTCTAAAGCAGAACCATTTCAAGTTCACACGGTAACTTCAAAGAAGAAAAATTGGTAAGAGGTGAACCTCAAAAGTAAAACATTTTTAAATCTCGAGGCCTAGTAAGATATTTATTTGCAACAAAAACCCTTACAGTTACAACTTTTAAGAAAATTTACCAAATTTGGCTTCTAAGTAGCCTAATATCAATGATCCTTTCACTGTCTTCAACTTAAGACCACAAACGTTTGAAAGGGTGTCTACTGGTCACTGAAGTCACCAAGAGCCACTGAAAGTCACGGAATTTAGTCAGTGATGGTCACGGAAGTCACAGAAAAGTTACTGATCTATTCTTAAAGGAAAGACAGTTTTGTTAAAATTGAGAAAACGTGATTGCGAGAGAAATTTTTGCGATGTTTGCAATTTTTCCTTTCAGTTTCTGAATATACCACACTAAAGTAACAATTTTTTTACACTTTTCATCCCCTAAAGTCATAGAAAATTCATTGATTTTTATAGCTATCAGGCAGTAGACAAAGTGTTTGGTATAATTAAATATATAACCCACAACTTGTTTTGTGTTCTTGTAGTTAAAGTTTAGGTTTTTCTAAAATTTCCCTTGAGAAAATCATTACAACAAAAACATATCAAAGCACACAGTTTTTCCACTGGATTTTATAGTTTCCCATTATTTATGATATGTGGTTTTACTCCAACAAAGTCATTAGGCATTTTGTTTTAAATATTTTAAACATCGTAGGCTAGGAAATAAACGGTATCAGATAACTGACACATACTTTCTTCCAACAATATAAAAAAGGCATTAAAATCTTCAAATATTAATGTCTTGATGACTCAGTCGGATAGCTAACAGCCGAGAAACGCGAGTTTCACCCTACGAGCGTCTGTAACTTTTAACAACGTACTGCGTTTAACGCCAAACGAAAAATTGCATTTTCTCCGTAACCACTCGACGTAGAGCAATAATTCAAAATACTGGATTATTTAGGTTTTTTCAGCTTGATTCAATGGTGATAAGTAAAATTTATTTTAAGATAACAGATATTTTGAAAATAAAAAAAAAATGTTAAACACTTTTTATTGTGTAACTTTTGAACTCGCATTTTCTCGGAGGTACGGGAGGTGTCATTTTATTCAGCATTTTAATCTTAATAAACCACAAAATTCTAATCAAAATCGTTAGAGCCGTTTTTGAGGAATTTTGATTTTTCACATTTTTTGAGGGTTTTGGGGAAAAAATACCCTTAAAAATCAAAAATTCAAAAAAAAATTAAAAAAACGCCTGCAATTATTGTGAGTTTGGACCTTCATACCAAATTTCACCAAAATCAGACAATTATTGGGACATTCTCTAGCTCTGTTTACATCAAGACACACACACACACACACACACACACACACACACACACACACACACACACACACACACACACACACACACACACACACACACACACACACACACACACACACACACACACACACACACACGCACACACACACACACACACACAGACATCACTCTGAAAACCACTTTTTTGGACTCAGGGGGCACCAAAACGGATAAATCCACCAACAACTCAAATTCGAAAATTTTGACGAAAACAATACTTTCTCCATATACTATGGTATAGAGGGAGAAAGTAAACATTATTCATGTTTGCGTCGTAATGAAAACATAACCTGTTTGACTAAGGGCCCGTGATTTGACAGATTGGCAAGATTGGTGCAATCAGCTGCTGCTCCGTTGACGTAATTTTTTTGTTATTGTTTTTTTTTTTTTTTTGCACTTACCTTTTACATTAGATTTCTTGCACTGCTTCATCCGCTTATCCGCTTTTATAATCAGCTGTGTAAATTCAAACATTTGTACAGTACTTTTTTGTATCTTTAGATTTTCTTAGAAAATTTTTCATTTGTTCTGTAAATTTTTATCTTCTTTTCTCATTTTCATAGGTTGCAAATGGTCAAATTTCTTTAATATATTACGTACATTGATACATTTTCTACAATATAATGTGCTTTCTCACGTACTATAATATTCTAATTGAATTTTTACTATATGGAACATAGAGTATAAAATTCTATACGATCGAGTTTAAATTTCACTTAGGCGAATTTTAGACCCCCAAAAGGCTTTTCTATTACTAATTTGATTTCAATGAAATTCTCAGGTTAGATTTTAAGTATTTTAAACTAGGTAATAAACTATAATCGAGCAATTATTTTCAAGTATTAAAAAAGCTTATTTTCCGGAATTTTTGACAGAACTTTAGTTGTTTAGGTTACATGATTTGTAGTATCTATGATCAGTTTATATTCCCCCATCGCAGCTGAGTTGTCGCTGTGTATGCTGAAAACAACATAACCTTTTTTTGTTTATATCTGTTCGCCGTTATGTTACGTTTTTAAGTAAAATTTAATTGATATTTTGACAGACCTATTTGTTAAATTAAATAGATCAACACTGATGTTTACTTGTTGAAGTTATAAATTATACCAAAAGATAGGCATGTTGATGTGGAATGAATTGCTGTCGTACGGAATTATGCGATTAACTAATTTATGGGATACAACTAATATCTATTTGGGAGAAAGATTTAAATTGAATGAGTTGTGCCATTGTAGCCTATGTCTCAGGTAACAAAATATGCATTAAGTGTTAAGTAAGCGTAATTCTACATTTCTTGATTTTTATTAATTTGCAATCATGGATTTTAAATTGTATTGTTTTTTCGCTCTACAATCTATTTACCTTTAATATTGTAAGCATAATTTTTGTTAAGTTACTTGCTTGTTTTTAGGTCTTAGCTAAAATCATTCTTTGTATGTATTTATTTGTCGGCTAGGCCTAGGATGTACGCCGGTTGACTTTAGACGGTTGGATGACGTTCCACTCTTCACATTCGAGGAGATGGAAACCTCTGTTCTCTCCCTAAAGAGCAACAAGGCTCCTGACCCGGACGGGATTCCCAGCGAGGCTTTAAAGAAGGTAATTTCAATTAATGCTTACTTGTTGTTGAGAATGTATAACGCCTGTTTGGTAGAAGGGATGTTTCCGGCTCCCTATGGAAAACCGCAAGACTTGTACTGATCAGCAAGGGCAAAGGTGATCCCGAGCTGTTGTCGTCCCAAAGGCCTACACGTCCAACTACAGCTGTCGTCATCTACACGTTGGACACGGCTGGGAAGCTGTTCGAGAAGCTGATCCGTTCCCGCCTGACCTCTGCCGTGGAAGCTGCCGAGGACTCATGCCCCCGTCAGTATGGCTTCAGAAAGGGACGGTCAACGATTGACGCTATCACCGAAGTCCATGGAGAGCTGTGAAGAGAGCCGAGAGCCACAACCATTTCCCTCGCTGAGTAGTGCTTCTTGTTACGCCTTTGATAAGAATGCCTTTAACTCGGCGAGGTGGGTCGATATGTTGGATGCGCTTTGCAACACCTTTCGCGTTCCTGCATATCTGTTGCGACTCATCGAGGATTATCTCCGCTCTCAGAGCCTTATTTACGACACAAGGGACGGAACGTGGACGATGAAAGTCACTTTTGGTGCCGCGCAAGATTCAATATTCGACTCGGCCAGGATCTCTGGAACGTTGCCTATGACAGCCTCCTGAGGTCGGAGATTCCTGAGGAAACCACTTTGGTTGGGTACGCCGATGATATCGCAGCTCTCATTTTTGCACGCAACGTTGAGCTGGCCCAACTAAAGATGAACCGAGTCATGCGTGTGGTCAACACATGGATGTCCGATCACGGTCTCTCGTTTGCTCTCCATAAGACGGAGATTGTGATCCTTACGAAGAAGAGGATACCGTCGCTCTGTTCCGAGTGGGAAGGGAGGTGGTCCAATCAACTCGTGCTGCTAAGTACTTCGGGATTATGGTGGACACCAAATTAAGCTGGATGGATCAGATCTTCCGTACGGCGGACAAGGCCGCCAAGGTAGTCACTTACCTTATAGTAGGCTGATGGCCAATGTGGGGGTTCCACGATCCAGCAGAAGACGTCTGTTGATGTCCGCGGTTCAGTTCGTGCTTCTTTATGGAGCAGAGGTGTGGGCAGACGCTCTCGATAAAGAGTAGTACAGGTTGCGACTCGCCCGAGTTCAACGTCGAGCGGCGCTCGGGGTGTGTTCCGCCTACCGGACAGTGTCAGAGCCTGCCGTCCTGGTAGTCACCGGAGTTATCCCTGTCAAGCTCTTGGCAGGAGAGAGGAAGGCAATTTATCAGAGACAAGGCGAGATTGGCAAGGACACGGCAAGAACAGAAGAGCGCTCCCGAACCTTCCAGCAGTGGCAACACAGCTGGGAGCACGACACCCGAGGACGATGAACTGCGCGACTTATCAAGCACGTCCAACCATGGGTCTAACGAGGGCCAATTCTTGACAATTCACGGCTATTTTCGGTCGTACCTAAACCGGATGGGCAAGACCGGTTCACCAGACTGCATTTATTGCCCGGGCGTCCCCGACGATGCGGAATACACATTCTTCCGCTGCCCCTGTTGGGAAGGGTCCCGCCTGAAGGTCACACAAATTTTTTGTGCATTTTCGGTGGACTCGGTCTGCCAAAAGATCTTGGAGGATGAGGGCAACTGTGATTGTTTATCACAGTTCGTCCGAGGCATCCTTCTGGAAAAGAAACCCGATCTGGACCGCGAAGTGGCCCAGATCCCTTGATCGAGTGGCTGGATAAGGAGTGAGCCCCACCGGCGTTAGCCAAATTTAGGCCTAGCCTGACGTAATGTGATAACAATTCCAGGTTAGAATCCTATAGAGTAGAGGAGGTTTTTTAGTGGGTAAACCCGATTTTTAGGGGAGCCCCACACTACAGGCTTGCCACCTGTGTGCGTAATGCATTTTCCTCACCTCTCCCTCAAAAAAAAAAAAAAAAGAATCATAAAAAGCGTCACCTAATAACCTAAAAAGTGAGTAAAAATTATCGTACGGGACGGACATCGAAGCGTATTCCTAGTTATAGTATGTCTCCTCATGGTCGATAAAATACGATAGCAGTGAGTGTGGAACATCTATGAGGCACTGATGTTTATAGACGTCAAGACGTCATTTTAATTTCATTCTTGTAGTTGTTGATTTCCCTGGCCTTTTTATTATTAATCGCATTTTTTGTGTATTTTTATTTGCCCTCGATATTTTCGTTTTGTTAACCTATATTTTCTAAACTTTTTTTATTGTTTTCGTTAATCATTAATCGCCTAATGTATTATTTCATTCCTTTACAAATGTAATTTTTCCTGACTCGATGACCGTGGTCAATTACTTCATTGTTTAAAATGATTCATGTTGTCTTCTCAGAATATTCGTGGTTTTTTAATTAAGTAGTCGTATAATACTAGCGTATTATTTCCCCGTAGGCCTACTTTGTTAGAAATATAAATATTCCAACTAGTTCTTAGGCCTACCTACCTAGCCTACTCTCAATATGGGTGAGTAATACCTAATCATTGGTCTGCAATGTAACTTACAAGAACCAATAAGCCTATGATGAACCTCTGTTGCTTTCTCACGTAGGCCTAAGGGTATGCGTGTAGTTATTTATGATTTTTTTTTGTTTTAGCTTTCATACATTTAAGTTAGGCTCACTGTGCGTTTTGTTCTAAGAAACCTCAAGTTTGATTTTGGTAGACCTGATATAAGTTATTTCATCTCTTAGGCGTGGCCATCTGGAACTTTGGCGTTCCCAAAGGTGCTTTGTCTTCATTTTAGTTCTCTTAGCAAATTTAAGTTTTCAATAAATGGCAAACACATGAAATGAGTGCAGTTTCTTAACTGGGACACCACACTACAAAGGTATCAAATGAAAATATCGATTGATCCAATCAATATCGTATCGGATAAAAACTAGGGCCTAATGTGAAATAAAAAATTTATCTTGACAAAATTGATTTTAATCTACAGTATCTAATTAGGCCGAACACAGTCTACAAACTAATCTCCAACCTAGAAACTAGGCTAACCTTTTCGTTGCTAAAAAGATTACATAGCCTAACAATTGAAAAATGCTGGGGAATTACTCACACAACTGCCGAAAAATGCTAGGATTTCCAAGGCTAAAAGGCGAGTGCATGAGATGAAAAAAGGTTTTTATACATTTTTTACCCAAAAGTACTATAAATAATGATAAGCTATTTGTGTCTTGATCATATGAAGAATCAAATTAAATCATTGGGTACCGTAAAACTTTGTTAACTTACTCCACTGTTATATCGATGTTATAATTTTGATTTTGTGATAATATAGCTATTCTTTCGATGATACAATTACACAATTTACCGTTAACTTACGATATGATTTCATCACCTGATCTAGTTTTGTTTTAAGATAATTTAACATAACTGTTAAACAATAACACAAGTAATAGGCTATTGCAAACAAGCGACTGAAAATAACAAAAACAAGTAATACTTACATATTTTAACTAATGTAATCTGTAATATTATCAAAGAACAACCTAAAACTACTCAAATTTATTATAAGGTGTATTTTAATTAATTGTGAGAAGAAGCAGACTTCGTTCGACCTAAAATGGTGTCACACAAAATTTTGCCAAATTCGAATCATAAAGGTATTATTTTTTTGTTATTGTAGTTATTCGTTATCCCAAAAACCATTGATTTTGTTATTATAAACATTGCTGTCCATAAAAGTGACGGAGGTTTATCTCTAGGTTAGGTTAGATTATTATGATACACCCATTGCTTTCCTCAATATTGTTGTTGATTCATTTGTTTAATCGCAAAATCAAAATTTTAACATCCTGGTGGTGTTAAAAGAAGTTAGCTGACAGACTGTATTTATATTGTGAAAGTTATAATCAGCTGACATATGTTATTGTTTATTTTTGGAGTAAAAAATATAGTTGTGATGTAAATAAGTTAATGTAACTGGTTGTAGTAGGAATAAAATATTGGCTCTTGTTTAATCGTGTTTAAGCCTTTATTTGCGTTGATACCAGTAAGTAATGTGTATTTTAGACAAAGAATTAATCAGCTCAAAACAAGTTGATAGCAATATAGTGGGAACAACACAGTTTTAATAGTTTTGCCAAGTTGGTTTCCCACATTGTGGCGACCATGTGACAGGATTATACCTAACTGAATTTGGGCTGATTTTCTTTGAAAAAAAAAAATACTATAGAAGATTGATTTTGTCTGGAACAAACATCAAAAATGGATATTTTGAAGTTAAAGAAGTCTAGATCTGCAACTAGAAGAATATTCACAAGAACTAAAAATGAAATAGAAGTTTTGATAGCCAATCAAGATGATGTTGATGTAACTAGAATCAAAGCTTTAACTAAGGTGCTTGACACACAAAATCAGTTGTTAATGAAAGAAGATGCGTAAATTTATGAACTTATTCTGGATGACGAAAACACAACTGACGAAAACATCGACGAAGAAAGAGACAGCCAAACAGAATACTCCTTAGCCTTTGAACTCATTAAGGAAAAGATTGATCGACTTTTAAAGAAGCTAGAGGATCATAACTTTGACAAAAACCAATCAAGTTCTGTAAGTTCAGAATCACAAGGCATGAACCAGGTTGGTGTAGGTTTAAATGTGGCAAGTCACACTTATAAACTCCCTAAATTAAAGTTTAAAGAGTTTGGAGGGGAACTTAAAGACTGGTTACCATTTTGGTCTCAATTTTCAAAGATTGACAATGACGAGTCAATTAACCCAAGTGACAAAATGCAGTACTTAATTATGGCTACATTTCCCAATTCAGTTGCTAGAGAAGTGGTGGACAGTTATCCAGCCACGGGGGAAATGTATCCAGAAGTAATTAAAGCGTTAAAATCTTGTTTTGGTAGGGAAGACTTGCTAACTGAATTCTACATTAGGGAACTACTTAAGATTATTATCTCTAATGCTTCCTGTTCTAAAAAGTGCTCCATATCAGAACTGTATGACAAACTACAATGTCACTTAAGAAACTTTTAAATTTTAGGCGTGTCTTCCAGTACCTGTGCTCCAATTCTCTTGCCTTTAGTCTCCTCATGTTTGCCAGAAGAAGTTTTGAAACTTTGGGAAAGGTCAAGCTCTAAGTTTTATTCTAGCTCTAATGAACCAAACAAAACATCTAAAGATTTTCTTGACAACTTGATGGTTTTCTTAAAAAGGGAAATTGAGGGAGAACAAAAAGTTAAATTAGCCATGTCGGGTTTTGGTCTCTCTCCTCAATATTCTAAAGCCAAAAATACATCCATCACTTCTGAGGATGAAACTGATGTGTGTTCAGCTTCTGGACTTTACTCAGCAGTGAAAAATGAAAAACCAGTTGGTTGTATATTTTGTTCTTTACAACACAGATCTCAAGATTGTATCAAAGCTCAGTCCATGTCTTTAAAAGATAGAAAATTAATTGTTAATGATAAGAGGGCTTGCTTTTGTTGTTTGAAACCGGGTCACATTGCTAGTAGATGTAAAAATAGACCTAAGTGTATTGTGTGTAAGAAGACCCATTTTATTATTATGTGTGATTCATTGGATCTTAAACAGAGCGAAACTAGAGAAAGTGTCTCCAATGAGAATAAGGTAACCTCCACACAAGATAGCTTTCTACCAAAGAAGGATGAGGTGCTATCTAACTTAAACTCTTGTAATGTTTTGTTACCTACTTTGTATGTGAATGTAAGAGGACCTAATGGTGAACGTCGTGTAAGAGCTTTAGTTGATTCAGCGTCACATCGTTCATATATTTTATGCAGTACAGCAGCTAATATAGGTTATAATCCTGTAAGTCAAGTAAAGATTGAACACTCTTTGTTTGGTGGGAGTACAACAGATGCCATTTGTCACAATGTTTATCAAATTGAGTTGACATCCTTAGATAACAATTACAGGTGTACCTTTGAAGCCCTTGATCAACCAAAGATCTGCGGAAAAATCTCTTCTGTTCCTCAAGGACCTTGGGTTAAAGAGCTGGCAAACCACAAAATTGAATTGAGTGATCTTGAAATGAGTGGACCTATAGAAGTATTAATAGGAGCTGACGTTGGCGGTAAACTCTTGACAGGAAGACGTGTATCTCTCAGTTGCGGCTTAGTTTCAGTGGAAACAAAGTTGGGATGGACCCTAATGGGAAAACTTCCTGGTGAATACCAGAACAAAAGTAATACTGTTGTTAATGTTACCACCATGAACACAAACAGAATACAGCAGGCATTCCCTCCCATAGATGTTACATCAAGCACCTATTCGAGTCTCGTCGGTGGGAGGCCCACAACGGATTGTCAACGTTTATCGCCTAAACTGGAAGAAAATCTCTCATCAGACATCCCCAACCTTTAAAATGATAAACCAAGAGTTTACATTGAAGTTCATTTCAACTTATTCAGTTTCAATGAACTTGGTGGGAGGATGTTAAAAGAAGTTAGCTGACAGACTGTATTTATATTGTGAAAGTTATAATCAGCTGACATATGTTATTGTTTATTTTTGGAGTAAAAAATTTAGTTATGATGTAAATAATGTAACTGGTTGTAGTAGGAATAAAATATTGGCTCTTGTTTAATCGTGTTTAAGCCTTTATTTGCGTTGATACCAGTAAGTAATGTGTATTTTAGACAAAGAATTAATCAGCTCAAAACAAGTTGATAGCAATATAGTGGGAACAACACAGTTTTAATAGTTTTGCCAAGTTGGTTTCCCACAGGTGGAGTAGGCTAGGATAACAAAGTTTTCGCCAATCATCGTTGTTTTGAAATAACAATCGAGACAATGGATAGGCCCTAATTCCCGTTTAAGTCCGCCATATCAATATCGGTGATATCCCGTTTAATCCCCTATATTGTCGCTTCACACTTTTCGGGTGAAAGGCGAGGACAATTTATCGTTGCTTAGCATTCCTGGGGAATAAGACGATAAAAAATATATCGTTCCATAGCACTGAGAGTGTTTAGCCAAGTTACATGCTTTATTGTTAAAATTTAAGTTGTCATTAAATTATGATTAGTAGTGTTTTAATTTTGTTGATATAAGTTTAGGCTAATCTATGTTAGGTTATCCTTTTTTTAGATGTAAATGTATATGGAAATAAAAAGCTTAACAAAAATAGGGGTAGGCCTTAAGTTTAATTAATTACAGTGATTGATTTTAAATATTATTAGCCTAGGTTACCTACTTATAGATTGAATGGATACCTAGTTTATATGATTGATATCGATTGATATTTTCATTTGATAGTATGGTAGCCTAGCCCAGTTAATAAACTGCACTCAGCTACTGTATTAAATTTCTTACAGTTAATATTTTATTATAGACTAGTCCTTGGATAAAGTACACCCAACTCAAAGATTCAAAGATTTTATTAAGCCATTCAGTTTTACAACAATAGGCTACGTCTAACAATTAAATGCTAACTAAAACTAAAATACACTTCAAAACAAGAAATAAGAATCAAAAAGCACTGCAAACGCACACAGCAAACCATGCACAATACTTACAGGTTAAAATCTGTGGCATAACCTAAGAAGGAAAGTACATTCCAAGCCATGCAGTTGGACAAACTGAAAGAAAAAAAAAAAAAAACTCATACCTGTTAGGCCTAATCTATTTCATGTTCAAACAATAATGTTAGGGCCAGCCTTCATAGCTTCAAAATACTCAGTTTTTGAGTAGAATGGATTTACAAACAACCAATTCTTCATTACATTTGCAAATTTAGATTTGTTCAGAGCTTGAACATCACTAGGCAAACAATTGAAAAATTTAATGCCTGAAACAGGAAAACAACTTTGAGTCTTACCTAACCTATTTCTAGTTATGTGAACATTGTTACAATTTCTTGTGGCATGATGGTGGACATGTTTATTCAGGACTAATTCATTCTCAACTGCTTTGATGGCTACAAGACATTGAAATATGTAAACATTAACAACTGTCATTATTTTTGCCTCAACAAAGAGTGGTTTACAGTGGGCTAAATAGTGAGTTCTAAATATCACTCGCATTGCTTTTTTCTGTAGCAACAGAACTTTGTGTGCCTGGGCGGAGTGACCCCAGAGCCTTGTCCCATACACAACATGAGACTGAAAAAATGAGATATAAGCAACTCTTACAAAGTTAAAGGGCATTTCTGATATCAGCCTACGAAGAAGATATAATACCCTGCTGAGTTTTACGCAAAGGGCATCGATGTGATCACCCCACCCAAGCTCAGGATCCAGAGTGAAGCCCAACAATTTGACTGAATTTCCATCAGTAGCATCTCTATTCAGGCTAAACAATATTCTTTGTGTTTTACTTTCATTCAGAGCTAGCTTGTTGCCAGAGAACCATTTAGTTGCCATGTCAAACAGACTATCAGCAGAACATGATGCATTAAATGGGTCAGGATGCCTTGAAAACAGTGTTGTGTCGTCAGCATAGAGCAAGACATCATTTGAAACACTAAAATAAATGTCATTCATAGCAACGATAAATAAGAAAGGGCCTAACACAGAGCCCTGAGGGACTCCATGCACTACCTCACGAGGACTTGAACTGACACCAGCCCAGGTCACAACTTGAGACCTGTGCTTCAAGTATGACTGGATCACTCTGAGAGCACCTCTACCAATACCATATTTACTTAGCTTTTCAAGCAATATTTCATGCGGTACGCAATCAAATGCACGCGATAAATCACATAAAATAACTGCGGTGGAAGATTTACACTCAAAAGCCTCCAAAATGACTTGAAGAAGGGAATCGACAGCCGTAACTGTGGACATACCCCTCCTAAAGCCATGCTGGGCTGGGACAAGGAGACCATGTGCCTCAAAGTGATCATACAGCTGACTCAACATAAGAGCCTCAAACACCTTTCCAAAAACCGGTATTAAGGACACTGGCCTATAACTAGACATTACATTTTTGGGGCCTTTTTTGTACACTGGCACAGTCCTGGATTTTTTTAATACATCTGGAAAAATACCCTGTAGAAGACAGCAGTTAAATAAGTATGCTAACAAAGGAGCAATGATGGTCACTATTCTCTTAACAAAATCAGTGGACATATTAAAAATATCTCTACTATTCGATGACTTAAAACTATTTACAATCTTAACAATTTCTAACCCATCAATCATTTTCCACCGGAAGTCCACATTTAGAGCAGGGATGTTCTCGATGTAATTATCATTATTGCTTGGGATGCTATTAATAATATCATCCACAGAGTTTAGAAAGAAGCCATTGAAGTCCTCTGCAGTTGCAAAGCCACTTTCCTGATTATCCCTTGTACATGGCTTATACCCGTTGATCAGGTCCCATGCCGCTTTGCATGGGTTAGGCGACCTGGCAATCATTATCGCCGCAGCAGACTGTTTGGCTTCACGAAGTTGTAGTCGATACAACCTCCTCAGTTCCCTGAGGTAAGGCACAAGATCGAGCCTACTCTTGGCTAAGTCATGCACTAATAATATGTGTTTTTTGAACTCGGCAAGTTCATTGGTATACCAATTTTTTACCTTTGTTGTTTTGCAACAGTGTCTACCTTTCTCTACTGGTTTTACCATTTTACACCTTACAGGAAAATAGGATTCAAATTGTTCTTTAAATTTACAGAAGAAAAAATCAAACGCATCATTTGCTGATGCAATTCTTAGGCCCCATTATGCAAAAGTGTGGGTTATAGTACTTAAAATTTCTGGTTAAAATTTTTATAGCCTAATAGGCCCATGTTGACAGGCCCTTGAAGGTAGTTTACTTTATTGACATTTTAGGTTATTGGTATTCAACCTAAGCACAGCCCCAAAAGAGGAACGTTATTGAGTTGATTAAGAGAGGTTCCTGTGTAATGCCATTTTCACACTATGTAGCAAAACGATCAACGATTCTAAATGCTATATGTGACATACCTTGTTTCCGTCGCAGCCCTCTCTCACTTTCGGATGACCCGGGTTTTGGTCTATACTAGACCATAGTCATATTCTCTATCATGAAGGACCTGTGTCCTTAAATTTATCCATCTTGCGATTTCATTAGAGGTAAATTTTGCTTAATTTTACAATTATATTGCTATATGTTACATACAGCATTTGCTACATGTAACCATTGGCAGGAGTAAAAGGTTCCAAATTAAAAAAATATATATAGCAAAATATATAGGTCTTCTGTTGTATAGCATGTCTTGCTGCATAGTGTAAACCCGGCCTAAGTTTTTTTTTTTTTTTTTTTTTTTTTCCTGTGATCAGTGAATTAGACTTTCATACCTAGGTACTTAAATAATGCTTCCCCACCGTATTGTCTAACAGCTTTGTGTATTGTGTTATGGTTAGTTATGATGTACGTCAGTTAATGCCTAAGTGTAGCTTTTTTCAACTAATTAACTTAGCCTAAGTTCAAAATGTTAGGCAAAATATATTACCCATAAAGTCTTCCTGTCAGTTTGTGAGTTTTGTATTGAGCCAAAGTAGGCTACATTAATTTTGAGCAATCAGGATGGCAAGAAAGACTTCAAATTTGTTCCTATTTGTTTGTTGAATAGGCCTTAGGTTCATTTTGAATCATAGCCCAAATTTGAAAGTGTGAATGGTCCCCAAAGTATAACTACAGGCGACGGTGCGACATTGTCACAGAAAGGCCGCGCTCCCTACGGAAAGCAGTTAGAAAGCTTGGTATGTTTATCGGTTTAGGAAAAGAAGGGAAGTTGTAAAAATCTGGAATTTAGTTAGGTGGAAGTGAAGTTAGGAAAGTAGTGAAAAAGTGCTGAATTTAAGTCTTTGATAGTTAAAAACAAATTTCATAACAATAACATGACGATTTCACAAGATTTTAAAGAATTCAACAAAAATACTGATGGTTAGGCAAGTTTTTGGGTCAGGAATTTTCAGCAAAGTAAAAAGTCAGGGAAAAGTCAGGAATTTTATGTAAAAAATTTGTAGACACAATGAGTTTTTAAAATTACAATTTCATATTAGCAAAAGTCTTGTTGAAAGTTTTTGTCTCGATAAAAGTCGTGCTTTGGGGCGTATGGTTCCCAATTTCTAAGGTCTGCGTATTTTTTACACCAACTTAAATCCAGTGCGTATAACTTAGTGTTTATTTAGCTGGATATTTTCGAAGGGTTTTTAGAATACTGTAGCCATTTTTCAAGCATTGCTATGATTTTAGAAATGTGTTTTGAACATAATAATCTGAACAATGGTGTGTCCCTGCTTCTCTATATTTTTTTCCTAGAACTAGACCTATATAGCCTAGGGCCTATAATTTTGTGCTTTTGCCTTTGTTATGTTTTTGAATAGCACATTTTGTCTGAGTGTCAAAACCAGCAACCATGCATCTAACAACTGATTCAAAGGAGAATATTTTCTCTGTTGCCACCTAGGTTAAGGTTGTTTGTCGCATTGCATCTATAGCAACGTACCTAGGGCATGGGCCAGGCTAAGCTGCTACTCTTTCAATAGTCCGGAAGGTATAGGTGTTGTCCCTCAGTGTGCTGTCTCTAAATTAACTGGTGTGCTTTCAATGCTATAGCCGCTTGTTTAAAAAATCATCTGGTTTTTCTCTCCTTTCACCATATTTTTACCATCTACTCACAAAATTGTTTATTTTTGTATTTAGAATGATATGGGAAATTTTCTGCAATACTTCCTGTGACAAGCTGGAGTGACATTTCCGTTTTTTGGACTTCATTTTGTCATGGGTAGATCCAGACGGTCCAGCCCAGTTGAAGATATAGAAATGGTTGAACCCACCGCTGCTTCTCCCTTGCGTCGATCTAGATATGGCTATTCACACGAAAGCATCGGAAGATTTTCCGAGCATTCATTGCATTATCCATATCGCATTCAAGATACTAAAACCTGTGGTAAGTGGTGTGGTTAATCTGAGTAAGATAAGAACCTGGCCAGTAATTATTTTTAATAAAAATGTCAGTTACCGCACACAAATCTACTATGACAGCACAAAAAAGTAGGATCGGCTGTGACTTCCACCAACTTAGAGTTTGAAGCCTATCTATAGAGGAAGATAGGGTTTTCAGATAAGACCAGTCCTCAATAGGTCAATGTTTATGTGGTTTTATTCTCTTTTGTTAGGACTAAACCATAACAAATTAATATGTCTCTAGATTTAAGAGGGGGTAAACGTCATGTAGTCCTCCACCCATTCCTATTTAGTGCTATTATTTAAAGTTTGATAAAATTATGAGAGGGTTTAAATAAAAGATAAAAACTTGGGCTTTTTCATTTGCTTTTGGATTTGTTATCTTATTTTGAATCCATACCGTATTACTGTAAGCAATAATGGTTCTAAGTTGATCAATTTTAGACCATCATAGATTAATATGGATTCAAATCTAAAAAAATCCAATAGCAAATCAGATAGCCCAAGCCTTAATCCTTAATTTAAAACCTCTCTCACTTTTATCAGACTTTAAAAAACTAGGATTACGATTTATTCTTTGTGTATGGGGATAATTATTGGAACCATAACTTTTGACATGTGAGACCCATAATTACAACCTGTTACCTCCTATGTCTGTCCCGTAGACCACAAAGGCTTGGGACCCGTCCTTATTCCAAAATCGGCCGTCGATCATTGACGCTGTCTAATCAGGTTGGGGCGAGGGTAGTGAGTATGATAGAATTGGAAAAAAAGAAAAAAGGCCGGGAAAAATACATTTTTGGTCTCTGGCAGAAGTCGTTTAAACTGCTGGGTGCACAAGCTTTGAATGTACGCTAGTCAATGAATTGCATCTGTGTCACACTCTCTGACAAAATCTCAATAATCATTCTAATTTTTTAACCCCCTCTTAAGTGAATCTGGGAACAAACCAAACAAGATTAACTGTAAAAAAAGCAAATTAAGCATTTACTAATTTCACAATCTATGAATCGCCCATTCTACCTTAGAACAGCATCAAACAAGCCACTCTAATTATCTTGTTTGCAGTAACAATTGGCCTTAAGTGGCCCACAGAAACTAACGGCCCTGCACCACTTTAACCACCTGACACGATGCGGCCAGATTACTAAAGCAATTCTCATAACATTGTGAATACACCACCCTCTTTCAATTTCCTAAGAATGAGATCAAAGGTTTTTTGACAAAACCTTTTCTAATATTAATAAAGTAAGAAATAAACTTAATTTTAAATTATACAGTAGGAGTAGACTGCTGTAAAATGTAATAAATCTATAATAGTAGGCCTATTTATTTTTAAAATATTTCAAAATTGTAATAGGTGGTTTGTTTAAAATTCCAATTCATCTGTTTTCATGAAAGTACTTCATTGCAAGTAAAAAAAAATTAGGAACGTAAACTTACAATTTCATTGGTAATTATAAAAAAATAAAAGGCAAACTCCAAGAATAATATATTAGTTCAATTGATGATTCCCGGACTGTTCGGTTTCGGATGTTTTCTAAAACTTTGTGTTAATGTTCTACTTTTGATCGTTAACTTTTTCTTGGGTGTGTCGCAACTTGATCGTCGATGTACCGGTAACACAGAAGTTTGGTCACTAGACAGATTCTGTTGCTTTTACGGTCCCATTTATACGTTAGGGCCTTCGTTGACAGAAGACCAGTGTTATTGTCTGTTAAACGCAGTTTCATCGCTAACGACTGCTTGTCCGTTTCCGATTGTCATTTCGTCGCTACAACGTCTAAGAGGGAGCAAATCATGATGGTAAAAAGTTCTTACATAGCATTGATTGGGCAAGTATGATACCCTTCATTGTTAAATACATCCTAATAGTTCATTGTTCAAACACACATATAATACAGGTCTCTGTTTAACGTGTTTAATAAACCGCCGGTTAATCCGGCCGGTGGTCCGGTCCCGAGGTGTCCGAGTTTAACTGTTTCTACTGTAGGCTAATATCAAGTCTTATTTCCATAATGTCATCACGTACTTTGGAGAAATTGTGGATGGGAAAAAAGTCAATACATTTTATCATGCTAGGAAGACTTAACCAAAAAACAAAAAAAAAGTAGGTGTAATTCATGAATTTTGGAAAATAGAACTATCAGTATTACCATAGATGAAATATTTCATCTATGGTATTACTTAATTTGTAATTTAACGAGGATAAGAATAATATGCCAGCACAATGAAATCAATGATTCATATTCAAAACTAAATGGAAAAACTGAGTTAGCCACAACAATATTTCTACTGCGTTGGTCAGTCAGGTTTTTGTAATGCTTTTAAATGGAGTTGAAAGCTGAAACCTAATTTTTTACAATAGGCATTTAAAATTTAAGATTATGTAGCCCACGTCTTAAAGTTTTATTAGGTTACTATTTTTTTTCCTATTTATTTACCTGATTTTTTGGGAAATATCCAGGAAAATAGTTATCTGGCAAAGCCATGCACAACGAGCATTGGTTGAAAACACCTCACTAAAATGGCATATAGAGGAAAAATTTTTCACATATTATGAAGTAAATATATTGTGACTTTCGAATCGGTGTTTTTAATTAAACTTATTGGGAAATTTTCTGTTTTAATTTATCTTTATCAAGTGATTGTGATTATGTGTTACAGGGCAAAGGTGCGATGACTGCCTCACGAGAATACCGTACGCCACTCTCATTGCCACCATCATGTGTATGGTTGGCGTCGGGATATTCTGTGGTACAATGCATCGAGGAATCACTCTTAGTACACTTATGCTTGACGAAGTCTTTCATATGAGATTTGCATGGTAATTGAAAATATTAAGTAATATTCCTAATTTTTAGTAGAAAGCCAATACTAAGCATACATATCCTTCACTCCTAGGCTAGACTTAAATTTTTCCTTGATTGTAAATAGGGGTGGGCGAGTAGTAGTTCGAGTCGAGTATTGCATCAACTACTCGGGTATCGAGTCGAGTCGACTAGTAGTGTGAAAAAGTTTAAAATGAGTTTTTAAAAATAATATTAAATAATAAAAGTAAAAGTATTATTAAATTCATCTTTATGCATGAGAACACTGAAAGATAACATCAATTTAGGGTACGACAATAAGAACTACTTAGATAAAAGTTGATAAAAAAGTAAGTACATTTATTTACAGTTTTCCTCTTACAATGTGTAGTACAAATCAATTTCTGAGAATTAGGCCTAAGTAAAAAATTTCATCAACAACAAAATTAGGGATGGACGGGAATGGATTTTTAGTTCGGGACGGGAATTTTTTTTCCCCGTCCAATTTCGGGACGGGATTGCTCTCCTCGACGCTATCAGGAAATATTCGTTTTGACTTTTATCTGAGTGTCGTATAAAGAAAAATGAATGTTAAATATCAACTGGTTCTGTTTCCAAACTGTTCCACTTGTTTTTGTATAAGTTACAATGAACCTCCTTGAGTTGAAAAGGTTTTAAATATCTAATTTTTATATTTGCAGTATACAATAAGATAAGGATACAGTACAAATTTTCTTGTAACCAAAAATATTAAAATCAAATCACTAAACAATATACATATAAAAATGTCCATTAAAATTTTATATAAGTTTTGTTGAATGAAATATTAAACGTTTTGTACAAAGAATTAACAGAAAAATTATGTACATCAAAATATAGATTAAAACAAATGGAAAAATTGTAAAGAAAACAAAACTGTATTACATAAATAGGCCTAAGGCCTGCTCAGTTAAAAGATAACAAAAAAAACAAGATATTGAAATTATAATAAATATTAACACTAAGGAATGAAGTGGTTCAACAAACCAACGCCATTTATAACCCCAAGAAATGTTCTTTTTTTACTTATTGATTTAACTGAGACAGGTTCTTACTTAGAGATTATCATAAAAATTGAACTTTGAAAATATGCACTATTAGACCTAATTATTTTTATTTTTATTTCTATGTATTCATTTAGCTATTTTTTGCTATATTAAAAAAGGAGTGTATGATGAAAAAAATCAATAAAAAACAATGAAGGTTTTAAGTTATGAACCTCAAAATCTAATAAATGTATTTGTAATGTTTAATGAAAAAAATATATATTTAATGGGATTTGAAGTTTTTCATTTAAAAATTATATTAAATTATAATAAGATACTTTTAACATTATTAAACAGTAATTCAATTAAAGATTGATTTATTTAACAACACTTTGCCACTTTCCTTTTGGAAAGTCACACAACTTTGGTTGACGTTTTAATTTGTAAGAATTAGACGAATTAAACGAGCCATCCCTTAGTTTTCTACGACAACTGGTTCAGAAAGTAGCATTTGGTACTAGAAGCCAAAAACACCCCTCTTGAATAAGTTACTGCCGGGCGTCGAACAATAGAAAAGCTGAACAATAGATCGTCTCGGCGGCCGGCAGAAAAGCTGAACAATAGATCGTCTCGGCGGCCGGCCGTGTTTTTGTGCTCGTTAGCGAGATCGCCGGCCGTCAGACGTAAACAACTATTGTCACGGCTGCAGGCGCGCGCTGCCGGGAGTGACGACTACTCGACTCGATTCTCGAGTATTTGCAACTACTCGACTCGAGTTCGAGTAGGACTAATTACCCGAGCCACTACTCGAAACTCGAGTACTCGCCCACCCCTAATTGTAAACCTCTTAATCTAATTTTTCCTAAGATTAGATTATCTTGTAATATTTTATATTGTTTATTATGGTGTAAACATAATTTATTATGTAGTTGAATTAGGAAAGACAATATTTATTTCAGTTAGTGCACTGTGAAATAACAGGAAGTGATAGTTAAGTACTCCCTATTGACTACACAAGGGGTCAGACAGTTCGATAAACTGAAATTCTGCAACCATGCAGAATCGCCAAAAAAACTGCTGATAACCAGCTCCGGCCTATCGCGAAGCGAAGGCGGAACAAATCTTTCCCCACATTTTCTTGTCCCCGTCTACTGGCCAATCATATTCAAATTTTTGAAAACTAGGTCTGCCTTTGCTTAGCGATAGGCCGGTGCTGGGGTTCAGCAGTTTGTTTTGGCAATTCTGCATGGTTGCAGAATTTCAGTTTATCGAACTATCTGACTCTTAATTATCATTTTCAGTTTATCTAACTATGACTTCTGTTGTTTCACAGTGCACCAACTGAAATAAAATATTGTTTTCCTAATTCTACAACTAATAAATTTTAAATAAATAAATAATTAAATTATATACTTTTGCAAAGAATATTTTCCTACAATATTCCTAGAATATTTCCTAGAATGGCAAAACAATAATGAAGATCAGTTTTATTTCAACCTCACCTAGAGCCGGTGATGCAGTTTATTTTAACAGACCAGGTATCTACTGCATTTTTCTCAATCCCTAAGGTTTACCCTTAAGCCTTTATCAGCAATAAATTTTACACAACTGTTTGGTCTATATTATACTAGTATTTTCATAGTTATTTTATATCTCTCCTCTGTAGTTCTCACTTGAGGAATTTTTCAGGCTGGATGCCCTGCGAATGATATTTGTGATCCTCGGGGGCTGCATGGCCGCGCTAGGCCTGATGATTCTGTTTGTTGGTTTCCTCGCGACCGGGGCGACCAGGGTCAGGGTGTATCGCGCCTGGACTGCCAGAGTCAGTGGAAGAATATCTTGTGCTGTGGTGAGTCACCATAATATTACTACATAAACACATAATGGCATCTGCACTCTCCCATTTTTCCCCAATATTTTGCAAGCAGCTTGTAGTAATATAGGCCTACAATGGAAAGAAATTCTCTGAGAAAAAAATTTAATTCTAGTAATTGATGAACTCGAAACTCCTGATTTTCAAAACAGAGAGAAATACAATTTTGAAAAAGCCCTTGTCTGCTTCTTTATTGTGTAAAATTTAATATTGAAAAAGATTTAATGAGTAAAGCCACAACTTTCTTGTTCTCAGTAGATTTAGTAGCTGGTTTTTAATTTCTTGAGGAAAATAGATTGCCTCTACTCACTGACTTAGTAGAGTGGTAGGTTTTTACTGAGTGAGATACGAAATGGCTATAAACCATTATTGGTTGGTAAAACTGACAAGGAAACATTGAGTCACATTATAAATATGTGCCCTTTAAATGAATAAAGTTACAAATTATTGCTCTTTAAATGTTTCTGTTTTGAAACCATTTTGGAGAAACTGGAATAATTGGTAAGTCTTTATATTACCTTGGATGAAAATATAGGCCTACATAATGGTCACACCGACCACTTTTCTACAATAACAGTGATACATGTAAAATTTACCTAATTATTTTATACTGATATAACAGTTATTTTAACCTGCTACCGTAGTGTACAATATTAGTTTGGCATTGTTGGTTCTGTCACAGTTCCTGGGTCTCAGCTACGTTTTGCAGCTGGTCTGGATCTTCATCTTCTGTTTCCTGCTCATAGTCACTGTCATGTTCACCATGTTCTGGGGTCTCTGCTCATCGCATCGGGTACAGGAGGAACACCAGTGCATAGACTTCACACAGTTTGGTTTGTATATTTCTATTAAACATAGCTACATTCACTTATAATTCCTTCAGATAAAGCTTTTGTAAAACTGGTAGCTTTTACTCTTTTTCATTAAAAATCTCGACATCATTTGTGGAATGTACAGTGACATTATATGGCTGCGCCCTGTTGCAGATTTTGTGTTTCCCCGCAACACGAGAGCGGAAGACATGAAGGTATGCGAGGCCCAGGAGATCAAGCTGTTCTGCAAGGATTACGTGGAGAAGGCGGAAGTTATGTTCATCTTCGCCACCATCGCCTGTCTGCTCGTCATTCTCAGTCTGGTCAGTTCAATTTTTGTTAATTTGGCAATGATTAGGCCTAGGCCTAACCCCTAATCAGGCGCTATGATTTTGAAATGTCATCGGGTGCAAATAGAGGTTGAGTTTGCAATCAAGAAAAAACCATCACATTCTTTTACAAAATATTTCATATAAACACATTTTTAACCACAATGATCTAATATCTATTATTGTAAAATACAAGATGATACAATTTATCAAGTAAATATGTTTACAATATTGAAATTATATTCAATAAGGATTTTAAAAATTATGCTGGTGTGAAAAAATAATAAAAATATTTCAACTATAATTTAACATGGCATGTTTTAATTTACATGGCAGTTATTGTAAAATTATAAATTCTGTGTTAGTTAGAATGATTTATAATTTTGTTACATCAGTGATTTTCTTCTGTACTATTTTTATAAAGTAGGGATGCGCAAGGTTTTGTCTTATTGCCCTTTTTCTTTCTTTAGGCAATGAAAAATTCTTTCAATTACCTTTTGTTTCTCATAATACACCATAAAATCCCATAATTGACACCATTTCGTCGGGAAAAATGGACTGTATGTTTCAAGGGTATAAAAGACATTCTATGATATCAATTGTGAGGTAATAATAAATCTAACGTAGTTTAAAGGTTAGTAAAAAAACCGTACTCAAACTAAATCAGTCTAAAATAGTTACTTCTTTAAAATTAAATAAAAGCGTACAAGACAACTCCAAACTGAGATTCCCACGACCAGGCGCAATGCAAAAGCAACCTCTGCACATCTAAAAATCAATGTGCAGGAAGTATACAGAATCAAATAAGGCATTATTTTTTTAATCGTTTGCTCAGGAAACTCTGCTTGATGTTTATGATATACCAGTTAAAAAGAAAGATTAAATCTCTCTTTTTTGTTTGTTTGTTTTTTTATTAGTCTACTTTGATTTTTCTTTTCCCATGTTAAAGTGTAGGAAGTTCGCCAACAAAACAGTTTGGGTAGCTCCAGCAATCTTAAAAAAGAAGATATGAAAGAAATTAAATGAAATCTTTATTAATCATTTTAAAACATTTTACAAAAAATATTTTTACAATGAAAATATAGATTATTTGAGCCATTTCAATAGATGCAATCCAAGTAAAAGTTTTAAAATAGAATTAAAAAAAAAAAAAATAGGTGTTGAAAAAGGATTGGGGGGTATAGCCTTTGGAGCATTATTTAACATTGTATATTATAGGCTTACCTTATGATCCAAATACGTCTTATTGAGGCCTAGGCTTCAGTGTCGAAACACTATCATCAGTCCTTTTTTGTTTTAAGGGCCTAAGCTACATTTTGTTTTTGCTGTCTCTTGAGCAGACTTTGTCAGTTCAATTTAAAGATGTTTACAGGTTAAAAAGTTCACATTTAATAGCCTTCATTAAATAACACAAATAAGTTACATGTATGTTGTATTTGTGTCATTTAATGTTTTAAATGTGAACTAGTTGTTGCCCGTCGATACTCGACGGATATAGCTCCATTAGTGGTAAATGAAACGCTATAATAGTACAAACATGTAAGGTAGTCTATAAAATGTACTTCTTTGAACTGCCATACCAAGAACAATAATATATTTTACAGAAAATACTACGATTTTAGTTGGAGCGTCGGAAAAGTAGGCCTATTTCGTAAAACCAATAATGTTGCATCCTTGTACTTATAGTCCCTTCTCTTTAGTATTTTATAAACATGTCAATTTGATTGTTTAGGTATGCGCAAACTTAATTAGCCTAAGGAAACCGTTCTATTAGGTTCAACAACATCAGAAATAAGTAGACCAATATCCACTTGTAGGGCTGTCTATTGGATAAATTGTTCTTAACAGTTTTTTTTTTTTTTTCAAGAATTAGGAAAAGGCCTAGAGTGTTGTAACTTATGATGGTTGGCTTTAACAAATATTGGTGTATTAGGGTAGGATAGAACGTATAGAAACCATTTATAACCACTTTCATATCGCAATATTTATGCTGTAGTGTGCAAGTTTCAATAACTATCCAAATTTAAAGAATACAAATTCATTTCACAGAAAATTACCTAATTTTAGCTGGAGTGTATATCTGAAGTAGGCCTATAGGCATATTCCTTAAAAACAATAATGCTGCACCCTTACTATGTAACACAGACACTCTTTAAGTATTTTATAAACATAAAAAATCGATTGTTTACTTAGGTCTAAACCTTAGTAGCCTAATCAAAGCGTTATATTAGTTAAAAACATCAAAAAAAAAGCAAGCCTAAACTATCAATTTGTAAACTTGTTAGTTTAATAAATAAGGTTTTTGAGAGTTTGAACAGGCCCAGGACTGCGGAGAACATATGAACAAAAGAAGGGCTGTTTCATTCCTTTGATGTTGGAAAATGCCGCTTTTGAGTCAGGCCGGTGACGTAATCAATCTGATGTCCATAAGAATAACATGTACCAGCTGATCAGGCTAATGACGTTTTGGGTACTAATTTTTACATCGCTTTACCCGCTAATGAAACAGCCCTTGTCTATTAAATTATATCAGCAGTTTTCCCCAGTCCTGGAACAGGCCTATAAATATTTTAATGCATCTATTTTGCTTAAAATAAATATCGGTACCATCAGTAAAACATTTATTATTGACGCCGTTATTGGACACATTACAAAAAGTATATGTGTGAAGATCGGTCTAGAACCCGGGCCGTCAATTTGGGAGTAAGTCACGCTACCGACTGCGCCACAATTACTGCCGCTAGGCGGAGTAAATGTAAAGCATTACAACGTTGCAAACGACAAATTGATTGCATAAAGAATTTCCGATACATCAGATTCTTTGAATACAAATGTGAGCAATTTATTTAAACTAAACCTTTACAATTTAGTCTTAATTTTAAAGCAATCAGCTATTTTACATAACTAAGCAGCTTTCTTTCCATTTAAAGGATAATACATCAGAATAATTGTAAACGTTTTTAGGTACTGACCATAATAAACCAAATCCTTCATGAACTTTTGTTCATCCACGATCCACTCTGTATTTAGACAAAATACCTCGTTTGTTTACAATCAGCTGATTGAAATCGTGTAAAATAAATAAATTGTTAAGGTTTGAAAATGTCGACATTTTTAATTTAAGGGAGTAAGATAACGTTAATTATATGATTAAGCAACTCTCTTTTCATAAATCACAATACATCATAATAATTGTAAACGTTTTTAGGTACTGGCCATAATAAACCAAATCCTTCATGAGCTTTATTTGCTCATCCACTGTATTTAGACTAATAATCCAGTAAATTTGTGTTCAAAAGTTCCCCTCACTAGAAAAAATTGGGGTAGTTTTGATTTCTTTTGTTTCTTATGTTTTTTGGGGTGCTGAATCCGAATCTGAGGTTTGCTAACAAAATTTCTTGACGGAACATTGTCAAAAATGGAAAAAATGTGAAAATTTTTTATTTTTTTGTAATTTTTTGCTTATAACTCAAAAACTATTAACTTTTCGTAAATAATGTATATTATAAAAATTAAAGTACACAAAATTTGCTACAAAATGCACCCCCAATTTGTTATTCTTCGATGAACCGTTTGGGCTCCAGGGCTGTTTGAATATTGGAGTTTTAGCGAATTTACCTATAGGGAATACGCTCTTACGGTAGTAGTCACGGTAAGACCTAAGACCGGGACCATGTTACTTTTTCGTGTTAAGGTCCCCCAAAGCCAAAAACACCGTTCATTCAAATTGATATATATGTATATATATATATATATTATACATGTATATATGTATATGTCAGTTAACACGATAACTTTTGAACCAAAACTCCGATTTTGATAAAATTTGGTACAGGGGTGTAAGGCAGCATTTACTTGATCGAGTTTGCAAACCAGAATGATCGGACAACATTAACGGGGTTTTATGGGGTTTTAAAAGGGTTACCTCTTGGTTTTTGGCTTTTTTTAACCTTAGTTTATAAAATTCAACAAATTTAACCTGAACTATTTAAAAGAGCTCAAAAAAACAAACAATTTGGTATTTTGAATTTTTTATTTAGCTTATATGGTTATGGAGAAAATCCAAATATAAGTTTTCCATGGTTTTCTTATGGTAAATCAACAAAACCCTCTATCTTGCTTATTTATTGACATAGATTTATAAAATTGTTTATGTACATTCATTAGAAAAGGTATATACTTTATTTACTTGCAAAATCCATATGGCGACAGACTTATAGTATACTTCCCCCATTGGGTTTATGGTGAAAATAAAAATAACAGAAATTGATCAAATTTGGTATGCACATTTGTTATGCAAGTTTTAACTTATATTTCCTTACAAACCCATATGGTAATACCCCCCGTCGCAGCAGACCTGCGTACTACTCAGCGAATTTCTAAATTAGTAATATTAATTTTGACTAGATGAACCCGTAAACAAAATTTCATTACGTGCTCATAAATAGGGATATAAATGACTATTCTCCTAATGATACACATCGTAAAAGAGTATGTAGGTATGCTGCCACGGGGAACACTAAAAGTAGGTTTTTAGCGTAAAAAAATATTTCGACCATATTTCTACCATATGAAGATATATACTAAGTTTCATCAATCTCTGTCCATAAGTAAAAGAGTTTTATTTTAGACTCTTTTATACATATATACACACACACATATATATATATGTATGTATGTGCCCATAGACAAGATAACACTCGTAAAAACGGTCCGATCGAAACAAAATTTGGTAGAGATGTTTAATCCTACGTATATTCAGATGAGTTTATAAACCAGACATATCGACCTAACGGAAGGGGTAGTTTCGGGGGGTTTTGTACCCCAAAAATGTTTTTTTATTGCATTTTTCATATGTAATTTTTTTTAATTAAAAATTTTTATTTTGACCGGTGGATTAAGCTCAAAAAAACTCAATTTAGTATTTTGAAGCTTTGCTCTATCTCATTTGGTTACCGAGATATTAAAAAGTCTAAAGACAGTACGTTGTATTGAGGCTCCAATGATAATCTTATGGAGAAAAAGGAAGTGTTAATATTTCACTTAATAACCAATATTTTTGGAAGAAACTTGGTATTTAGCTTCATTAGGTTGAGATTCAACCATTTATGGTAAAAAATCCTGGTTTTTGTTCTTATCATGGCAGCAAACCTGCATACTCTTTTCCCATGTAAATCATATTGAGAAAAGGAAAACGCTTTTACTTATGGACAGAGATTGATGAAACTTAGTATATATCTTCATATGGTCGAAATATTTTTTTTACGCTAAAAACCTACTTTTAGTGTTCCCCGTGGCAGCATACCTACATACTCTTTTACGATGTGTATCATTAGGAGAATAGTCATTTATATCCCTATTTATGAGCACGTAATGAAATTTTGTTTACGGGTTCATCTAGTCAAAATTAATATTACTAATTTAGAAATTCGCTGAGTAGTACGCAGGTCTGCTGCGACGGGGGGTATTACCATATGGGTTTGTAAGGAAATATAAGTTAAAACTTGCATAACAAATGTGCATACCAAATTTGATCAATTTCTGTTATTTTTATTTTCACCATAAACCCAATGGGGGAAGTATACTATAAGTCTGTCGCCATATGGATTTTGCAAGTAAATAAAGTATATACCTTTTCTAATGAATGTACATAAACAATTTTATAAATCTATGTCAATAAATAAGCAAGATAGAGGGTTTTGTTGATTTCCCATAAGAAAACCACGGAAAACTTATATTTGGATTTTCTCCATAACCATATAAGCTAAATAAAAAATTCAAAATACCAAATTGTTTGTTTTTTTGAGCTCTTTTAAATAGTTCAGGTTAAATTTGTTGAATTTTATAAACTAAGGTTAAAAAAAGCCAAAAACCAAGAGGTAACCCTTTTAAAACCCCATAAAACCCCGTTAATGTTGTCCGATCATTCTGGTTTGCAAACTCGATCAAGTAAATGCTGCCTTACACCCCTGTACCAAATTTTATCAAAATCGGAGTTTTGGTTCAAAAGTTATCGTGTTAACTGACATATACATATATACATGTATAATATATATATATACATATATATCAATTTGAATGAACGGTGTTTTTGGCTTTGGGGGACCTTAACACGAAAAAGTAACATGGTCCCGGTCTTAGGTCTTACCGTGACTACTACCGTAAGAGCGTATTCCCTATAGGTAAATTCGCTAAAACTCCAATATTCAAACAGCCCTGGAGCCCAAATGGTTCATCGAAGAATAACAAATTGGGGGTGCATTTTGTAGCAAATTTTGTGTACTTTAATTTTTATAATATACATTATTTACGAAAAGTTAATAGTTTTTGAGTTATAAGCAAAAAATTACAAAAAAATAAAAAATTTTCACATTTTTTCCATTTTTGACAATGTTCCAGCAAGAAATTTTGTTACCAAACCTCAGATTCGGATTCAGCACCCCAAAAAACATAAGAAACAAAAGAAATCAAAACTACCCCAATTTTTTCCTATGGTAAACACTAATTGACTGCATTATAAATACCTCGTGTGTTTACAATCAGCTGATTGAAAGCGTGTAAAATAAATAAATTGTAAAGGTTTGAAAATGTCGATATTTTTAATTTAAGGAAGTAAGATAACGTTAAAGTAAATAAAATCTGCTAATATACAAAGGTTTACGTTTTATTTGGTACAAACTGCGTGTAAATTGGTCCAGTGGATGTCTCAGACGAACTGTCCAAAGGATAGGAAATGTTGGCTTTTTTCCCCATGTTAAATCTCCATAAGAAAAGTTTATTTTTAATTTTTGACCAATTTAACGTAAATATTTTTGAAATACGAATAAAACCTGCTAATATAGAACCGAAAACGTTTATTTTGGTACAACCCGCATGTAAATCGGTTCAGTAGCGGTCTCAGACGAACTGTCCAAAGGATTGAAAATGTTGGATTTCTTCCCCATGTTAAATCTCCATAAGAAAAGTTTATTTTTCATTTTTGACAGATTTAACGTAAATATTTTTTAAATACAAATAAAACCTGCTAATATAGAACCGAAAACGTTTATTTTGGTACAACCCGCATGTAAATCGGTCCAGTAGAAGTCACAGACGAAGTGTCCAAAGGTTTTTTAACTTTGTGTTTTAAATATATAGATTTTTTAACCTGTAAATAATTTAATGAGTGTATTGACAGAGGAGATAGTGTTGCTGAGGTCTTCTTTGATCTGAGCAAAGCTTTTGACAACGTTTCACACACAGAATTATTAGGATAATTCCCTTAGCTCGTTAAATAAAAGACAGAACCTTTTTTGTGGTTTAAATTCATATATAACCCTGTAGGAAGCAGTATGTAGAAATCAAATCATATAGATAAATAAGTAATTTAATCAATGTACCTTCCTCATTAAAATCTGTAAAATATGTAGTGCCTCAAGGATCAGTTTTGGGGCCTCTGTTGTTCCCCTATTATTTAAAAGGCTTGCCAACAATAATAATAATAAATTTTATTCCTTTGACAATAATTAACATTGTATGGGAATTTACATTTTATGAAGAATTTAACCAAAGTCTTTTTATCCATTTCACAATTGAAAATTCACAATTCCGGATTGTTCAACAAGATTATTGTTAATTTATATAATACTCTAAACTTTTTTCAAGTCTTCCAATTATTTTTAATTGCTTTTTTTCTTCTTTCTTTTCTCTTAATTTTTGTTCTTTCTTCCTTCCTCTTTCTTCCTTCTTCTTTCTTCCTTCTTCTTTCTTTATTCTTCTTTCTTCATCTCTACATTTATTCACGTTAGTAGTAGTCATCCATTCACTCTGATGTTCAGATGACACTATGCCAGAATACTGTACTGTGAAACTAAATATCTTAGTGGAATGTTAACACATCTTATTAGTTATCAGTCTATTATTTTAATAATATTAATATCATAATTTTGATTGAAATGATAAAATAATATTTATTTATACAACTTTAATTAGTATTCATGATTTTTTACACAAAAAGTATTGTATAAATTATATGTATGATATAGCATGGTGTTTGTGGGAGTATTGACAATTTTGAATAGCATCAATATGTGTTTATATGCGGATTATATCAATTTAAAACTCTCTGGTATAGCTGAACAACAGGTTGAAGAGTTGGGTTTCATACAGCTCTCAACTGCTTGTCAGTATCTATCCCATATGGACTCTAATGGTCCACCCAATTAAAAATAAATATATTATATTGAATCAATCAAGAGCTTTGACACATAAAATATTTAATAACTTACCCAAATCCGGGTTCTCGCGTTTTGGTGTCACTAATTGTGGTACACAGTGGTACCGGTTTCGGTCCATCATGAGCCACTCCTCTTCTTATTTACATACTACTGCACACATTTTTGTGTTTGTCGAATGATAAAATTTTTTGACACTTTTACATAAAAACACAAAACACACGAACACATTAAGACAGCTTCCGGAAAGTACATATCACGCACTGCTCGTATTACCGTAGGTCGTAGCGCTACTGATTTGTGCGAATTCAGGTAAATTCCAGCGTTGCGTCATTGGTCTAAGTCAACTATGATATGATATCAGCTGTTCGTCCCTATTGAATCCAGCCTGCTGAGTAATTAAATGTAATTTTTTCTGAGAATTCATCCTTTTTGTAAGTAATAAAAATCCTTTAGGTAATACGAGCAGTGCGTGATATGTACTTTCCGGAAGCTGTCTTAATGTGTTTGTGTGTTTTGTGTTTTTATGTATAAGTGTAAAAAAATTTTATCATTCGACAACCACAAAAATGGGTGCAGTAGTATTTAAATAAGAAGATGAGTGGATGATGATGGACCGTCATAGGTCCGAAAGCGGTACCACTGTGTACTGCAATTAGTGACACCAAAAGGCGAGAACCCGGTTTTGGGTAATTTATAAAATATATTGTATTTTCAACTGTACAAAATAAGTCTTACGTGAATATAGTTATGGGAGGAGATTTTTTAGAAGAAGTAAAAAATACAACCTTGTTGGGACTTAGATAGTATAGATAGGAACTTAAATTGGAATCTTCACATCCAAAAGCTATTTATTTTTATGTGGTAAAATTTTTTCACGATTTTTTGCTTTGAGAAAATGCTTGAATGTCCAATTGAAATATGAAAGGCAATTTAGTTCTCTTTTATCCACTCCCACATTTCTTTTGGTATAGTTTTATATGGTGGGGCATCATTGGAGAAATTAAATTACTTATTGACGTTACAAATCATGCAATTCACATACTGTTAGGTCTGTGTTGGACAGAGTCTGTTAAGGAACATTTTTCAAAATTAGGTATAATAATTAATTGTCTTTAGTCAATATGTATTTGAGTTAATTTTACATATAAATAAACATTTGTTCAAGTTAAAAACACTTGGATCAAACCACAATTACCCAACCAGAAACAAAAATATAATTTAGCTACGCAAAATCTAAAATTTCTTGAGAAACCTTCATATGCTGGAATTAGATATCACAATCATTTGCCAAAAAATCACCAGTATTAAAAATTGTTTAAATAAAAAAAAGAACTTAAATGTTACATACTGCTTAAACTGATGAATTCTTTAAAGAAATTTGTTAGTTAATAAACTTTATTAACACTCTCTGTATGCTAATTTCACTGTGTTATAATAGGCAAAGCGTATGATTGGCTCAAATCTTACTTAGAGAATCGAAAACAGTCCATTCAACTAACTCATCTTGATGGAAAAAATTCAAAAATCATTATAAATCTTCAACAAAAACAATAAAATATGGGGTATTGCAAGGCTCTATTCTGGGCCCAATTCTATTTATTTGTTATGTCAATGACTTATGCTGTTCTAGTATGACTTGCTTATATGCAGATTACACAAGTCTTAACATCAATGTTCCCTCCTGGGACAAAATCGAAAATAAACTTAATAGTAATTTAATAAAGATTACCGATTATTTTACACAAAATAACTTGCTCTTAAATTTAGAGAAAACTAGTTGTATGGCATTTGAAACTAAAAAGCATAAAAATAAATCCGAACCTTTCTAGTCTGTACTTTAGAATTTGAAATCTCCGAAGTTGATGAGGTAAGGTTTTTAGGACTAACACTAGATAAAAATCTGAACTGGGATAATCATGTCAATAAAATGTTATCAAAAATATCTTCCGGTTTATTTGCCAAGAGTAAATTAAGATTTATTTGTGATTCAAAAACATTACAAATTATTTACTTTTCTTATATTCATTCTATAATTCACTTTGGTATATCTTTATACGATGCAACAAGTTTGAAAAATCTTAGAATTACAAGTACAAAAAAAGCAATTAGAATCATTTTAAATTTAAAGCCTCAAACTTCAGTTAAAGAGAAATTTGCTGAGCTACAAATACTCACAGTATATGTATGTATATGTATATATACCATGAAGTAGTATTATCTATAAGATCAAGACTCGGGGAACAAAAACTCGATGGAAATGATCACCAATACAAGACAACGGGACGAGTTAGTTATTCTTTCTCATCAATTGGCACTTTACAGTAAAAAACCACAGTATGCGGAAATAAAATATTATAAAAAAATACTGGAAAATATCAAATTGAAAACTATCTTTTCAAAATTTAAGAATAAACTAAAGAAATATTTAATTGATAAAACTCTTTATTCACTTGATGATTTATGAAAGAATTATTTACAACATAATAACATGATAAGTTATGACCATTTAAAGGAGCTAACAGCCATGTTAAATGATAATCAGCAATATTTTAATATTTTATATATAGTATACATATATATATATATATATATATATATATATATATATATATTATTTTGTTAAATTGTGTATCCTTTATTTTATTCTTTAATTGTACTTAATTAATTTTACAATGCATTTCTTTTACATTATTTTATCTATAGGCCTAGTTTATATTGGACAACATTCAATGTATTCCATGAAATACTAATGAATAAATAATATTTTGAATTGAATTGTTTGTTACACTTTTGTTAACTTGAAGTCATTCCTGTACAATTTAATGTTTTTTTTTTTATAAAGAATGTATTGGCTGTTGACTAACTTTTAGTCAGCTGATCAGCAACCATTGCTAAGATGGGAAACTAAGTGTTTTCATTTCTTACAAAATATTTTGTTTTATTGAAAATTTTAAAAAGTTTCATAATCCCCAATATATTACGCCCCATATTTGTTGTATTCGTCCTTCACGAAACTGTTTGTATTTGTACTAATTTACTTTTCATGAAAAGTTGATTAATCCTCAGCTTGAGTATGATTCATATGGTCGATGCTTCTCAAAAATTTCATCCAGCTTGTAGTATGAAAGTACCTTTTTTTAAACCTAAACCAAATAAATGTGAATTGTAGTAGATCTCGAAAGGTCAATTTAGACCGTTCTTTCAATGTTTCTTCGGTTTCGTTAATACCAATAGACCCAGGAGACCGTCATAAGATTATAAAGTAAAATGTGTAGCCAAGTTATGAGAGAAGCCCTTTTGTTAACTGGTTTCCTGGTGTCCAGGTGCACTACCTGATGTGTCTGGCGGCCAACTACGCACACATCCGCGACCACGAGAAGCTACAAGAGCTGCAGGAACTGCAATACCTCGCCGACCCGGACATGGGCTCCAAGGACCGCTTCTAGGACCGGGCACAAGAAATCTTCAGGGTGGACACGCTTTCCAGGCGGCCGCGGTGACTCTTCTCTCTAGGGATTTGGGTAACATTGTCAGCTAAATACGCTAATGTAAATGGGCTAGGCTTGAAGTATCCGTGGTTGGATTTGATCTGGTAAGATGATAATTTGGCAGCAATGAGCCTTACGAATCCAAATTACTAGTTTTTTATGAATGCATTCGACTAGACCATTCATGTTAGTGTATGTAGACTAGGGCTGTGGTAAATAAGCTTCGCCTTATGTTTTGCAGCAGTGTTAATTAATTAAAGAGAAATCGTTTACTGACCCAAGGAAACTTTAACTTAGTGTAGTTACATTGGCTGAACAGACCTGCATCACAGTCTGTTGTCACAAACTCCTGTTGTCTTATTTATAAAAACTATTTCAAATAATTTTCCTGTAATTTTGCCTAATCTATTTTTCAAATACGTCAAATAATAAGTTTCAAATATAATTTTTTTCTCAAATATATTGCACCCATTTTAAAATTAAGAATTGTATTACTAAAGCACATTGCAGATAACCTACCTACTTTCATTTTAGCGAATTTCCCTATAGGGAATATGCTATTACGGTAGTAGTCACGGTAAGATTTAAGCCCGGGACCATGATACTTTTTCGTTTTGAGGTCCCTAGAAGCCAAAAACACCGTTCGTTCAAATTGATATATATGTATATATTTAGTATAAGAAACATATTTAACAAGAGCACCCTTTCAGAATCAATCTTTTTATTTTTTGACTACATGTTTCGGGACTTAGCCCATCTTCATGGTCATTGTACAAATATCTTAACCTACAGACTATTAGTAAATAAATAAATAAATAATTAAATATTTTTAATAAAATTATCATCTGTTTCACTTTACTGGTTGAACTTCTTCTCATTATTTATTTCATATGTAGGTGAATGATTTTGTCAAAGATTGGGTTATTTGACGGAATCTGATTGTTTATTAGCTGTTGAGGATTTTCTTTATGTGCCATGAATATTTTTAATTCCTCTGTAACGTTCATTTTCTCACCCTTGGACATGTAGTATAAGACTTCTAAATTTTCTTTTATGCTCTTATGGGAGGAAATGAACGTTACAGAGGAATTAAAAATATTCATGGCACATAAAGAAAATCCTCAACAGCTAATAAACAATCAGATTCCGTCAAATAACCCAATCTTTGACAAAATCATTCACCTACATATGAAATAAATAATGAGAAGAAATTCAACCAGTAAAGTGAAACAGATGATAATTTTATTAAAAATGTTTAATTATATATTTATTTATTTACTAATAGTCTGTAGGTTAAGATATTTGTACAATGACCATGAAGATGGGCTAAGTCCCGAAACATGTAGTCAAAAAATAAAAAGATTGATTCTGAAAGGGTGCTCTTGTTAAATATGTTTCTTATACTAATTATATTAGCAGCCCTACAATTTGAATGTAAAATAGACATATGTATATATATATCTGTATGTGTCCGTGAACACGATAACTTTCGAACAGAACCTCCGATTTTGATGAAATTTGGTACAGGGATGTAAGCCAGCATCTACTTGATTGAGTTCGCGAACCAGAATGATCGGACCATGGGAACAAGGTTTTATGGGGTTTCAAAAGGGTAAAAAATGGGTTTTTGGCTTTTTTTATTTTAATTTATAAAATTCAACAATTTTAACTTAATTCATTTAAAAGAGCTTAAAAAAACAAACAATCTCGTATTTTGAATTTTTTACCTAGCTTAAATGGTTATGGAGAAAATCCAAAAACTATGTATTCCATGTTATTCTTATGGGAAATCAACAAAACCCTGTATCTCGCTAATTTATTGGAATAGCTTGATACAATTTGGTATGTACATTCACTAGGTAGGGTTTAACTGATATTTGCTTACAACACCCATATGGCGGCAAACCTACATACCCACCCCCATGGGGTTTATGGGGAAAATTTAAAAGTGTCGAATATTGATACAATTTGATATTTACCTTACCTAACTATTACATTTTCTAACAAAACTAACATTTTATAACAATATCCAATGGCAGCAAACCTACATACTCATTTCTATGGTGTTTATGGAAAAAATACAAAATCTCAAGATCCTTTGGAAATTCGCTGAGTACGCAGGTCTGCTGCGACGGGGGTATTTGTTTTGTTTTTGTTTTTAGGATCTATTATAAGAAACATCTACAGGGAGTCCCTGAACTCTCAACCGACCTTACAGGTATTATTCTTGACCTAATGACAAGTCAAAATATCACATTATAAATTTCCAAAACTCCATAGTTAACCACATAGATGCCATTTTGTATTTGATAAAGAATAATTTATAATGTAACAATGGCTTGTTGCAATAAGTTGAAACTTTGTGTACAGATTTACAAAGTAAAGGCCCTTACTGGAAAAAATCATTTTTTACGATTCATATTTTCAAAAAAGCGGCCTTTTATAATGTTAACCTTAAATTCCATAACAACTACATAAGGTATCAAAATGTATGTTATTATGTGTGTTTACAAAATTTAATTGCAAATCCGACCATATAAAAACTAAGAAACTTGGTTAACAAATAATCGAGAAAGAGCGATTTAACTACAAATAGTCCCGCATCTGAGCAGGTTGCCTCCAAAAGAGTATAATAAATTCCAGTTCAACAATAGGCTGCATACCCAAATTTCTCCCAGATGAGCGATTTAAAATGTATAGTTAATGAAATACCCAGCTGACATTTTGAAAATATCAATTATAAAAATTTATTATTTTCCTTCAGTTAGGCCTTTACCCCAAAAAGCTGTAAGGCTTATAAGTTTCAACTTATTACAAAAAGCCGTTCTCAAATTAAAATTATTCTCTAAAAATTACAAAATGGCAGCGTTGAAGTTAAATATGGAGTTTTGGAAATTTTTAATATGATGATGTCAGGAGTAATACATGAAAAGGTCAGTTTTAATGTTTTAATTCCGCTGTGAAACTACTAAAGAAATGTTGTTTTATAGGCCTAATATTGTTCTTATTTTTATGAAAATATTGGTCTTAGGAAAGCATTATTTTAAATTATTACAAGTATTATTATAATTTACCTTTGAATATTATTACTTGTATTTTAGACCTAAGCTCTTTAGTGTTCATTTTTGTTCAAAGTGGATTTTGTCTTCCACCTTAGCAATCTAATTTTTATTTAGTTTTTATTGTAGTTTTTGACACAACAACGAAGTATCGAGTGTTCCACCTGAAGGTTTCTTGTGAATATCTATAACCAAATACTATTGATAGCTCATAAACACTTGAAATGTTTTCCATAAGGATATCATTGTGACTGTTAGAAGGTAGTTGCATTTGTCTTTCACATTTTCCCATTTTTCATATTTAAAAAAGCTCATTCACAAAACTTGACTTTGCATTGAAAGTAAATTTCATTAGAGTAGTATTAATTGTGCCTTTCCTATAATGCCTTTCTGTTAGTTGTGATAATTGTTAATAATGCCTTGTATCCTTACAGTTTTATTAAAACAACTTAGTAAGACTTTGATATTTTTCAAAATAAAAATAGGCTTTGTTGTAAACTGTATTAACTTGTCCATCCGTTTATGCCTAGGAATATAAGTGTTACATTTTCAAAGTCTGTTGTTATCTAGAATCACAAAGTTATCTATTTTTGTAAGTACTTGTAAATTTTAAAAAATTGTTGTAAGTAACATTTGTTTGTCATGTGTTTTACAATATTCATTCAGTTGTTTTTTCTTTACCTATAACTTATAACATAGGTTGCGCCTTTAGCTCAGGTTTGTGCTCGTGCAATACACATGACAATAATTTTAAGGGTAATTACATCATTTTTACTTTTCTCTTGCCCTACTTATTCACTTCAAGTACAAACTTTTTAAATTCATTTTACATCATTATCATCATTATCCTTTTAGCAGCTCTGGTCCTCCCGGGTGTGCTGATGAGCCTCTTCCATCTAATTCTATCTCTGTACCGCTCCGCCTCCTTCTCCTCCTCTTTATTTAATTATCGGAGTACAATTTTCATTATAAAAATTATTTACATAGTTGTGTATTTCTAAATTTGAGCACATTTAAATTAATCTTACACTGCATCACATTCCATTGCAACATTGTAATATCATTCCTATCATTCATTATGTTCTATAGATCATTGTTTCTTATATCAGTTTCCTCAAAGATCTCTCGTATTTATATATTTTGCAGTTTATTATTTTTATAAGGCTTTATTATTTTTTAAGTAGTTGAGAATTTAGATAATAATTAAGAAATGTCAGAATAGTTTGCAAGATAAACTGATGCTTTTTAAGCAATTAGCTATCTTAATGTGAAGGTATTTATTGTAGTTTGCAGTTTATTTGTTGATTTTTGAAGAAATTTAATTATTTTCTACCAATACTAAATTTAGCACAAAATAAAAAGCCGAATACCACAAACAATGCCAAGAACATTCATGTGATACCATAAGCTTTGCAACCACAAAGCAGTGTTCAGATATTATTTTAGAGTATAACTATTACTATTGATAAAATAGTATTCCTATTTTAATAGTCATTCAAAATTAATGTGCGGTCAAATTAGGACTTTCAATTTTTTTCATTCATCCTGTGGCCAAAAATCCGACCAATCTGAATCACACGACATTATTACTGCTGTTTATTTTCTCCTATCACTTTGTGCAATATTTTGCTTTTTTGAAAGAAAAATAACTATTTTGACGTAAGAGATGGAAAAAGAACGCTTGCAATTTGGCAAAAATAACACAATCATCACCGCTACTATCTCTCTGAACTTTAAGGTAAAAATATTATAAACAGCATGAAGAAAAACAAGGGAGTTGAGGACAGCACTGAGGGAATTTGCCCCGTGGTGAAAAATTAATGCAATTTTGTCTTTCGGCCGGACATTAATTTTGAAAGGGGGTTTACTTTGGATTTTTACTTGATAATTTTATTACCAACGTGAATTTTGAAATTATAGGCTATTGTAAAATGTTAAAAGTTTGACTTGTAATGACTGCACAATAATTATTTCATTATCTGAAATGATTCTTGTATTACATATTTTTATAGTGTGACCTTTTTGTATCATTTTAAATCTATGTAATTAAAAATATACACTATCACAATCATGTCAACACAATTTTTTAAATAAATATTTAATAAACATGTTGTGTTTTTTTATACGTATATCCCCAATTTATGTTTAGTAGTTCAAGGGATTGCCAGATGGTCAATTTTCTTGTGGAAGTTTATGTGTTTGATGTGTACCATTTTGAACAGACTAACTGCCCAGCCATGGGAATAATTCAGGGGTTCTACCATTGACTATACATTAACGTTAATAGACTTCTCATACCATAGGCGTGTTTGAAACCAATTTACAGTGGTGTGATCTTCTGCGGCGTACGTGGGAGTACAAGAGACATACTATAATATGTTAATCAGTACTACCACTCTTAACCAAGGATGAAACATTTTATGAGGGTGTCGTGATAAAGTATTTTTGCAGCACTGGAAATCCAACTTAATAATTACAACATGATTGCAACACCTCTCGGGGCGAGCACGAACCTTCCAAATTACAGTGTCAAACAATGCATTGGATGAGAGGTCTATTCACCTAAGCGTACATAGTCCTACTCATGCAACTGAAGGTGAAATTTAAAATGCAATTCAAAAGAAAACAGGATACAATTTCTAATTGCTAAAAATAATACATTATTAATATATATACATTTCATTTTAACAAGACAGAAAATATTATGTTCAGAAACATAAAATTAAAAATACTATGAAATCTAATAAAATGGATTGTATGAAATCTAGTAAAAAACAAGTATAGAATAGTGGTGTCCAAATCATCGTACATCTAGTTCACACCCACTCCCTCAATGGTGGACAAATATTTCCAAAAGATTGGTTTATTTACATGGTTATGGAACACAAATTCATAATATGACATTTAATTTGTTGTTTAAAATTCATTGTAGGTGATAGTGAGTTCATATTATTGTTTAGTTAATTATTTCGGACATTTTCCATCACTGATTGGTAAAAATAATCAGAACATGTCCGCAATAATTTCCTAAACGATAACAACATTTAACTTTTGCAATGTACAACCCAAAGGCATTGATTTATTGTTGTTGGGAATAGAATTTTCAATTTCGAATGTTTGTTAACATGATAAATATAATTGCAAAAATTGTCTGATCATTATGAAATTTGGTAAAGGCATGTTAAGTTGGATTCTCTTGGATGGGTTTATGAACCAGTAAGATCGACCCAACTTCAATAGGGAAAGTGAATGATTTTACTCCTGTAAAGTAGGTTTTTGCAATTTTTCACATAGAAAATTTTATTCAATTAACTTTTCCTTTGCACCATTAAATTCAGATCGATAAAACAAACAATTTGGTACACTGAATCATTGCTCTATGTCCACTAGTTACCAAGATTAGCGAATTTCCTTTTGGAATAAATCTATTACCGTCGTTTCGTTTTCATAGGAGCTATAACTTCCAGTTGAGGGCCACTTCACTGACGGCATTCCCACCAGGCGGCCGGAGAGCACGTGCTCTTGTCATGGCAGTTGCGCTCCAGTCAAGTGGCATTGACACTCGTAACTCAAGTGTCTGCCGCACTAACTTTAGATGGCATAAAATATCTTGAATTATGGACGGTATAACTGTACGATAAATGAAAAGTCTTGCCTGTAAATGTCAACTGGAGTATATTTTTTGCAGAAGAAAGTCAATCATAGAACTGTTTTTTAACATTTTAAATCCTCGATAGTTATACAGCTGTTTTGGTTTTTATAAAATATTTTCATCCATAAAAATGGCTTTTCAATCTTGAAGGTGACATCAATTTTAAAAACACAATAAAACACATAATTGAATGATTTTTTTTAATACTTTGATACTTTTTTTAATAATTTTCTTTTGATACAACACCGACACACTCTGTGGAATTTTAAGGTGAGTATGACTGGTTTGATAATAAATAGTTTCAAGATACAAACATGTCACTTTAAAAATAAAATTTATTTTCTCTTCAAAAGATTCTAAAAAATTAAATACATTCTCATACAATTACCATTTGAGGTAATATCCTTAAATAAAAATTGCATCAATATTTCTTACCTTTTGAAATCATTTTGATCAATTAAGGTTTTAAGTATGAAGAAGTATCTTGCTAAATCATATAAAATTTCCACTTAATGATAAACATAAGGCTAAAGCATCCATTTTTTAATCTTTTAAAACAACTTCTCACTTAAAAAGTTGTCAAAAAGGGCATTCAAATTTTAAAACTTTTTTTGCAGAAGATTATCATTTGATATGAACACTTTTGGCAGAACAATACTCAAATTTTAAAAAATATTACCGTTTTTTTATCCATTACATGTCACCAAATTATAAATTAAACCACATTTTGTCAAAGATTTTTACAGTAGAGACCTGCAAACCCAGACTTCGTTAATCCTGAATTATGGATGCCTCGGAAAGCCTGCCAGAGCAGTAAAGATACTGGGTTTCAAGGCACTGAGCGCCATGGTATCCACCGAAGCATGATGTGGTGCAAATTAATGTTAGTTATAGGAATAACGTTATTTTTTTGTACTTTCCTTATGTTTACTCCTTACCCGATAACCTGAAATTTTCACAAACCCAAATACCATTAAGTCTACATTAGTTTAGGTTTGCAGAACTCTACTTCAAAAGTTTAATTTGAATTCTCTACATTCAAAGTTCAACTAAATTATTATTTATTTTTAAAATGAATAAAAGGTCTTGATTAAAATTACCCTGCATTTATTTTACATAGTAACATTAAATACAAATGAACATGCAGTACAGTAGAGGCCCTCTTAATCTCCCTTGATAATACCTTACCCTAGTGGATTGATAACCAAAAAATTGCTTTGAATAATAATATCCCGGATGGGCATAAAAGTGTTACAAGTTATAAATAACTAAATGTGCAAGTACAATGGCCAAACCTCTAATTTTGAAACGAATAATTCCAATATTTGAGCTTTATGACAATGTCTTGTACGTTTACAAATTTGTAAGATAAGCGGCAATCAATAGAAAGTACGTACATAATTTAGCATAAAATGGTGATTCTTCAAATATTTGTTGTTTTACAAGACAGACGTCGTGTTTATTTTAGCCTGACATCAATAAATCAGCAGCAACAGCGGACGTGAATCTTCCCTACAGGGACAGGACAGTTTCTCTGCAATCCAGGTGGTTAAAGTGACGAAGACTGAGAAAGCTTCCACAGTAATTATAGAATTAAAACATATAATATCTTCAAAGAATGGGTTGACTCCAGAATTTCACAATTTCAATTTTGATTCTGTAATTTTAGACCTAATCATGATTCTTGATTCCAGGCACAATACCGATTCCAGGTTGAACAAGAATAAGAATTTTTTTAACTAAATAAATTTTACTAGCGTAATCTAAATTAATAAAAAATTATTTTAAAAAAGAAAAAACATTTTTTACCACACAAAATTAGACACATACACTCGAACACAAAAAATGGCGACAAGACAACACAAGTTAAATCAGTGTTGCAAGTAGATTCCCCAGGATAAATTATTGTATATGTATGCAGTTCAAACTTCTGGTTTTTCAGGTGAAATTATACGATTGTAAATAACAATTAAACTGAGCAATTAATTAATTTTCCGCTTCATTTCTCGAGTTGTGTAATTAGAAATTTTCTGCAAAAGGAACAATAGATTTCAAGTGTAGGCTACTTGCAAATGGTGTTTGAAGAGCCAAGGTCACACTACATGTAGAACTAAAACTGTACTAAAACAAATGAAAAACTGGTGATTCTCTTTCAAATTTCTTTCAGCTATGGCTTTTAAAAAGGATTCCCAATTTTAAATGTTACCAATAATGTATTAACAATTTTTTAAGAAAAAAAGCATGTATCGATTTAACTAAAGCAAGTATACATTATACATTTAAATAACTAACCATGAATATCAGTCGTCTAAATAACAATGAATAAAACAATAAAATTCCATTCTATTTAGGAAGTGTTTTGAACCAATTACATGTTGGTGATTTTTAGGCCTGTCAGAATTAATTTTCACAGCTTTCTGTTTAATACTTCAAACAGAATGGTGTGCATATATTTTGGTGTTTAAACCATCATAACAAGATAACTTGAGAACACTGACTACTTTTTATCAGAATCAAATGAAATCAAACCTGGCAGAACAAAGAATCGAGAATCAGAATTGGCCTATCAGTAAAATCTTCATAGTTTCACTCATCTGAAAAATAATTAAATCTTGTGTGTATGTTTGAAATTATCTTTACTATATATACAATTAATTACACAATTATATACAATAAATAAAACCTAATCAAGAGATATTGAATACATAGAATGGGATACCAGTGGCCTAAATTCTTGAAGGAAATATCAACAAATTTTATATTTTTTACAAGAACCAAATATTTAAAAAATTCAAGATATGATAATGTTTCTTAAAATTTTAAAAGATGTTTTAATATTTTAAAATATATCTGCCCAAATGCCTCTTTAGAGTGGATGACTTGTTGGCTATTTGAGTGTGTTGGAAAATTCTCTCTACATTGAAATGGGACTCAAGGTGCATAATGAACTTCTCCATTCCCTGACTTTGGAATTTATAATCAAAACTGTTGCTTATAGATAAAAAAAACTTTGATTTTTTTCAAAAGCAACAAATTTACAATAAATTCAGTTTGGTCCTTGAGACATATTGAAGGCAAAGCCACCCACATAATTGTCAACTTCCCATTGAGCTAAAGCTTGAAATTAGGTACAATGATTTGTTGGGCCTAAAGAAGGAAAAATTCGTAGTTTTGATACCGAAAAAACCCCTAGGAATCTGTCCCCCTGGCTTTGAAATTTTGTTTTATTAGACATGTTTTCAGTTGACGTAAAAAAGTATAAAACAAAGTGCAGCAATAATGGATGTATTAAAAGTACTGTTAAAAAGCTAGTGAGTGTAGCGAACAAGTTTATTCCACAGGCAAGTGAGAAAATTGAATAAGATAATCCCAGGGACAAGCGAGAAAAGCGAAAAAGTCTGCCCTTCTATCAATGTTAACATTTTCTTCTTTCTCCATTTAACTTTCTGTAATGAAGAATAAATGTTATGCTAAGTTTGATTCCAAGTGTTTTGAGCAAATGACAACTTATTACAAAGAGTTAAGTTTTAAAATCCCCTTGTTTAGTGTAGACAAAAAATATCTTGCAAATAATGGAAAATTAATTTAGATTAGGAAGTCAGGTGTTGTAATTAGGGATGGGTCGGTTGTTAATGTCGGTTTTCGGTTTATCGGTTTTTTTTACTAACCAAAGATAAAAAGTTGAACAGAAATCAATCACAAAGGAAACGGTGATTGCTTATCTGATTTACGACCATATCAGTTCCCTAGTACAATATATTTGTTTTTTTATCTAATTGTCGTACAAAAACAAATTAGAGCTAATTTTTTTCGTCTGATTTTCACAAATTGAATAAAATTTTAATCAAAGTTGTACGACCTAAAGTTCAACCTATATGGGTGAATTAATGTTATTATTATGTTGTTTTCAATAATGAACTCAAAAATACTACAACAGTCCTAATTTTTATAAATATATAAAATTATTATTTTACTGAATTGAAGCTAAAAATAATTATCTTAACAAAATGCATTTGTATAACACATAATAGCTAGTAATTATTAAAATATTTGATATGAAATAATAAAACATTTCTTAAGCCATAATTTGAGGGTGTTTCTAAAAATTTTTTTTATATTTGGATTTTATTCTATATTCCCACATATTTCATCAATTCCTACAAAAATACGAGTACAATAAGTCAAAAATTCGTATTGCCAGGAGTTCCCAGCAGACCGATCCTAGTACTGGATACTCTCACCACAGACCGAGTCATTGTGACAAATACTAACCCACAGACCGAAATTTTTTTTCGCTATTTTTATATAATTTGATGTATAATATATATATTTTCTAATGAAAGTTGGAAAAAAATTTATTTAGCACTATTTTTGCATTTCTTTTGCGTCACATATGTGTGACGTCGGTCTATAGTAATATTTTGTATTATGTTTGTTTGTTATAGACCGTCTCATAAATGTGTCATGAGTTGGTTAATTTTTTAATTTTGTGTCTATCTACGCCAGTGGCATTTTTTAACGTTTTGACGGAGAACAGTCCAAACCCCAGTCTTGTTACTATCTAACATCGACCAGTTGTTAGAAAGCATCATTAATTAATAGCCCAATGACAAATGGCAACTGGGTCCGGAATCGATCCTTTAAAAAGCTACGAACTTTCCTCAGGATTGAACCAGCAACTTTTGGATTAAAAGGCGAGCACTAAATTATAACCACTCAGCTACCCAGCCAGTTAATAATCTGGCTGACTGGGAAATAAATGAAAAATAGTTTTACAACACTAAAAAATACTAAAATATGCAGGACAATGTGTCACACAATAAAAAACACCATGTGGAATGTGTAGTAAACAAACACTAATGGCATCATGTGAACAGACAAGATGGTCAACTTGGAAAATCTGTAAAAAATAAAAATTGAGGTCTTATCCAGAGACCAAGCGACACATGTGTGTCACACATTCCTATAGACCGATAAACAGGTTTTAGATCGATTTAGTGGGCGAAATGGGCGTGGCGAGTCATTTAACTGAACCGTGACTGCGTCCTGCGTCCCATATATATGTCGTCGGTACACTGGATTTGACCTGAGCGTCCCATATATGTGTCGTCGGTACACTGGAAACACCTTGAGCGACACATATGTGTGATGCTGGTCTATATTTAAGATTTTTTAACATTACGTCACACATGTGTGATGTTCGGTAGCCAACGTGTTAATATTTATATATTTTCTTGCAATAACTAAAAGGTCTTATTTAAAAAGCATAAATAAGTAAAAGGTAGAAAATAGGCATCAGCCTGATTTTAGATGGTAACCTTGAGCTGTTTCATGTTTGTTTACATCTAAAATAAACCGAAAAACTGACCACCGACAACCGGTGTGAGCAAAAAACCAAACCGAAACCGAACCGATAAATTTTGCGACCCATCACTAGTTGTAATGTCTCAATCAGAAATTTTTTATGCAATTTAATGCTAATTAGCGATTTGTTGATTTCAAAAAAGAAATATAAGTTTTGATACCAATTCTAACCATAAAATCTATAGTATTATAGGCTTATATCATATAACCCTAATATAATTGCACTAAATGTGTCTATGTTGCTTAAACAAACCTCTTCTTATTCACACTGCAAACATAAATATTAGCAAACAATCTAGGGAATGTAATACAAAAATGGTACTTAAAACTTATTTTTATGCTATTAACAATAGGTATGTTAAAATATATTTTTATGCTATATACAGTATTTTAAACACCACACCACTGATGATGGAACCTCTTTACTTGGTAAAGGACAGCCGATTGGCTGAGTAACTCCCATAGCTACCGGATGGTCCGTGGCCTGTGCCGAACGTCGGCTGGCAGGAAGTGCCACAAGATGTCCGGAACTTGAGCCAGCTTCTGGCGCACTGTGCCTGGCAGCGTGTCTGTATCCGAGGTCCGGTACCGTGCCGTCCGTCCACCGTCCCGGTACTCTACAGTGCCAGCCGGCTCATTGTACGTGAGCTCAGTGCCATCCCGGTACATTATCTTGAGCTCCCCACCAGTTTTCTGTAGTTAACAAAATAAGTGTAAGCATGATTGTACATTTAAAAAAAAAAAAATCAGAAATAACATGTTTATAAAATCTTCTTAAAGGAAGAGTTAAATGTTGGTTAAGCTTTTCAGTACTATTACCATTACCATGACCAACTCCTTGATCATAGCCCATTCTGAAAGATTGTGCCAATAACATTTGTACATATTTATAAGCTTTATTTATATTTGTTGAGCTAACTTAGTAAATATTAAGTAAAGGTAAGTATTTCTGTGGAATTATTCGTATGTCTCTTATTCTCAGTGAACGGTTGATTTCATTTAAGTATATTTTTTGGTAAACTACTAATTTTGTATAAACAGGAGCGGACAATGTTGACATTTATTCAAATATATTGTTTACTATAGAGAGAGAGATTACAATATTGCTACAAATTGAATTTATGTATGACTTTTCATTCTATTCAGTTTGCAAGTTTTTAGGGGTTATCTTTAAATGGGAGTTGTTGCAAAACAGATATTTAAAGAAAAAATTATTCCAGTGATATAAATATAACTTTAAAAAAAAACTTCAGGGTAGGTAGTTTTTATTCAGAACAAATAATTATACTTAACTATACACAAAAATGTTATTACAAAAAGTTTTTTTTTAGTTTGGTGTCTCCACAATAAAGTTGGATAAGAATTTACCTTAGTGGCAACAGCTCGCAAGTGGGGCAAATCCAAGGTTCGATCTTTGGTCCCTCCTTTTTGACGAGAGTTGGTAGAAGTATCAGACAGACCACTCATACCAACCTGAAAAGAAATAAAAAATCCTTTATTTAAAAAAATTGTTATTTGACTTTTGATACAACATACAGTACTTTACACACAGTAAAACACCTTTCACTTATTTCTTCTTTGTTTCTTGGAATTTGAGTTCTGACTAAGCCAAAGATCAAAGTTCTGATATTTAGGTTGAAATAATAAAACGTCTTCCAACACTACTCGATATATTTACACTTATTTACACTCGAGTAGTGTTGGAAGACGTTTTATTATTTCAACCTAAATATCAGTACCAGCACGTATAATGCTAATCAAGAAGTTACAAAGTTCTGACTAAGGCTTTAAGATCATCTAGCATCATTATCTAAGAAACTGTCCTGGTGTAATAGAAGAACCATTATGTTCACCATACTTACATTGAAATCAGGATCCCCTAATACAGTGACATGGAATACTCTATGTTTGGTGTGACCTTTCTAGAAATTTAATGTTAAAGACCAATACCATTAGGTAAAACTTCAAGCCATATCCACAAACCTGTTGACTGAGGGATTTGATGTCAAATGGCCGAGAATGAGTCCGGGAGATTGGTTGAGATGCCCGCGATGGCACGGAGGCTTCTGACACTTCATACGACCCCAGCTGTCAACAAAAAGTATCTAAGTGAGAGAAGATTTTTTGTGTAATATCAACATTATTTTTAACCCTAGCACTTGCCAGGCCTTTTTATATTATGTGCTTGGGGTTGTCAGGCCAAATTAGCAAATTTACAGACCTTTTACAAAAAATTTGCTCAACTTTCAAACATGGAGCAAACATAACAATGTACATATTTGTTTTAATTGTAAAACCAAGAGGAACGGAATATTATAACAAAAGTAATTTTTAACAGTAAAATGTAAAAATATTGCACCAAACAAATTGAATTTTTAAAATTATAATTTAAATAGCAAAGTTCTGGTATAGAATAACAGCATTTTTTTTTTTTTTTTAACTAAGGTACTGTATTTGGTATATACATGTTGTCACATACATATACATTGTTTTCAAATACACTATCAATTTTATTTCCTAAATATAAATGTTAAAATTTGGAAAAAAAATATATTGAGTGAATTATGTAAAAATATATGAAAAAGTCAAAATTACTAATTTGTACGCTCCTGTGTTTGAGGAGGAAATTTAACTAGTGATACCCGTTCATTAAAAACGAGCAATTTAGATAGGATATTTATAAAGAAATTAAACTTCACATGTATAATTTGTGCTTCTCTTTTAATGCTGTTGAGTATATAGTGATCCTCCATTGTTAAACATACTAACCTCTTTGGTATGTCTACAGAGATTCTCTCGCTTATATACTGTGTTTACTCTTAAGAGCTATGAAACCCGAAAATCAATTAATTTCCTTATTAATTTTAATAAAAGGGATGAATACAAATTTTACTAGCTTGTAGAGCCCTTCTGTTTGGGGATGATTATTTGCCAATTTACTTTGAAACAAAATTCACCCTAAGCTCTATCCATTGACACAAATATCATTAAAATCAGTCAAAAAGTATGGAAAAAGTTCATTACAAAAAAAAATTATATTCTGTATTAAATATGTATAGATGTAAGGTAAATTAATTGTTATGATTATAAGACATTTATATTTTTGTAGGCAGTAAAAAACTAAATTAGAAAGTGTAATAGGCTAAGTTGAAAAAATATTATTTTTAACTGTTTTATATGATAAAAAATGTTTAGAATTCAAAAATTTTTATCTGTGGCTATGTAACTTTTATAAATACAATGTATTGTGATATAACATATAACATATACTCTTTTTCTGGGATCTTTTTCAAAGAAATTTTAAATTTTTGGTTGTATAGCAATGAGTGTATAAACTAGACATGTTTCGAAATATTTTTTGGATGTATTAGAAAGGTTTCACTACCGGTACCGATACCATTTACCACTTCTGTAGATTTAAAGTTCTTAAATTTTTTTTTAATCATGGGAAACTTACTACTTTTTATTGCAATCTTTTTTCAATCTTAAATTTGGGAACACTATCAAGCCAAAACTTACCATAGGCAACCGTTGAGATGGTGTAGGAACAGTAGAGTTTTCTTTGCCTAAGAAAACCCCACTGACTGAAGGTTTGCTACCAATGGTAACCGGAAAGCAAGGATTTCCATTGCTGGAAATCTGCTCCAGTACTTTCTCAATCATCAGGCAATGCTCGAGCATCTAAAATCAAATTCCCATTTATTACAATAGCAATCCACATCAATTTAATTCTTTTACAAAGTAAACATAATTTACATAAAAATTACTCAAATGACAAGTTAAATCTCGTTTCTTAAAAAGACTACTCAATTACATTAAATCAATACATCAATTTACAGCAAACAACATTGTATTTTCATTTGAATACAGTAAAATTCCACAAACTAAACTAAATGTGGGGGGGCACTATCAAGTTTGGTGAATGTAGTTTCCCAAGTCAATGTAACTCCTACCCAATAAGACTGTCTAATATCAGGTCTCAACGTGAAGAAGCGATCACTACAGCATTGAAAATGTGTTTGAATGGCTGAAAATATGCATCAGACATTGTTATATTGTCTGTCAAAGACGGTCCCACAAAAAAGCGCCACATTAGTGACAAAATTAAGTACAATGACGGTAAATTCTGTATTATATCAATGTTTGCTTATAGTTGAGCAAAGTATTAATAAAATGAGTAGCAAAACATACACTGAGTAGCTGATTTTACACACAGAGGTGTTGATTTATTAAGAGTCAAGAGTGTGGCGTTTTATTGCATCTCACAGTTCACATGAATGGTGGTGCTTACCTGTTGGAAGTGGTCCCACATCTTCTGGTGAGCGAGGGAGAGGTACGCCACAGATTTCTCCTCCACATCCTGGGATTTACCATCTGGGTGCAGCAGCTTGATAACTCCTTGGTTCGCCTCAGTTTTCAACAACTTGAATCCTGATGTGATTGACAAAAGTACTTTACTACATAGCACACCTTCGAATTGTATTTCTTTTTTTATTGTAACTATCATAACTTTAAAATCCATATAACCTTGTATGTGCCAGTCACAATTGTTAGGAAATTAGGAGCACAAAAAAAATGCCAAGAACCATGAAACCAACTGATTTTTAAATCAGCAACTAACTATCAAGTCAAGTTATACTAGACTAAATCTTGCAACAACAAGTTGAATTTAATCTTTTTTTGGAGATATTCTTTTTAGTTCCAGTTGTTGATCTTTGTCTTTAAACATTATTTTCTCTAGGTACGGTTAGAAGAACCATATTCAGTTAGAAGACTAAACTATGATCAAATTATTAAATTTTTTTGTTCATAATTTTGTGAAGTTAGTATGTAAATTTGAATCTAACGATAAACTTATAGAATCAAAATGGTTCTATTAGAACAAAACATGTCCTACAAGTTTTCAGAATGAAGGAACTAAAATATGAAAAGATTTGTTGATACTTACATCATTATGGTCCACAAACATGAAAGCTAGTTAAAAAATACTAAAGATTAGTTTTTACTACTTACTTAGGCCTATGGTTTTTATGGGGAATATTAAAAAGTGACGAATATTGATACAATTTGATATTCACCTTACGTAATCATTACATTTCCTAACAACTAACATTTTCTAACAACACCCCATGGCAGCAAACCTACATACTCATTCCAGGGTTTAAACTGGGAAAAATTTTCTTGGAGCAAAAATACTACAAGCTTTTGGATACTTGTAGCAAAATGAAAAATGTTGTAGCACTTTTACCGCAGAGTATAATTTGTCATTCGTTACCAATACTTTTCACGGTAAAAATATTGTTGTTTACGCTGTTGTTTTTAACGTAAAAAAAAATAAAAACATTAAGAAGTTCATAATGATTTTTTATTTCTTTTTCAAAACATTAAAATAGGTTTATATAAAGTCATAGTTTCACACAAGTAAGTTACTTTGGCTTACACATATACTCTAATTGCCACCGGATTCAAACATCAACATGGATATGGCTAGGTAGGGGTAAGCCTAATCAACAATATAACCTAAAACTGTTGGTTTTAAACACCATTTTGCAAAAGCAGCTTCTAAGTTACAATAATTTCTCTCTGGACCTTCAATGACAATCATGAGTAAATCATTTTAATGTTTACCAATTGATTAGTCTTAGAGGTTAGACATAACTTTGGCAACAACTCAGAGGTAATGCAAAATTAAGTACTGTCGTCCGTTAGTGAGTGATACAGTCATCGGTCACAACTCTTGTTGGGATTCAGTCAAGATACTCGGCTGATTTCTTTGGTGTCTGAAAAGAGGAAACTGCAATAGTGCTCTTAGTGTCTAGTTGCAAAATTAGTAATTTTCTGTTAACTTACTTTAAATGATTGTATGGTTTGGCCATAAAATGGTGCATAAGAATAGTTTTAATTTCTAAGTTACATCTTCAATTCATCTTACATTTTCCACTTATTAAGGAATGGTACGGCAAATTTAAATCCATACTTGGGGGGCGGAACTATGGTTCTCTGGCAGATGTCGAAATCGAAATACTAATCAGAAAACAATGTTTGCAAGTCTAGGCTCCAGGAACCGCTAGCTACTTCCACGGCTGCAATTTCAGACACCGAAGTTCAGTATTAGACTGATGTTATTATGCTTGTGATCGCGTGGCATCAGCTGTTCTGTTTTCAATCTCTTTCTATCAGCTGTACAGTTACAGTTGAGATCATGACGCTATAGATTGAGGTTATCTAACTGAAGCTAGATGCATTTTGTTTTGATGGAAATAACACGTTTAAAATCATTTTATGACAGAAAACTTAAAACTTGACAACCTCATATTTTTGGAATACTTGTTATAACTTACGGTAAAATCTTTGTAGCAAAATCGCAACAGACTGCCCGAAAATTGTCGCAATTTTATGACGGATGTCGAAAAATGCGACATATGCGACTGCAGCTTAAACCATGCTCATTCCCATGGTGTTTATAGGGAAAATACAGAATCTCAAATTTCTTTGGAAATTCTCTGAGTACGTACTAGGTCTGCTGCGATAGAGTTACCCAATATCATCTGACACTTTTCTTGTACAATGTGCATATTATGAATAAAGATGTTTGATTGATTGATTGATTAATTATTCATCTCATCACGTCCCTTTTGGTGTGTGGCTGGCCTTAATCAACAACTTTTCTGTGTATCTAGTTTTTAACTAGTTTTAAATATTAGAAGCAGAGGTGATTGCACGAATGAGAACCATTCAAATTTGAATTTGATCATTTGATCAAATTCAAATTAATTTGATCATCATCCTAACATTAAACATTCGAAATGTTAGGTTAATGATCAAAATAATCCCATATAAGATCAAACATGAATAACTCGTCTCTCTGGATTTACCTTTGTGAAGGGGGATCTGTTATTATTTTCCTATTTATTTACTTAAATTTCAAAGATGCACTGTACTGCAGAGGTAGACTGAATTTTGTACTATAACTTTCATTCGGGGCTAGCAAAAAAATCATACAATACTTTTTTAATAAACAAAAAACTAGGCCTACCTGAAGAAAACTTGACATGGAAATCGTTGTTCGGAGAGTTCTCCATGAGGAAACAGGATGCTATCGCGGTGTGTAAAGTGACCTTGGGTGTCTGGGCCTGGTGCAGTCGGACAAACCTAGCGGCCGTCTCATAGGGGCGGTGATGGTGCGGGGGTAGCGAGTGGTAGCTGTAGACGGCATCCGCCCCAGCGGCTGGGACTGGCGGGGGGGCGTCCCCCACCGTCACCCCTCTGCCTGCGTCTGGGCCGTACACCAGAACCTGAGGAACAGGAGACATTATTGTCGGGTGGCAGTGCAGTGCTAGCGAGTTGTAGCAGTAGACGAATTCCACCCTAGCGGCAGGGAGTGGCAGGGGAGTGACCCCCACCATCACACCTCTGCCTGCGTCTGGGCAGTAGACCAGAACCTGTGGAACAGGAGACATTATTGTCGGGTGGCAGTGCAGTGCTAGCGAGTGGTAGCAGTAGACGAATTGCACCCTAGCGGCAGGGAGTGGCAGGGAAGTGACCCCCACCATCACACCTCTGCCTGCGTCTGGGCAGTAGACCAGAACCTGTGGAACAGGAGACATTATTGTCGGGTGGCAGTGCAGTGCTAGCGAGTGGTAGCAGTAGACGAATTGCACCCTAGCGGCAGGGAGTGGCAGGGGAGTGACCCCCACCATCACACCTCTGCCTGCGTCTGGGCAGTAGACCAGAACCTGTGGAACAGGAGACATTATTGTCGGGTGGCAGTGCAGTGCTAGCGAGTTGTAGCAGTAGACGAATTCCACCCTAGCGGCAGGGAGTGGCAGGGGAGTGACCCCCACCATCACACCTCTGCCTGCGTCTGGGCAGTAGACCAGAACCTGTGGAACAGGAGACATTATTGTCGGGTGGCAGTGCAGTGCTAGCGAGTGGTAGCAGTAGACGAATTGCACCCTAGCGGCAGGGAGTGGCAGGGAAGTGACCCCCACCATCACACCTCTGCCTGCGTCTGGGCAGTAGACCAGAACCTGTGGAACAGGAGACATTATTGTCGGGTGGCAGTGCAGTGCTAGCGAGTGGTAGCAGTAGACGACTTGCACCCTAGCGGCAGGGAGTGGCAGGGGAGTGACCCCCACCATCACACCTCTGCCTGCATCTGGGCAGTAGACCAGAACCTGTGGAACAGGAGATATTATTGTTGGGTGGCAGTGCAGTGCTAGCGAGTGGTAGCAGTAGACGAATTGCACCCTAGCGGCTGGGAGTGACAGGGGAGTGACCCCCACCATCACACCTCTGCCTGCGTCTGGGCAGTAGACCAGAACCTGTGGAACAGGAGACGTTAGTGTCGGGTGTCAGTGCAGTGCTAGCGAGTGGTAGCAGTAGACGAATTGCACCCTAGCGGCAGGGAGTGACAGGGGAGTGACCCCCACCATCACACCTCTGCCTGCGTCTGGGCAGTAGACCAGAACCTGAGGAACAGGAGACATTATTGTCGGGTGGCAGTGCAGTGCTAGCGAGTGGTAGCAGTAGACGAATTGCACCCTAGCGGCAGGGAGTGACAGGGGAGTGACCCCCACCATCACACCTCTGCCTGCATCTGGGCAGTAGACCAGAACCTGTGGAACAGGAGACGTTAGTGTCTGGTGGCAGTGCAGTGCTAGCGAGTGGTAGCAGTAGACGAATTGCACCCTAGCGGCAGGGAGTGACAGGGGAGTGACCCCCACCATCACACCTCTGCTTGCGTCTGGGCAGTAGACCAGAACCTGTGGAACAGGAGACGTTAGTGTCGGGTGGCAGTGCAGTGCTAGCGAGTGGTAGCAGTAGACGAATTGCACCCTAGCGGCAGGGAGTGGCAGGGGAGTGACCCCCACCATCACACCTCTGCCTGCGTCTGGGCAGTAGACCAGAACCTGTGGAACAGGAGACATTATTGTTGGGTGGCAGTGCAGTGCTAGCGAGTGGTAGCAGTAGACGAATTGCACCCTAGCGGCTGGGAGTGACAGGGGAGTGACCCCCACCATCACACCTCTGCCTGCGTCTGGGCAGTAGACCAGAACCTGTGGAACAGGAGACGTTAGTGTCGGGTGGCAGTGCAGTGCTAGCGAGTGGTAGCAGTAGACGAATTGCACCCTAGCGGCAGGGAGTGACAGGGGAGTGACCCCCACCATCACACCTCTGCCTGCGTCTGGGCAGTAGACCAGAACCTGAGGAACAGGAGACATTATTGTCGGGTGGCAGTGCAGTGCTAGCGAGTGGTAGCAGTAGACGAATTGCACCCTAGCGGCAGGGAGTGACAGGGGAGTGACCCCCACCATCACACCTCTGCCTGCATCTGGGCAGTAGACCAGAACCTGTGGAACAGGAGACGGTAGTGTCGGGTGGCAGTGCAGTGCTAGCGAGTGGTAGCAGTAGACGAATTGCACCCTAGCGGCAGGGAGTGACAGGGGAGTGACCCCCACCATCACACCTCTGCCTGCGTCTGGGCAGTAGACCAGAACCTGAGGAACAGGAGACGTTAGTGTCGGGTGGCAGTGCAGTGCTAGCGAGTGGTAGCAGTAGACGAATTGCACCCTAGCGGCAGGGAGTGACAGGGGAGTGACCCCCACCATCACACCTCTGCTTGCGTCTGGGCAGTAGACCAGAACCTGTGGAACAGGAGACGTTAGTGTCGGGTGGCAGTGCAGTGCTAGCGAGTGGTAGCAGTAGACGAATTGCACCCTAGCGGCAGGGAGTGACAGGGGAGTGACCCCCACCATCACACCTCTGCTTGCGTCTGGGCAGTAGACCAGAACCTGTGGAACAGGAGACGTTAGTGTCGGGTGGCAGTGCAGTGCTAGCGAGTGGTAGCAGTAGACGACGTCCGCCCCAGCGGCAGGGAGTGGCAGGGGAGTGACCCCCACCATCACACCTCTGCCTGGGTCTGGGCAGTAGACAAAAACCTGTGGAGCAGGAGAGGTTAGTGTCAGGTGGCAGTGTGGGGGCAGTGAGTGGTACCTGTTGACGGCTTTCGTCCTGACGGGAACTGGTGAGGGGGCATCCCCCACTGTCACATCTCTGCCTGCATCCAGGTGGAGAGGTTCTGCCTGCTCTCCTACCAGAACCTGGGAGGAGAGGTTATTGCTATAGGAAGTATACAGTTACAATTTCAACTAATGACTTCAACTTACAATTTTTAAAAGAAAAATTTTAGGAGCCGAACACATTATGGAAGAAAATTATGACTAAACATTTTTGGCCACAACAGTTTTTTTTTTTTTTTTTTTTTTTTTTTTTTTTTTTGTTTTTTTAGTGAATTTCCCATATGGAATAAGCTATTACCGTAGGTCTCATGGTAAGACCTAAGCCCGGGACCATGTTACTTTTTCGTTTTCAGGTGCCCAGAGACCAAAAATAATAGTCATTAAAATTTATATATATATATATATGTATATATATATATATGTATATATATATGTATATATGTATGTGTCCCTAGACACGATAACTCTCGTAAAAATGGTCCGATCGACACCAAATTTGGTAGAAATGTGTAATCCTACGTTTATTCGGATGAGTTCGTAAACCAGACATATCGACCTATTGGAAGGGGTAGTTTTGGGGGGTTTTGTACCCCAAAAATGGTTTTTTTGCATTTTTCATATGTAATTTTTAAAAATTTCAAATTTTTATTTTGACCATTGGATTTAGCTCAAAAAAATACACAATTTAGCATTTTGAAGCTTTGCTCTATCTCCATTGGTTACCGAGATATTACAAAGTCTAAAGACAGTACGTTGTATTTTGAGGCTCCAATGTTAATCTTATGGAGAATAAGGATGTGTTAATATTTCACTTATTAACCAATGTTTTTGGATGAAACTTGGTATTCAGCTTCATTTGGTTGAGATTCATCCATTTATGGTAAAAAATCTTGGTTTTTGTGTTTATCATGGCAGCAAACCTGCATACTCTTTTCCCATATGGAGAATAGGCAAACTCCTTTAGCAATGGAAAGATATTGATGAAATTTAGTGTATGGCTTGATATGGTCAAAATATTTTTTTTAATGCTAAAAACCTACTTTTAGTGTTCCCCATGGCAGCATACCTGCATACTCTTTCCCTACATTTATCATAAGGAGATAAACATTTATTTCCCTATTTATGAGCTTGTGATGATTTTTGGTTTACAGGTTTATCTGGTCATAATTAATACTACTAATTTGGAAATTCGCTGAGTACGCAGGTCTGCTGCGACGGGGGTGTATATATATATATGTATGTATGTATGTATGTATGTATGTGTCCCTAGACACGATAACTCTCGTAAAAACGGTCCGATCGACACCAAATTTGGTAGAGATGTGTAATCCTACGTTTATTCGGATGAGTTCGTAAACCAGACATATCGACCTACCGGAAGGGGTAGTTTTGGGGGGTTTTGTAGCCCAAAAATGGGTTTTTTGCATTTTTCACATATAATTTTTTAAAATATTTAATTTTTATTTTTACCATTGGATTTAGTTAAAAAAAACACACAATTTAGCATTTTGAAGCTTTGCTCTATCTCCATTGGTTACCGAGATATTAAAAAGTCTAAAGACAGTACATTGTATTTTGAAGCTCCAATGTTAATCTTATGGAGGATAAGGATTTGTTAATATTTCACTTATTATTAACCGATATTTTTGGGTGAAACTTGGTATTTAGCTTCATTTGGTTGAGCTTCATTTATTTATGGTAAAAAATCTTGGTTTTTGTGCTTATCATGGCAGCAAACCTGCATACTCTTTTCCCATGTTAATCATATGGAAAATAGGCAAACTCGTTTATTTATGGATAGATATAGATGAAACTAAGTTTATGGCTTCATATCGTCGAGATAATTTTTTTAATGCTAAAAACGTACTTTTAGTTTCCCATGGCAGCATACCTGCATACTCTTTCCCTATATTTATCAGGAGAATAGACATTTATTTCCCTATTTATGAGCACGTGATTAAAGTTTGTTTACAGATTTATCTGGTCAAAATTAATATTAGTAATTTGGAAATTCGCTGAGTACGCAGGTCTGCTGCGACGTGGTGTATTTTACATTTGTGAAATAATTGCTCAATACAAAGCCGTATTTAAAACTGAATTCAGCCTAATAGAATAAGGATGCAAAAATAATTATAAAAAAAAGATATTGTTTGTATCCCACAAAAACAACAGGCAAAACAGAGCTTTGAAACAAGTTACAAAACTCTTACGACTGTTTCAGTAAAGAGTATGCTGATGACATATATATTAGAGGGCTTAGACAATTTAATCTTCTTATCATTATAAATTGTACTTATGGCTTATATTTATTTGGTTTTATTATTATAAATTGTTTTAATAATTTAATCTTTTATTGATTAATTTATTTGAACCATCCAAACATTTAATAATGCCAGTAGAAGATAGTTAGAGGATACAGTTTAATATCAAAATCCGACTCACCCTCAACCCATCACTGGAAATTCTGCTGACTTCAATCACTTTATCTTTCTTTCCGTTCTTCCTTTTCTTCAATTTCTCTAAACACACTTCACCAGTTTCTAAAATACTGACCACAAAATGATTTGTTTTATACCGTGCAGGTTTCAACCTGAGGGAACAAAGTGGGGGAACATTCAAAGGTACATGGTCTAAATTTCTCTTCTCATTTTTATCGATTTTTATTCCAACAAAGTCATCAACAGCAGCATCATCCTCTTGAACATTGTGCAACTGTAGGCGTTCAGATGATCTGGAACGTGGAGTCCTCCTGCTTTTTTCTTCAGCAGCAAGTCTTAGATCCGGTAGAAACTTTCTCTCCGAATTCATCACACTGTGCAAAATAGCACCATCATTTTCCCCCTCACGCTCATTCCCTGGAGAACACTCCCGTTCGTTTTCACACTGGCATTTTGATCTCCTCAAGCAATCACACTCTTTGTTCCGACATCCATCATCGACATGATCGATTCTACGACATTGCAGACACTGAGAGTACAGCCCTTCACTTGCTAGGCCGCATGTTCGACATTGAACGTTCTTCAAATCGAGATCCACCCCATCTTGGCAATGCCCACGACTGTGACTGCTCCCACACCTATGCGAACTGCACTTGATACTTTCGCAACGGTCTTCGTCATAGTTGCTTCTCACACTACCACTGTGACTTCCTGCCCGATCACAAGACTGTTTACTCCGCTGCGAGCAGTTTGAGTCATGCCTTGAGCACCCTGACCTGACAAGTTCTTGCACTGACCGATCCTTCTTGCTGTGTGTGCTAGTCTCTAGTCGTTCTACATCCCCCAGGTGGAAGTATGCCTGATGTTGTCGTGATGGGAGGAAGTTGGGACTCATGGGAGACATGCCTTGCAGAGGCAGGATATTTTGGAGCTTTTGTCTCAATCCGTTCGTCACCTTTGAGCTGTCTCGTCTGTCTAATGATCTGAAACAAGGTTTTCAATTATTCCTTTAAGTTTTTAACATTTTCTAGTGAAAATTAAGAGCAATAAAAAACATTATACCATAATCTAATGTTAATTTTGCAATTTTTTTAAGATTTTAAAAGAGAACCTACACTACAATCTTAGTAATATGATCCCCTGTAATCTAATTTTCTAGATAATCAGAACTGCTGATATTTTTTGTTCACAGAAAGTTAATGTAAAGGAATAAAAATAAATGGTTGCTGATTAGAGATCATGGATTTTTAGTGTTGAATTTCTAAAGATGTTTGACTGTATTTAGGCCTACACCAAAGATTACGTTTATTTTGCTAAATAAATCATATTTAATATTTCCGGCGTGCTCGACTGACTCACTACATAGAGAAAAACATGATGATAGATTCCAAGAACAGGGATGAACTGATGTTTGACGTCCGGTAGGCAGTCGGAGTAATTCCAGGGATAGGAACATGATCAGGCCCCTTACCACCAAACTTCTAGAGTTTAAATGATTATTGTAACCGTCAACCAAATATGTGTGACACTCCACAAGAGATAATTAAAATTTTATTGAAATATGACAAAAACCAAAGTTTTATTTTGTTTATCATTTGAATGACATGTTTTTAAAAAATAGAATAGAAACATTTAATGATTTTTTTCATTGAGGATACATCAAAACAAACAAATCACATAGACTATATTAATGTCCATAATTTTCTCCGTAGATTCTTGTAGCAGGTTAGACACCTTTCACTTAATCCATTGTTTATAAATTTTACATTCAAACTAATTATTCATAAATGTTTTATTTTTATTTTACAAAAATGCTAAAATGTATTTTAAATTTGTAATGTATTTTTTAAAGTAGAGAGATATTTTTATGTGCTTAGCTAGATTGTTCTAAAAAAATGTGACGTTTATTGTAAATGATATTTCTCTAGACACAATTGTTTGGTTAATCTAAACATTCGGTAACCCAAACTTTCGGTAATCCAAATATTCAGTATATTTGGTTCCACTGTAATGTTCTTTTTTTTAAACACTTCGGCGATGTAATTAAAAAATTTACAAGCCTTTAATTTGGTTAATAGATCATTCAAACTTTTTCAAAATTGAAAAGTAGCCTACCTTTCCGGGTTACAAATTGAGGTTCACTTTTAAAAGTGTTAGAGGAAAGCGGCCCTCATTAGCTACCTTCGTTAGCTAGTTGGTCAGTGTCTCTGTCTACCTGGATCGTATGCTGGCGTGTTTGCTGTGGTGGGGGGAGAACGTGTCCTGCCGACATCCCGTTGTCGCCATCGTGGTTCCCAGCCCACTCTCCACCAGATGACCGCTCTACGCAAACAAATCATCATCACAAATGTTCAATAAACTTGATGGTAAATCCCCTAAAAGTTTAAAAATAAAAACACTCAGTAATCGCATTTACTGCTGACGCTTTTCATACAATACCTAAAACCCGGTGATATAACAAAATGGGCCATTTTTTGTATTTACATTGATGTAGAAAAAGATGATGTACGGTGATGTTAAAAAAAATTCTCACCCATTTTTGGGAGGGAAGTAAATTTTCCACATTTATTAACTTAACTACATAAAAATATGGCCGGCAGCATTTTTGTTAAACCTTAGATCTTAAACATTTTTTGTATCATCTTTTTGTCTTAGATTTTTCTTGCAAATACAAATATTGCTAAAGGCATTATTTCTAGGAATAGTTCGCACCTGTTGTTTGTAGTATGGCACATTAGGTGTGTCACTCATGAAAGGGTGGTTTGGAATTTTATCCAAACGTATCCTATCTTCTGGTTTCTCCTGCAGCAATCTTGATATCAAATCCCGAGCTTCGTTGGATAAATAGTCAGGAATCTGGAAGAAACACATACTTTGACTTACACAAACACAACTTTGGGATCAAGTTACACTGACATTTATTTACCTCAAGCCTAAGGTAACCTAAGAAATCATTTTTGTTTTCATATGTTTAAATAAGTAGACCTAAATACATAGTTTTAAATATTGCTACTATTCATATTTACAAATACACATAGATTTGTAAACAAAATTATTTTGTAAAAATGTCTGCAATCAGGCAATCAAACTACCACTTAAGAGATTCTTCTTCTTTTCCATGTGAATGAAATAAGTCAGAGAGATCTTTTGGACACAAACATTATTCAGTGATTTTTTAGGAGTAGGAAAGGAAATGAAAGCAATATACTTCAGAGAAAAACTGCTGTAGATACCTAATAAAACCAGATCAAAATTTAAATTCTAATAAATTAATTAAATTAACAATTAAAAAGTCTAGTGAAAAATTTCAAAAATTAGGCAGAGGAATAAAAAAACCATAACATAAAATAATTTTGAGTTTTTGGATTTTTTGTCAGGGTCAAATTTAGGAGGGTTTCTCAAATTTTTAATATTAAACTGTGCTTGATATACAGTGCTCTACATCAGTTTCAAAATTTTCAAAAAGCTGGTGTGCTGCTTTCTTCACCTATTTCTGAAAAGATAGTTGGATGGTGGCCCTTAAAATCGTGACATCCTGAGAGTGAACTCACATGGTAGTCGAGGTTGATGACCCTCTCGAGTGTGCACTGGATGGCTCTAGTGTCAAACGGAGGCCGTCCCACCAGCAGCGTGAACAACACACAGCCAAGACCCCAGACATCGGTCTCCAGTCCGTGTGTCCTGCGCAACGCAATCTGCAATGCAAGCAAACATCAGTGTAGTGATGTTGACTGACTTGATTGATTACTACAACTGTATTATTAAAAACCAATCAATGAGGACCTGTCAATTGTATAAGCCTGTTGAATTTCATTTGTTGAATAATTTATTCTATAAATGTGCGATGACTATAAAATTAAGTAATTTTAAGATATCTCAACAAAACATATTTTATTGAAATTTATTATAAATTTTATTCATCATTGCTATTTATATGCCTTATACATAACAGTGTATACTTTTAATAGGTTCAAAAATTGTTTTAAATAGGCCATTCACCTGGAAATAATTTTCAACACTGTTCAATAACTTTTTTTAAGTTTAATTATTGAATAACCTTACCTCCGGAGAAATGTAATTTGGTGTGCCACACATGGTTTTGTGAGTTTCCCCTGGGTAGGCAAGCTTGGTGGCCAGACCGAAATCAGCAATTTTCTGCAAATAAACAATGAACCAATTAGTACAGTTCTTACATCACATTTTTCAACCGTCAATAATCATTGAACATAAAAAACCTGTTGTTGCAAGTCCTACCTTAACCACGTCCAGACAATGACTGCTACACCCGAAGGGCATCTCCCGCCTTGCCCAAAGACGGGGCAGAAAGTATCGTATGTGCGGCACTGCGGACGAGCGCCCTGCGCTGATAAGGCCTGCGACCCCACCCTTTTGAAGGGAGAGACGAAACAGTACTTTTTTTAAAAGAATGTAAACCAAACCACATTAAAGAAAACCTCAATATTTAACAATTTGACTTTCCACTTTTAATCTTGTTTTCTTTTTAGCAATGTTTGTAAAAAACATGTAAAGGCTATCTTCTTCTTAAAGGTTTCCTTGTGAAGGAGATACAATCCATAGATTTAAAAACTGATATATTGTATATACACATTCACAGATTGTATTGAACTAACTCATTTTGGCTTTCATAAAACAAATTAAGTGTTTTAAAGATATTTATATGGTTGAAACAGGAAAGGAAAACCACATTTTAAATCTGATTTTGGGGGTGCCTATTTTTATTTTATTTGGGGTGTATCTACGCCAGTGATATCTTCTTAACGTTTTGACAGGGAATGGTCCAAATCCCAGTCTTGTTACTATCTAACATCAACCAGTTGTAATAAAGCATCATTAATTAATAGCCCAATGAAAAATGGCAGCTGGGTCCGGAATCGAACCTTTAAAAAGCTACTAACTTTACTCAGGATCAAACCGGCAACCTTTGGAATTAAAAGGTGACCACTATAACCACTCACCTACCCAGATAGTCTTTTCTTATGCAAAAAACTTATATGTTTGTTTTATAAATTTAAACCTCGTTATATAAAGTGTAAATAGTTTGTCTTTTGCATTACAACTAAGGTAGGACAACAAAGGCAGTAGAAAATTGTCACGAACAAGAGTGTAGTTAACAATCGTTTCATGGCCAGCCTGAGGGTTAAACTGGTGCATATTCCTCTCAATTAATTGTGCAGACAGTGAGAACAGCCACTCACCACTCGGTGGTCTTTGGTGAGCAGAAGGTTAGAAAGAGTCATGTCGCGGTGGATGATGTTGTGGGAGTGGAGGTACCTCAGTCCGTCAACCACTTGCTTCAGAATCTCCTTGGCTGCAACGACCAAACATTTACAATCAGCACTAAAAAACTGATTAAAAGATATTTTTGCTTTAATCAATATTCTTTACAATATAACAGGTAAACTGAAAAAAATGCTTACCTGACTAAAAAATGTAGGTAATCTAAATTTAACCTCATACCAACAGAAGTTGTTGATTTTAGTTATGGTGAACATATTTATAATTTTTAGTTGCTAATGATTACATTTTGAATGGGTTCCTATTATGAAGATAATTTTATTTCAAACATACAAAGAGTTTAAATCAACTACTGTACCGGTACTGACTAAACATTTGCAATTAAAACAATTGACAAGGAAAACTCAATCATTAGTGCTAGTAAGGTCAGAGTTACCAGTATCATATTAGGTTGGTCATCCTAAAAAATGGTTTAGGTTATTATTTATAATAAAATACACTAAATAAACTAATTAACCACTTTTGGGACAGTGTCAAGTGTTAATTGAAATTAATGGATAAGTAATAAAACGTACGGATTTTAAATAAAAGAGTAGAACTGTTTTGATTTAAAAGCAAACGTGGTAACTCAATGCTCATAGCGCTACCACTAAATTCCTTAAAAGAATGATGGTCCTTTAGCTTTTATTGCAGACAAGGGACTAAGTTTAATCCAGGGTAGGCTACAGGACTAATCACAATTCTAGTTTAGATTATGATTTTCTTTCTTCTTTTAAAACAAAACATTATAAAAATGTTAAGAATTTACCTTGTTCTTCAGTGAAGACGATTTTGTTGGCCTTCATATACCGGTGGAGTTCACCGTTGTGGGCCAGTTCCAGTACCAGGTAAACATAGTTCTTGTCCTCGAACCGAGTGTAAAGCTCCAACACTGATGGGTGTTTCAATTGAGAATGAATCTTTACTTCTTCTACAACACGTTTCTCCATCTTTTTTTGGAACATCAGGTTTTTGTCGATCTAAAAATCATCAAGTTTTGAATAATTAATCCATGTAAGAAATAATATTTGAGGGTTCTAAAAACACAATAATACGTAAAAATGAATTTTATTGATCAAAGGGGGACAGTTATAATTAATGACATTATTTGTACTATTTTGTACCAGAAAACAGGTAGGCCTACGGTACCATATTTCATCCAATTTTTAAGAGTACGGTACCGTAACTGTTTTTGCATGTACAACAGTTCCATAAGTCAATAATTTGTTTACCGATGTGAACAAAGGTAATAAATATAAAACTTTATATAGGCCTAGGCCTATATGCATCTATAAGTAAAATTTATTTTCCATCTACTAAACTTATGTATGTCAATAGTGACAGAGGTTTTCACGGTTTTTTTGCTTTTAAAAATTATTGCATTTGAACCTAAAGTTTTTTATTATTATTATTTATCATATATTAATCTGTAGTAGGTACCAGGTTAACCGAGCCTTGATTGTTTTTTAGCGAATTTCCCTATACGGAATACGCTATTACGGTAGTAGCCATGGTAAGACCTAAGCCCGGGACCACTTTACTTTTTCATTTTGAGGTCCCCAGAAGCCAAAAACACCATTCGTTCATTTTCATATTATGTATATATATACCACGCAAAAATTTCTGTGCAAAATCAACATAGCTGGTAAAAACGGATCTCTCTCTCTATATATGTCCGTGGTACAGTACTGATAACTTTTGAAGGGGACCTCCGATTTTGATGAAATTTGGTACATGAAGTTGTAAGACCAGGTCTATTTTCATGAGTTTGCGAACCAGCATTGTCGGGTTATGGGAACAGGGTTGTATGGGGTTTCAAAGGGGTCAAAAATGGGATTTGGTATTTTTGGACCTCAATTTTCAAAATTCATCAATTTGAACTAAAGCCATTTAAAAGAGCTTAAAAAACAAAAAATTTAGTATTTTGAATCTTTAATAAAGCTTAACTGGTTATAGAGAAAATTCAAATCAAGTTTCCCATGTTATTCTTATGGGTAAATCTTTAAAAAGTTATATATCGATTATTTATCAACAAATTTTAATAAAAAATTTTATGAACCTTCACTAGGTGGTGAGTAATTAAGATTTGATCAAAAACCCACATGGCAGCATACCTACATGCTAAATCCTATGGTATTCTCATGGAAAATCTATATATATAATACGTGATGCCCTTTTTTTGTTAACACTACTCCTCCCTTATTTCTGGACCAATTTTAAAGTTTGAGGTGTCAAAAGAATGGTCTCAGTTCGTAGTTTTGCAATAAGGTTTTAGATTTTTGATATTTTAATTCTGAAGCTCACGGGAAGCTATCAAAGTTCATTTTTTGTCCATAAGATTAACATGGGGAACAATTGTTATTGAATTTCAAACTAAAATAGCTGTTGATAGTGAAACAGACAAACACATGTTAAAATCTATCTGAATGCTGAATGGAAGCAATTGAACTGGTACGGTATTGAAATATCAACACAGTTCTATACTTTAATTCAAGGACTGTCTATTGTGTGGGACAAATTGTAAGTTTTACTTTTTTCTCAAAATGTAGCAGGCAGAGTTTGTTTGAATTTTTATTTATGTATATTTGGGCATAAAAATAAGTTTAGTAATTTAACCCCAAAAAAATTATTCTCCTGATGCACATAAACAAGTTTGTAAATGGAAATTTTTTATGTGGGTCTTAAGAGTTATCAGATTGCTATCGAAACAAACAAAGAAAGACAATAAAAATTAAAATAGAACACTAAATGTTTGTGCATGTTTTTTCAAGCTGCTGTGAACTAGGAAAAGGGATAGTTCGTATAATTACCGTGAACCGTAATGTGATGCTATAAAAAATTCAATGCAGAATGCTAAACTCATATTAAAAAAACTTGTTTAAAAGAGGCAAGATTTCAAAGTTTTTTTTTATCTCCAGTATTGATGATAAGCTTATCGCAAAAATGGTGTGTATAAGGACAAAATTTTAACCAAAATATAAATGTCGCATCAAACCAAAATGGACACACAAAAAAATGTAGATTTTCTTAATTTTTGTGATTTCTTTATTTAAATTTTGTAATACCATGGAAAGAGGATTTAGTTTGTTATAAATAGTAATAGTGTGGGCACTTTCACTATGTCGACGACTACCTTATACAGTTCTAGAAGAACAGCCACAGTGGGTGCTGCATAGCTCATACAGAACCGAGGAGTTGCTATGAAATATTTATTTTTCTTCTGTTGTCATTTACGTTTTATGTGTGATGACCTATCTAGATCAAACACCTGTGAATGTATTCTACATTTCATAGGAGTATTTAGGCAGAGCCTCTAAGACGAATCAGCATAAGAACAAGTACCATCATGTAATCCTAGCTAAATTTAAACCTAAAAGAACAACCACAAAATCTCAATACTATCACATTGGGAAGTTGGAGAATTAGTAATGAAGATCAATTGATGAAATACCAATATGGTGTAATGTAATTTTCTCTAAAATTTAATTTTCATTCAAAGTAACTTGGTGAATTTTCATGGAGCAATGTTTGATCACCAAGTACTCCGATAAATGCAGCGCATTGCGCTGCACGGGCCCCCTAGTAAGTGTATAATGGGAGCAAGAGAGATGTAGATAATAAGGTATCTTTTCCTAATCAGCTGATCAGCTGTCTTCTGCATATTTGTAAAATTTGAAATGTGTATGTATTGTTATTTGTATTCAAATCATTCCTTTTGAATGGAAGCTTTGGATATGCACTTTTATTACTGTTAAAAAAGTAATTTATTGCAATATAAATATTAATATATAAATTATAAAATAAAAATAATTTACTCAGAATGCCATTAAATATATTATATTTCCTTGTAAAGATTATTAATTATATAAGACAGCCACAAAGTTCTTTGATGTGGAAACAATAATTCTATGGAAATTCGCTGAGTACGCAGGTCTGCTGCGACGGGGGTATTTAAATTTACTTTAGTTATGTGTTATCATAGTAATCTGGTTTTGATGTTACGGCAACTACGGTATACCTTTTACAGATGACAATTGTTTCAAAACCAATGCTTAATTGTATTCTTTTATTTTGTTGTTTATCTTTCATTGTTCTTTTGTTGCCTCAATGGCAACCCATAAAGTAAACGTTAAAAATTTGCAATTTTAAAAGTTAGATTTAGATAAAAAAAACAATTATTCCTATAGTTGGGGCTGTTTCTAAACTTATTTTTTTACCAAAACACTCTCAAATGCTAAGTTTAAGCAAAATCTAACTACTAGATTTTGAGATCATAGAAAATACATCGCTTTAGACACTGCTCGTATTATAGTATAGAATATTTAAAATAGTAAGGTAAAAAAAACACCATTGGACAGTTCGTCAGAGACTTCTACTGGGCCGATTTACAAGCGTATTGTACCAATATGCTATAGGCCTAGCAGATTTTCAGTCCAGTATGATTTATGCTTCTAAATCATTGCGAGGTCTAGAAGTTGTCAGAGCTAGTTGGGAGGCATATCTACAACACTACAATATAAGTACTAAACTACGCACCATAGAAGATAACCATCTACAACATTCCAACAATTTTGATGAGGAAAGAATACATTGCTTAAAAAGTTTAAATATAAATATTGAAGAACTTACAGACAATCAAAACATTCTTCCAACAAAAGCACCAACAGCTCGAAAATTAAGAGAAATTTTAAGGAAAAGATCATACGAAGATTGGAGCAAACTCCCTCAAAAAGGCAAAGGAGTGTCCCTTTTTGAACAATGTCCAAAAGTAAACAAAATGATTATGAACAAAAGTAGCTTAAGTATTTCTGAATGGACGACCATAATTAAAATGAATGCCAATGTAACAGCAGTGAGAGCTACTCCAGGCAGATCTCAGGACAACCATTGCCGTCATAAAGACTGTAATGAGATTGAAACCCTTGGCCATGTCCTGGGATCTTGCCCAAAGGGAGAATTGCTTATAACCAACAGACACCATAAAATAAGATCAATGTTGGCAGGTGCTTTTAAGAAACCAGGTTGGGAAATATTTGAAGAAATAAGTGCAACATCTTCTGACGGATCTCAAAGACGTGTCGACATTATAGCAATATTTAGAAAAGAAAACAAGGCTTTAATAATCGACCCAACCATAAGGATGGAAACAAGCGAAGAGCAGGTAGAAGAAGTAAATAACGAAAAGAAGAAAATTTATGAACCTTGCATCCCATACCTATCTGAAAAGTACAATATTAAAAACTGGATTGTGATTGGCATTCTAATTGGCAGTCGTGGAACCATTCCAAAATTTCTTGTTGATTTTTGTAAAAAATACGAAATACCATCAAAAATTATCGATTCAATTTGTATAAGTGTTATAAGAGACTCTATCAAAATTTTAAATCATCACTTATTCCAGCCAAATACATAACTTTTATTTTACTGTATGTAATTGAAAAATTTCTTATTGTATCACAATCAAAATTGTTTGTATTCTGGATCAACTTTGGTCAACTGGAAGTCCAGTCAGATTTGTAACTTTTAATAAAGTTAATTTCTCTCTCTCAGATTTTATTTGTATTTCATAAATGTTAAATTAATCAAAAATGAAAAATACACTTTTCTTATGGAGATATAACATTGGGAAAAAGTCAACTTTTTCATTTATATGGATAGTTCCTTGTCAGACTTCCACTGGACCACTTTACATGCAGTCTGTACCAAATGAAAGCTAAACTTTTGTATATTGGAAAACTGAGTTGGCTGCAAGTTAGATATTTTTATCTCACAGTACCATTTTCACACTGTATTCATCATATTTGTCGAGAAACCCAGAGACCATGCATACAAAAGCCTACATGTTGTAGTTTCGCTACGAAAGTCTCACGGCTCTGAAATAAACCGGTATTTCACAAAAGATAATTGAATTTAACTGCTTAGCAACAATGGCTCATATGTGAGCCACCGGGCTATTTTTTTGGTACCAGCCAACTCATATATGAGCTGGCACGGTTATACTGTTGAATATTTTTGTGTACTGGTAGTGAATGTGTGTTATAACTAATGACTGTGAGTTATAAGTGTTTATAATACTAATTATCTAATAAACTTACCATCTTGATGGCAACTTCCATAAATGTTCTTCGGCATTTTGCTCGATAGACTGAAGCAAAGCCACCTTTACCCAACAAGTCAAGAACCTCATAGTCCTATAATAGAAGAGAAAAAAAACAATCCTTGAGGAACCAATTGAGTAAAACAACATTCGGATAAAATGAAGAGTAAACTCACAAAATGTCAAAACAGCAAGTAACTTAATAATATGGACTTATGTAGGCTACAAGTAGAACCAATTTTTTAATAGGCCTACTTAAACAAGCAAGAACAGGTAAATAGAATATTAAATTATGTAAACTAAATTTGGTCGACAGACTACTGATTTAACTTAGGGCCTATTGCTTTCACAACGCAAAATTTAATTTGTAAACACACAATCATTGGGAAGCCTACAGGTGGTGGTAAATCAGGCCGATGACGTCACGCCATTAGATCAAAATTGACTTTTTGTTAACATTAAAGAAATTAAACAGCCCTAGTCTAGGCTATTACATCACAACTTCTCGGTCCTGACAAATTTCTTACCTCCATATTGTTGTGGATTCGATTGTTTTCATTGCACAGTTTTAATCGCAAAATTAATATTTCGGCGAAACTTCATTGTCCGACTCCACCGTTATTATTGATGTGGAAATTTCGATATTGCAATAATTCAATAGTTGTAGCCTACAAGTTTGAGCATAGGTAGCCTACGTAATTTACAATCATATGGTAATTTATTTATACTATACTCGTAATAATAATCTAGCCTAACCTAACAATCTTAACCGTAAACCTCCATCACTTTTATTGATAGCAATGTTTATGAATCAATTAATTGTGTTTGAAAACATTTCAAACGCATATTCCCCTGATACAATAAGTTAGCAAAAAAATACCATTTTCATTTTTAGTTGGCAGCATTTGTGTGACACCATTTTAGGTGTAATTTTAAGTCTGCTTCTTCTCACAATTAAAATACTCCTAAGCAATAAACTAGGGTAGGCCTAACTTAGTTTATTTTGTGTTGTTCTTTGATAATTAGGCCTTAATGTTTAATTAGAGGTTACATTAAGAACAAATTTCTACTTGTTTTTGTTATTTTCAGTTACGGTACTTGTTTTCAATATATTTGTTATACAGACAAAAGGTATTTTTAATTATATTAAACTTAGAACAAAAAGTAGGCCCTAAATCAGTTGATAAAATCATAATCACATCAAGTAATTGTAGGCTTATCATCGATAGAATAGCAATATTATCGCAATATCGAAATTTCCTCATCAATAATAACGGTGGAGTCGGATAACGATGTTTTGCCAATATTTCCATGTAATAGGCTATTTACTTAGTGGGATGATGAACATTCGCCATGATTCTGATGGGATCGGAAGTATCTCATTTCCTGGTCTGGAAACGGCAGATTGAACAGAACAGTTTTAATTTTCAAGGCATATAGGCCTAGATCAATCTCTATTTTGTACCGCAGCAGAGGCTGTTAACAAGAGCGCCAGTAGATCCAGGGCCGGTTAAGTTGATAGGTAGCCTCGGGGATATTTCCTAAAAATATCACAACAAATAAGTAAGCCCCCCACTATGTTAGGAGCCTAGGCCTTACCCATGGTCCATAGGTCTATTTAAAGTGTTGGTAAGCTATAGATAAAATCCCAAATGCAAGAAGCCCCCTGATTAATTAGAAATTGGATAAAGTTTTAGATCCGAAAATGTGTAAGATGAACAAGCTTAATGCAGGAAAGCTTAACCCTTTATAAAGACCTAAAAATCTATCTGAGTAATTGGACATTGATTTCATTTGACAGGAAACACTATTACTAACCTCAATTCGTTGACCGAGTCCTGAAGTAGGCATTTGTGGTGGGTGCATCTCGCAAGCAGTTAAAAGCTATTCTCAAATAAATGATTGTGGGAGTTTACCATAATCATTTCGTCAACAAAATGAATTTCCGTGCGATTAAATTAAAAACCAAAATCACACGTATATAAAGGCAAGCGACGCAACAGGACAACTTAGACGTAAACGTAAACACAACCACCTCAAAGACGGTTAAAAGTTTATGTTTTAATTTTAATTTTTGTAGTTTAGGAAAGGCGGGAAAGGAGGAAAGGAGAGTTGCCTGTTTATGTCAAAGTGCTGTAAGCTCTCTGATCTATTATACAGCATATTTAACATATATATCAAATTATAAATATCATATAAGAACTGGAAAAAGTCATTTCAACTTAGGTGAATTAAGTTTTATATAAAATGTAAACAATTCATTTATCATTATTTCTCATGATATATACATGATACATGATGTTTCTATCCGTGGTCCTTTGCCATAAAGAATTGGATAGGTCAAGATTGAACAAAGAATAACTTAGCCTAAATTACATAATATTGTTACCATTGAGGTAACTGTCAACATCGTAAAAACTAGATTCTACCAAGTATTTTTTACTTCGTATCTAAAAAGGCCGGATTTCACCAAACTTTAAACCTCCGTTAGCGACGTTGTTAGCTCTAACCGACGAATTCAAAGTTAGCAGTTTTGTTAACCGTCGGTTAGCAACTAACCGAAGGTTAGTAGGTGCTGCTACAAGCGGAATTTGTAGTTACTTTTTGTTGTGTTTATATTTTAAGAATCATATTTATAACCATTGACTTTGTACACTACGTGAGTAGACTTCTCATAACATAGGCGTGTGTGAAACCTATTGACGGGGGCGCGATCTCGTGCGGCGTCCATCGAAGTACACGTAACATATGATAGATAAATCAGTATTACCACTCTTCTAAACCAAGGATGAAACATTTTATAACTGAAAGTTATGTTTATGTTTTGGTAAAATGTTTTGGCAGCACTGTAAATTCAACTGAATAAAGCGACTCTGGTGCGGCGTCCACCGAACTTCCAAATTTTTGCCTCAAACTAAATGCATTGGATGAGAGGTCTATTCACGTTAGTGTACATTGTTATAACTTAAGGCTCGTCTATACAGGCGTTTTCGCAGTGCCGTTCCGATATTAGACAATAGAGCGATTTGGATATACGGAATTCTAAATAAATGTAAAAATGCGTGCAACAAAGTCGCTCGTGTAGACATGGCCATTAGAATCCAATGCATCCAGTCGACGCGCGTTTTTCCGGTGCGCCTAAAACGCCCGTATATAGACGAGGCTTTTAAGGGGGCTTTGCCGAAACACGTTTATCTTATTTTTGTGTCTACTGTAGTTTTATTATTTAACACTAGCCTATTATTTAAATTAAATATATAATAAATAATTAAAAATATAGTCAACTTTTGATTATTTTTTATTCTTAGGCAACACTCACCAAGAATAAAAAAAAATAGTCAAATATATACTCCTCACCAACAATACAATGTCATTTAGAAGTAGAATAGTCAACTTTGTTTAAGGTTAAACTGATTTATGGAAAGCGAAACCTAAAGAGCACCAAGTTGATAGTTGATATCTGACTTAATTTAGCTTAAAATTTATTTTTAATTTTAGCGTTGGATTTTGTAAAGCTTTGCGACATCCATAAAGGTTTCAGCATTATTATGTCATAGAAAAAATTTAATCTTCTTGCCAAAATTACGAATTTTCACATCGAGCATCTATCTTTTTTTAGGTATTCAATGAGTAACTACTATTATTATTTTTTACTAATAACTAATTTTTTAGGTATTCAAATTTTATATTGACAAAACTACTGCAAGGGAATCAAGACGAATGCCTTGTTTTTTTAACCAATTGTCACAAAAACACCAATAGAAAACTGTAAGCTAACTTCTAATCTAAAAGTGAAAACTAATATAGTATACTTTTTTACAAAACTGCAAACCAACCAAGCGATTGACAAAAAGCTGTAAAGCATAAAAGCTACAATCTCATAAATACAGTGGAAAACCCAGCTGAAATATTTAATTCAATAATTTGAATTTTTGTTGGGATGTAAGTTACAGTACTTTACTTTGTATTTGTAAGTAAACAATGAAGGAACGCTGATTCTGGTTCTTTTTTCCCTCTAAATCTTATAAATAATAATCCGGCGATTCGATCACCCTGATAAGCGAACACTATACTACTCCTTTGGGGGTGTATACCCCCATCTCCCCAATGTATTTACACCCACCCAAATAATACATTTTGTGAAAACTCGATATTGTTTTCTTTTCGGGATGATTGGTTCTCAGCTTTGATCCCGCAGGCTGACCGGCTACCGGCCCATTGTTGCGAGGGTGGCTCCACCAGCAGGGGTGTTTTCACAAATGTTTGCAAAGGGTTGATAACACCCAGCAGTCGTAAAATTACCATAAGCCCGTGGGCAAAAATCTTGATTAGCAAATATAAATCTCCCGCGCGAGGAGAATGCGGTTTAATTAAATTTGGAATCGCCGCCGCCCCCCGGGAGATTAGACATAGACCCTACAACAGCCGATGCGTACGCCCCGCTTAGCTGTGCACTTGCTCCCACGATTAAACACAACAATCGGGTGACGTCAGCTGGCGAGCGCAGCCACTGCCTCCTGTATTGTGTCGTGATTCATGTCATTAATCGACACAGAGTACACTTGCTCCCAGGCTTGTACAAATATAATTACTGTAGGGAGCGTGTGCGCTAACGAATACTCACCGAGAGGGAGGTTTGGTTCGTCCGCCCTTTCCCACGCCCACCCCGCGCCGCCCCGCCAAGGGACAGTTGTTACTATCAATGCCGTGAGATTCTCCGCCGCCCAGGGTCACATCCGATTTAGACCTGGGTGTCTTCTGTTTGTCTTTTTTGCCCGGTTTAATGTTTTTGTCCGTCCTTTAAACATGCAAAAAGTAAAACTTATAGCAATAGAATAATTTCATGGGACGTTGATAAAAGTCCAAACCTTTAGCCTATACAACATACTTTAATAGTTTCAAGGGAGTTTCAAAAGGGTCAAAATTTGCTTTTGGAGTTTGATTTGCTCATACTCAACAATTTTAACTAAAATTGCGGAAACTAGGTGTGTAGGCTTTCAAATTTTGTTTCTGTAAATGTTTGGTTTTGGTTTTGTAAACTTGTTTAAAAGAGTCAAAAGTGTTGGAATCAAACAATCAGTTCAGTGTCTCCAATAATCATTTTAACTCAACTGGCTATGTGGAAAAAAAATTCAACGGACAACACTTATGTAGCATCAAACCTTTATTCTCAGCCCTCCTCGTGTTCAATGTTAGACCCCTCGAGTGTTATTCAGTTTTTTAAGGTTTCGCAGAGAGTTTTCAATAACAATAAAAAAAAAAAAAAAAAAAACATATTTTATGACCTAGCTCCATAAGCCTGTACATTATGCAAGTAGATAAAATGTATTATTTATCAATACAAAAATTTGTCAACCTTAGGCCTACGTTTTGTACCAACATTATATAGGGCCTACAGACACAGTATGTTAAAATTTTAAAGTAGGCCTACCTTTAATACCTTTGTTGAAATGGCGATCTAACTAAATAGGCAGTTTAAGCCAAGTGGGAGATGACTGTAGGATGATTGTGGCGCGATGTTGTCTTACTAAGGCCGACATTCTCCTTAGCAATGGTATCTAGGGGCCACAGTTTAACGAGAGATCCGAACCACAATTTCGACATCATGATGTATACGAATTGTTCTCATTATGAGGATGGTCTTCATGGATGAACTAATATTCACTAGTGCGGACGTTAATAATCCTCACCGGGGAATATCGCATCCACAAGCCATCATCACTTACAACTATCCACAATTCGTGACCTCCAAGTAGCTGGATTATAGGACGACCCCAACGTCCCAGACAAAAATTGTTGTAACTTTGCAGTCTCTCCTTTAATTGATATACATGTCATCTGTAATTTTTAATTCTACACAATTTTACATATTGCAAAGCAGTGGTGATGTACTGTGTATTACGGTGGTGGACCCTTGGGTGGACCTTCAAAAATATTTCCCAAGAGACTGTTCTGTAATTTGAAAAATATTACTGCACGGTCGAATTCCATAGCGAATAGGCCTACTATTGAGGCGGAACTTTGAGGGAAGAAATCCTGGATGATAGTTCCCGTGAGAGTTGGAATTTGTAGGTAGGCTTTGATGGGTTTCGGGCTGGCTTCTGGCCGCATTGAGGCGGTTCTCAGAAGGGCACAAAGGGCAGACCTGACCAGGTGCCGGGCGGCATCTGTTGTGCGGGGTCGCGGGCGCAGACACTGCAGGCTAGAGGCTGCGACACCTACAACCCCCGCCCCTGCCTCTATCCGGCTTATCATCGCTGACGAAAACTTTGATCGATAGACTTCATCTTGCCAAACGCTGCGTTGAAATAAAACATACCCGTCGCGGCAGGTTTGCGTGCACAGCAAAATCACATTGAAATTAAATCGTTCTTGCCCTTAAAATTACTGTATTTTTCATCTATACGCAAAATGAATTATATTGGTTTTTTTATTAATGTTATGCGAACGAAATCAGAAATGCTTATGGCCTTGGTATACGATTAACCTTTTACAGTCCATTTTAGTTACTCTAGCCTACAATGTTTAACAAATTGAATACTCTTTTATATTATTAAAAGGTATCACGCGTTCCATTAATAATTTACGGGAGAAAACACAGTAAATTACATTGGCCTAAGGGACTCCCGAAAGGATTTAGCATAGGCCTACTATATATATATATTTTTTTTTTACAAAAAATTATTTTATAAACATTACAAATTGTTTGAACAACAGTACCAGAGTAAAAACAAATTGGTTATTTTCTATACGCGAAGCGATTTAGATCGGCGTAGCTCATATAGATAGTCTGTAGCTAGAAGTTTTAAACATTTGTTAGAGGGTCGTTGAGAATCGGGTATTTTAATTTAAGCCATTTTAACCTTTAAACACAAATTTTTTATTTTAAAATAATAAGACAGACTACTTGCCTCTGTACAAACTATAAGCCCCAATACGAAATTACCTCATTGAGTAGGCCTACAGTTTGCGTTGATTTATTTTTAGATTATTATAAACATTTACCGTATTTCTTTGTTTCGGGTGGCCCCAACCCCCCTTCCCCATTGGCTATGGCCTTGGTTAATATTTAGTAATATATTTTACCAGAAAAAAAAAAAAAAAAATCACATACTAAATACGAGGATTGTCTGTTGTGATGGGTGAAAACTGTTGAGAACCTGAACTTCACCAAAAGTAGTCGGAAAGCTTGGTCTCTGCTCAGGAAACTCTCCACTGGTAAATCAAGTGAAAAACACGATGCCTCACAGCCTAGCCCTCGTGAAATTGCAAAACGCCTCTCCGTACTTTCAAAACCTGTGCGTAGGTCTGCAGACAGAAAAATTAATTTCAAGCTTAATGAGATAAAGGAGAGTCGGCAAGCACCCTTGGAAGTCTCTAGACCCTTCACTTACGACGAGCTGGAAGTGGCGATTGATGCGATGCCAATTGGCAAAGCAGCAGGTTTGGATGACATTTTCCCGGAGTTTATAAAACACTCGGGTAACAAGGCTAGACAGTGGCTTCTGGAAGTTTTTAACACCACTCTGAAAACCGGCGACATGCCTGGGATATTTAGAAAATCCAAGATCATAGCTATCCTGAAGCCCGGAAAGGATCCAAAACTGCCTGAAAGTTATCGGCCTATAGCTCTTTTAAGTGTTTGTTATAAGCTGCTAGAGAGGTTGATTTATAACAGAATCCTCCCTATTCTCAATGCCAGCATCCCTGTCGAACAAGCTGGATTTAGGCCTGGTCGCAACTGTTGTGACCAGGTTTTAGCTCTGACTTCTTTCATTGAGGATGGGTTTGAGCGAAGACTGAAAACCTCTGTGGCTTTTTTAGATCTGACTGCAGCATATGACACTGTCTGGAGAAAAGGCCTCCTAGTTAAATTTTACGACCTTATTCCTTGCCCTTTCTTGTTGCGTCTCCTCAACTCAATGCTCTCCAATAGGATGATAAAAGTATATCTGGGACGCAAAGAAAGTACGTTTAGGCAACTAAAGGATGGCCTGCCACAAGGGTCAGTGCTCGCTCCACTGCTCTTTAATGTGTATACTGCCGACATTCCTGTAACTCGGTCCTTAAAGTTTATATATGCAGATGTATTGCATTGGCATATCAACACCAGCATTTTCGACAAGCTGAGGAAACACTAACAAATGATCTCACGACCCTCGGTGAATATTTTGAAGCCTGGAAGCTAAATCCAAACCCAACAAAAACTGAGGTTGCTTGCTTCCACTTGAATAATAGACTGGCCAACCAAAAGCTTAAAATCGTATTCAACGGTGTTGAGTTGAAACATAATGACCACCCACAGTATCTGGGAGTCACTTTAGATCGGTCTCTCACGTTTAAAAGCCACTTACAAAAAACGGCAGCTAAGGTGAGAACCAGGACTAACATTGTCCATCACCTTGCTGGCTCCACATGGGGAGCTAACGCACAAGTTCTGCGAACAACTGCTCTATCATTGGTATATTCAACTGCTGAGTACTGTGCTCCCGTGTGGTTAAATAGTGTGCACGTTAGAGAGATCGACGTCCAGCTAAACAGGACCATGAGAGCCATTAGTGGTACACTCATGGCAACTCCTGTACCCTGGCTCCCGGTGCTGTGTAATATCGCTCCTCCTGAAATAAGACGAAGGGATGCACTCATTAGGGAATACACAAAGATCTTATCTGCTCCACAGCTGCCCATCCATGATTACCTACCCCAGAATGCGGGCCGATTGAGGTCCCGAAAACCACCTCTACGAACAGCCTCCCAGTTGATGGACTCTAACTTCACCATCCATACAAACTGGACTTCCTCCTGGGACGCTTTTCAAGGTCGGAACCACTTCTTGATAGATGACCCGACCGTAGCGGTAGGTGGTATGAATCTTCCTCGGAAGCAGTGGACTATACTCAATCGTTTCCGCACTGGAGTGGGAAGATGTAATTATTGGAAGCACAAATGGGGAATGACACAAGACCAGTCATGCGACTGCGGAGCAGAGTATCAAACTATGAAACACATAGTCGAAGAGTGCCCACTGAGTGCCTTCCCCGAAGGATTGGCCGGTCTGCATAGCTTAAGTGAAGCTGGGCTGCAATGGCTTAGCGCATTGGATTTAGCTCTATAAAGAGAGATCTAATTTTTTATTTTATTTTAGTGTTTAGATTTTTACTTATACTGACTCAGGTGCTCTGCACCGCAGAATTTATTTTATTATTCTTAAACCATGGTGGCTGGCTGAATGAGCCATACGATATATATATATAAATATAAATATATGTTGTGATGTAATTTATATCGACCTCGAAATAAAGAGGATCGATTTTGCTTAAACTTTGCATTTTATAGTGTTTTGTACAAAAATAAGTTTAGAAACAGCCTCAAACCCAGGAAAATTAGATTTTGTGTAACAAGTTTAACTATTATTTTGTTAACAATGGTCTTATATGTTGCTATCAATGCAAAGAAAGAACGAAAGACAAACAAAATTAAAAGAATGTTACTTTTAAGCACAGTAGGCCTATCTACACTAGCGGCCACGAAATCATTATAGAATATTATCAGCACTAAGCATTGGTTTTGAAACGGCTGTCACCTGTGAAAAGGTGTAGTTGGCGTTAACTTTAAAGCTTGATTACCATAACAAAAGTAAATTAAAACCAACGAGCAAGGCTTGGTTAACCCGGTACAGAAATACAGACTACAGATAAATTAAGGTACAAATAAATTAAGGAAACAGTTTTTATTTCGCTGAGAATACTACAAATAAAATTAAAATAAAATCTATTTGAGATGTATCCACAGATCTTGGATAGAATTTAACTTTTCGAATTTTCTTAGTAATCCAGAAACTGAGTAAAAAATCGTAAACGTTGTATTTTGCGTTCACAAGGTTGCCTGTAGCATAATGTCTATTGAATAATCCATGTGGCTCATAACAAAACCCTCCTGTAGAAAATCATCAAGGTTTCCTCCTTACTGAAAAACAACCTAGAGCCCCATAACATTAACCCCCCTTCCAAAACATAATTATATCTCCAATATTAATCTTGCGTCTAATGCATCTAAGTGAACACGCATTAGGGCTCGTGCGGGGACAAAAACAGGCGCATCCACTGCATCCTGTAATGAATCAGGTAAAAATAGCCGCAGCGGGGGTGCAGGGCGAGGACCAGATGGCCGGAAGGGCACGCGCCGTGCGGGGCATCTGCCCCCTGGCTACAGCTGTAGGGCTCCGCCCCGTCCGGGCCCGGGCTACCCTGCCTCCTGGCCCTGTCTACAGCATCTGGTCTATTCTTCCAAACTGGTTATCTAGGAGACAATCGGGACTTGCTTCCGTTTCGTTGAAACTGTTTTAGACAGTTTTGTTGTAAAACGTCTTCTAGAATTTTCGTCACAGCAAACTTTCGTCCTCAAATAATTTTTTGTTGTAAATTGAAATTAGGCTTATCTTTCCCAATAAAACCATGGGGGTGAATATAGCATAAAGATAATAACAGCATAAGTAAGAAAATATTGTTCAATCCCCGTCTTGTAAACGTATCGTACCTAGAATGACATGTCAGATTTAGTTAAGATTAAGTGAGGATTGTCATTCCATAATTAGTATAGAGCTAAACTGCTTGGAAAATGGAGCACAACGATATAATTGTGATTGAGGAAAATAAATCATGCATTTTTCAAGATACGGCACAATTTGAGTTGGCCGCAATCAGAAAAAAATATAAACAAGGAATAACAGTCCTCCACTTGAATATTAGATCTATTAGGAAAAATTTTGATAGTTTTGTTACTTGTTTTGGTAGTTGTTTAGATTTTTTAGATGTTATTGTTTTTACGGAAATTAATGTTAAAGATAAGTTATCAGATATATTACAGTTATTTAGTATAGAAAATTTTAATAAATTTTATAACCTAAGGGAAATGCAGAGAGGTGGGGGAATATTAATTTTTTCCAAAGAACACATTTTGTTGCATGAGGTACCAATCAACAGCAGAAATTTTGAAAGCATGCTCATTAATATAAAAACTACAAATTTTGAGACAAGTATTTTAGCCTTATACAGACAGCCAACAGGTGATGAAGCAAGTTTTAAAGAAGAATTAGACAATATGATACAGAATGTAAGAGGAAATATAATAGTAATAGGAGACATGAATTTGGATTTAAAAGACTTGCAAAAGAAAAGTGTTCAGGATTACAGAGCTATGATGGCAGGGAATGGACTAATAAATGTCATACATCAATGAATTTACTAGGGAGGAAGTAAGAGCAGTAAAACTCACTCAAACATGTTTGGACCATGCATTCATGAGGGCAAGGGGAGCTAAGGTCAGCTCAGACATCGTGCAGGTCAAGATAGCAGACCACTACTGTGTGATCAATGTCCAGCCTGACAACTCCTGCCCAGCTTATCAGATAAGCAACATAAACAAACGTATAGATGAGGCTATGCTGGGACGGGTATTGGGGCAGATGGACTGGTTGTCAATTCAATGTTTGAAAAATCCAGATGAGATGTATGACAAAATATATTTATTTTTTAAGGAAGCTTATGATATTTGTCATGATATTTCGTGTTCTAAAAGAATAAAAACACCAAAAAAACCTTGGATGTCCTTTAAAATAATAAAATTGATAAAAGAAAGAGATAAATTGTTTAGAACACATAAAGCAAACCCAAAAATCATAGAATACAGAGAAAGATATAGGCTAGCTAGGAATAGTGTAGACAAAGAAATTAAAAGGGCAAAAAGAAAATATTATTACAATTTATTTTCGAAAAACCAAAAAAATATAAAAGAAACTTGGAGACAAATAAATTTACTTCTGGGCAGAAAAAAGACTAGTAATATTGATGATATTGTAATAAGATACCTAGGAAAGCAAAATACAGAAATTGAGATATGTAATTCATTTGGAGAACAATTCACTGAGGGTGTATATAGTATTATTCATGATTGTAAACAGAGAACTTTGATAACAAGGGAGCAAAATGAGTGTATGGCTTCCCTGTATATACCAAAAATAAAAAAGATGAACTTATAGATTTGATGGGAAACATGCTAAAAAAAGGTCCGGGCTATGACGATATGAGGATGTTAGATATAAAAAATAATGCTCATATTGTAATTGATGCAATTGTTTCATTAATTAATACCTCAATTTCAACGGCAAAATTCCTAGACAAACTAAAAATAGCAGTGGTGAGACCTATATATAAGTCCGGTAGGCATGACAATTATTTAAATTATCGCCCTACATCGATCCTTCCTGCCCTTAGTAAAATTGTAGAAAGGTATATTGCAAATCATTTAATCATTCACCTGAAAAATAACTGTGTAATAACTGAAAAACAGTATGCTTATCAACAAAACAAAGGAACAAATGAACTTTTATTTTGATTTTTCTGATTATGTCAACAAACAATTAAGTGGAGGGAAGCAAGTTTTAGTAATTTTTATTGATTTCAGTAAAGCATTTGATACTCTTGAGCACAGTAAGATTGCAATGGCCTTAGAACGAGCTGGAGTAAGAGTACCAATCAAAAGATGGTTTATAGATTACCTGCAGAATAGAAAAATGAAAGTAAAAATAAATAATACATTTAGTAATGAAAAAATATTAAGATATGGTGTCCCACAAGGAAGTATATTAGGCCCTTTAATATATTTGATTTACGTAAATGAACTCCCAGAAGTTGTGAAATTTGGTACAACTTTTATGTATGCAGACGATACGGCACTCATAGTTGCAGATAAAAACATAGAAGAGGCACAACGAAAGATTCAGACAGATTTTCTAAACATAACTAGGTGGTGTCATGATAACGGTTTAAGCATAAACGGAAGCAAATCAAAATTAATGCATATTCACTCCCCATCATACCAATGTAAAGAGTTGTTAATTAAATTCCATTCACATGACTGTCTCCATAGAAAATTATACGAAAATGGTAATTGCCCTTGTTTTACTTTAGATAATGTAAAAAGTTATAAATATTTAGGAATCATAATTGACCATAACATGAAATGGGACCTGCATATAAAACAACTAACTGATAAACTAAGAGTATGTTTGTTTAAGTTTTACCACCTTAGGGAATATCTGCCTTTAAGCACAATGAAGCTAATATATTCAGGATTATGTGAATCTTTATTACGGTATGGTGTGAGATCATGGGGATCAGCATCAAACACAGCCATTATGCAACTACAAACTGTGCAGATTATAATAATAAAGACAATGACTAAGCTTGATTCTGCTGCTTTGGTTGAAAACCCCATGCTAGGTTTCCAACTTTCAAATGTATTGCCAATAGAACAATTGTTCAAATTTTTGATAATTTTAGATAACTATTTTTCTATTCAATATAAGACTGTCAATGAACATAGTTATAATTCAAGACAGATTTTCTTTAAAGTTCCTAGAATAACGAATAAGTACTCAAAGAGGTTAAGAGAATATTTGGTTCCATCACTGTTGAATGGCTTACCAGTGGAACTTAGAAATATCAACAAGTTTTCTATTTTAAAACAGAGTTTGAAAAGTTGGTACCTGAATGTCTAGTTTTCCTCTTTAGCACATAAAAGATTTACTGTCTTGTTAAGTTTATATAAATTATATTGGTTGTTAGTTAATTGTTACAAAGTCTAAATATTGTTGTTAAAACTTGCCTTATCCAGAGTAATTATTTGGTTTGTTGATTTCTTTCAAATTTTATTTGATGTTAATTTAACAGGTATTTTGTAAGAAATTTTTTGGAAAGGTTGTATGTAATTTATAGAGTGTTAATATTTTTTCTGTGTGTATTTTGTTATTTATCTGTTTTAGTATTTATATTATTATTATTATTATAACCGCTCAAGGATCTATGAAAATGGACTGACTGTTGCAGAGAAATGAATATTAAAATAAAGTGGTGTTGAAAAATGAGCTACAGACAAGCCAAGTTTGGCTTTTGTAGCTAGTATGTAATAAATATTGTAATGTATCTGTTTTTTCTGAAATAAATAAATAAAAAAAAGAAAGTTTATAAAATATTATAAAAAATTGAGTATATAGTTTTCTATATGAATATCCTCACCTAACGTAGGAAATCTATACTTATTTAATACACTAAGGGCTTTTCTGTGCTGGGGGAGAACTCCTCTTACAATTTTCAACCGATCAAGTTTTTAGTGTCGTTGAATAGGGCTTGGCCTATAGTTGTTTCCTCAAAAAATTTATGAAAATCGGACATCAGATAAGGGCACTATATATTCGAAAATTTCCCATTAGAATAACATTTAGTTTGGGTTGAACATTTTAAATATCTGTTAATGTACAGCTATGTAAATACGTGCGTATTTTTGATATTACTGATATTCGGATTGGTCGGATGTCGTTGATTAAAGAATTAATTGTTACTTTTGTATTGTATCAAAATAAATCGCTCGATTGTGAGCAACAAGTAGACTAGTCAGTTTTTAGCGAATTTCCCTATAGGGAATACGCTATTACGGTAGTAGTCACGGTAAGACCTAAGCCCGGGACCATGATACTTTTTCGTTTTGAGGTCCCTAGAAGCCAAAAACACCGTTCGTTCAAATTGATATATATGTATATATATATATATATATATATCTATATATATATATATATATCTATGTGTCCGTTAACACGATAACTTTTGAACGGAACCTCCGATTTTGATGAAATTTGGTACAGGGGTGTAAGCCAGCATCTACTAGGTTGAGTTCGCGAACCAGAATGATCGGACCATTGGAACGGGGTTTTATGGGGTTTCAAAAGGGTTAAAAATGGGTTTTTGGCATTTTTCGACCTTAATTTTTAAAATTCAACAATTTTAACTGAAACCATTTAAAAGAGCTTAAAAAAACAAACGATTTGGTATTTTGAATTTTTATCTTAGCATAACTGGTTACGGGGAAAATCAAAAAATGTGTTTTCCATGTTATTCTTATGGGAAATCAAGAAAAGCCTATATCTTGCTTATTTATTGACATAACTTAATCAAATTTGGTATGTACATTATCTAGATAAGGTTTAACTTATACTTGCTTACAAAACCCATATGGCGGCAAACCTACATACTCACCCCCATGGGGTGTATGGGGAAAATAAACAGAACACCATAACCTTATAAAATTTGGTATGTACAATCACTAGGTAGGATTTAACTTATATTTACCAACTAAACCCATATTATGGCTTCAAACCTACATATTCTCATCCCCATGGATTTTATGGGGAAATATAAAATATACCAAAATTCCATTGGAAATTCGCTGAGTACGCAGGTCTGCTGCGACGGGGGTATTAATTCTTTAATTTAATTGTTCAAACAGCAATTTTTTAAAGTCACTTTAAATTTATTTGTAATAGATTTGCTTGCGCTGGACTCTTGATGTGACTAATGAGGAAGCGAATTTTCAAACTTGGAAAGTCTAACTCCTTTTTATGTACTGTTTATGAAAAAAATGCCCTCGTCAAGAGTACATGGTGTTTATAAAAAATTGGTTTAGTTTCATCTTGATTTTTAAAATGAAAACAGAAAATGTCTTTCTCTTTAGTTTTCAGTTTACAGTATCTCCTTATGTATGATTTAATCTTGATTCTTTCATGAAAATAGCAAATTTCTTTCTTTTTAGTTTTCAGTTAATCTCCGTTTATGTATTATTTCATCTTGATTTTTTCACGAAAAAACAGCAAATGTCTTTCTCTTTAGTTTTCAGTTTATCTCCTTAATTATTTCATCTTGATTTTTTTTTCACGAATACAGCAAATGTCTTTCTCTTTAGTTTTCAGTTTATCTCCTTATGTACCTATTATTTCATCTTGATTTGTTCATGAAAACAGCAAATGTCTTTCTCTTTAGTGTTCAGTTTATCTCCTGATGCATTATTTTATCATGATTTTTTATGCAAATAAATGTCTTAAACATTTTTAAAACTTGGTTTGGGGTTTAAAAAGTATTAATGGTAGGGGTTTTAAAACCATTTTAGGCTGGAACTCGTGTTTTAAAATTAAAAAAATAACAATTGTGGTTTTGGTTTGTGTGGGTGTCTAGAATGAAAGTAGGCCTATCTATAGCCTTGTAACTATGTAATCTAAATTTTACCTCCCTATACCCCATAAAATTATTTCCCTTGCATTTACTGAAACGGATGAGTTAGCTTATCACGTTTGGTGTTAAGAAGTAACCAGTAATTTTTTCAAAACCTTTCTAATTTTTTGACAAACTACACTTGTATGACAATTTGCAAAGTGTTGTTTTAATTCAGATTTTTTAAAGCTCTTATTCCTAAGATTTATTTTAATGTTAACTATGTATGTTGATGTTCAATGTAAAACGTTTAATCCGTTGGAAAATAAATGCATAAATAATTTAACATTCCAAAAACATCTTGAGTACTCAATTTTTGAAACAATTTTTAACACCAGAGTTTCAAACATTCTTAGTCTACTGATACAATCACTGAAGTTATTGTTACTTAAACCGTTGAATGATGCACCAAGTACAAAATTATTTCTCAAGAAATAAATGACATTTCTTTTATTTGGTAGTAGCCTACAGTAATGACTGAAGTACGGACTTTTTTTATAATGAATTTAGAAGTACAACCCAGCAACCCCCGATTATTTAAAGCCCCTGCTCAACAATAACCATCTCAGACTTCATTCATACCATTTAATTACGTAGTTCCGGTCTTGATAAAAAGTTGAATCTCGTTTTTCTCACTGCTTCCTGTGTTGTCACTTTTGTAAGCGGTGGCAGCACAGCTGTCGGCGCGGTCGTGGAGGCAGTGGAGGGGGGAGAGGGGAGGGAGGGGAGAGCGGTGGCCATGCTTGGCCCAATGGCCGGTTGTGTTGTTTAGTTTGAGGATGTCCGTTGCCCAGTAAAGGTGTGTTCGTGTTCGACGTTCGTGTTTGGAATGTAGGCGTGTTGTTTATGTGTGCTGAACTTAACCTAAAACGATTTAGTTGATTATGTTTAGTCAAGAAGGAATGACGAGTTGATCTCAACAGTTTTCTTGGAATTTCGCTTGAGGAATACAAGGTAAATTATTTTTAACTTTTAAGTAGTTAGTCATTAAGTTTATTATCTAAAACACAACAAATTGGAATTTTACATTTTCTCTTTTTCATTTTATTAATTTAATGTGCAAATATGATGTATTATTTCCTATTTATAAACAGTTAAAACTATTCGATAAGTTGCAGCAAACAAAACATTAGTAACACAACTAAGTTTTTAGCAAAATCTAACTTCTGTCATAAGTTATACTTTTCAAACACGGCTTTGGATTTAATATCTTTAAACTCAACAATAAATGCAATCAAAACTTCAATTTTGGCGAGAAAACTCATGGTTAAAGTTAATTGAAAACCTCTAAAACAGAGCCTTGAACTGTTTCTGTTTTGACATTGCGTTCGTTCTACAGTAACTTATATCAGATGCGGAGCGCCTTCAAAGTCATCTCAAGCGCGTTCTAAGTAGCCTAATTACGCACTATACACATTGGTGTTTTTTGCACACTCGCACTACTATCAACAGTGGCTACTGTATGATGATTTATTCTTCTGATCCCTCTAGCTTGTGGATAATGATAATAATAATATTTAGGCCCTACCGCGATTGGTGATACAATTGTACACATAGCAATGAGTTAAGTTACAATAATTTAGAAAGCTTATAGTGTCCAAAATTTTTGTCGCAATGTCCCTAGTTAAGAACGCTGGTGCGCTAGCAGGTTAAGTTTACTTTAATCCGGCTTTAAAACCCTCGAGAGGACGCTAATCGGAGGAATCCTCCGGGTCAATATTTTTTGTTGTGGGAAATATTTATCTTTTGGTTGACAGCACTGTCCTTTTGTGTATAGCTGTAGCCCCCCTCCTCACCATGTATTTGACGTACCCTTTTCCCGCTTTCCGCGTCCAGGGTCAGTTTGGCGAGCGCTGTCCTGAGGTGCTGGACGATTCCTCCGTGAGCGTCCTTGTGTGTTTTGTGAACCCGGAGGAAGAGTCCGTGTGCGATCGTTTTTTATTTGGTTATTTGTAATTGTTTAGGCTACAGTTGCCATTTTAGATTTGTTTTTAATTTAAGTAACTTTTTATTTTTCCATGTATAACTATTTGAATTGATTGTAGTATCTTTGTTATACCATTTAATTTATGGTTTATGCAGGAACACGTCATAGTATTTTTTATATACTCTGATAGTTCAGTTTTATACAAAATATTTTTTATTTGTACCCCAAAACGTTATTTTTATTATTTTCATACTATTTTACAAAACTGTTATTGAAAAATATTAAGTTTTAAGTAAAAAAAGTGAAATATGTTTTGTTTAATCCATAATAGTTTAAATTATTTTATTTGTTGAATTAACTTTACCATTCTTGCTCTGTCTTGCAAGGATATTATGTGAAATCTATTTTACTTTCTTTATTTCAAACAATAAAAGTATATAGAATACATTTTGTGCATTTATTTAAAACCCGGAGGAAACCTCCTTGAGCGAGAGACGGCGTTTTAAATTTTAAGCGACCTCTGGAGGGTTAAAATTGGCAATTTTCCATTGAAACAGAATATTTTTAGTAGTAGTAACAGTGACTACAACAAGTAATGAACTGTAGGTATAACATTTTGTAAACTAGTTGGCCTACCAGTACTGTAATACCTTATAGCATTATCATCCATCCTCAGAAAAGTGCTAAAGTTGCACTTCTTTGATCATTATTGTTTCATTTGATGGAAGACGATCACGGTGTGACACTGTCCCCCCGAGTTCTGACATTCTTGCTGCTTATCTTGATTCGCCACAAAGTGTGTGTTTGTTTGCAAAGTAATTGTCACCGTCGTCTTATAATTCCATTATTGAATGGTTTTATCATTGGTACTGCTCGACTTTTTAAGCGCTGTTTATCTTTTCAACGGTAGCTCGTAACCAGTTCAACGGGTGCATAACATCCTGTTAGTGCAGCGAACTGAACTGCATGGTACTGAATACAACGCCCTTCCGCTCAATAAAACAGTTGAAGGATGGGCAATAGCCCACATCGCCCTGCAGCTGACGTTATCATAATAACGACACTCGAGCTTTGATTGACGTGAGAGGATCAGTGGCTGAATAGGACTCTACAAAGTACTGGACAAATAACTGGAATGCCTCCAGTGAGCCGTTATGGGTTTAAGTGACTCAAGTTTGTCACCAGCAACACCCAGCGGAGAGTGGAATCTTAGTAATAGCAGGCCTTGCAATATATTTTGTAAATATAATTAACAGATTAATTTGTAAAAATCAACAGTAAAATAGGTTGTAAAGTTGCTACTGTAGGCCTAGTTTGAAAATATTATGAAACCTACTGTTACCCGTGCGTAACAAATTTTTCTCAGTATGTCAACATTAATTGTCCGTCCAACAGGACATTTAAAATATTTTTATTAGGAGGCATACTGAAAGAGAAAATACAACCAGGCATACTGTAATATTAGTAGAAATTAACAAACAATTTTCATTCAAATCGATGTTAAATGTATCACAGTGAAAATTTTCAAAATAAATGCCTTTAATGAGCGAGTGTGCGTTATCATTCATCCGTGTATTTGGAATCAACATTTACACTTTTGGTGACTTGTACAAAGTTTTTTTTTTTAGATCTTTCAGTAATTAAATCTGTAAAAATAATTAACTTTCTTCTTCATCAAAGTGTTTTTATAGTTAGGCCTACATAAAAAGTGAAACAAAATCAATCTCCATTTTCTGTCTGAACTACCAAGGGTCAAGGTTTCTTCCTTTAGGCCTTCGTTTTCCTGGTATAATCTCGTTGCGTGTATTTATGTTTAACTGTTTGTCGTCTTTTGGATGATTACTTTAACTGCGGTTTATTTTCATTATTCTCACTAAACACAATAGCTACAAAAGAGCAGTTCCAACAGTAAACAAAGAAATCTTATGGAGGGACAGAAACGGAGCAAGGAGTGTTGCCTTTAACTAATCTCAAATCTCTCGCATCATTATGTCAATGTTTCTCGTCAATATGTCACAATAACCGTCCTTTCCCATTAGCATGACCGTTTGTAACCGTCCAGCGCTAACTAATATTAACGCGTTTCTCATGAGCGCCAACCGGAAGCCCCCCAGATCGTTGCTGTCCCGGATTTCCGGTAGATAAGGAACGGTTTGCGCGCGCACCACCTCCGCCCTGCAGACATTGCGTTGCGTTTGGTCAGCAACCTGTTTGGGTTTTATTTTACCCGTTGATAAAATTTTGCTGCTATGCAAAGTCACAGTTAACTCGTTGCATAATGATCATGAGGCTACAGTATCTTTTTATTATAATTCGTTCTTTTTTTAATCGATTATCTTCTGAATAGATAAATTTTTTAACGGGCTATTTTTATGAAATATTTAGAAAATTCATTAAAAATCTACCCCTTGCTGCCTGCAATTAATCTAAAAAGGATTGTGGAAGAACTGATTACAGCTTGATAACCTGTGAATGGTATAGTTAAGGCTAAACCACTGGTAGGTTTGGTGTGTGGCTAAACCCAATTCTTAATCATCAAAGAATGCATTTAAAAAGGTGTTAAAAAGTTTACAGTAAGTATTCTTAAAATTCATGAACTACTAAGTTTCTTTAATTTAGGCTTTAAGGCCTAAATTATTAGATTACTATTTTGTTTTTAAATGATCTTTGTGGAGCCGCCCAAGCCGAGCGGATTCTAGAGGTTTGAAAGGCTTATCTCAATTTTAACCCCATCATTGAATGCGAATCCTATCAGGCTACTCTACATTTTCGAGTACCTCACACTCTCGCTGCGTCTCGGATAGGGATAGTTCATTCTTTAAGCGATATCATGAAGCAACCCGCGGCGTTTGGCGGTTGCATGTTGTGTAAGCTCCTTAGTACCTACTTTAGTGTTCGGGTTCGGGGTCTCACCCCTGGCAGTAGCCCTAGTTTATAATGGCCGTCCTCTAATCGTCGTCTTCACATTATGCATACACGATTTTCTCTTCCTCGTAGTCTTGGTTTTAGTGATGGTTTTAGTATACTTAGGCTGAGGTGAATCTTGCTTCCACCGTCCTTTTGAATGCACACACTGAATGTAGGCCAGTGTAAAAAACTGGTGGAATTCTTTTGTCATATACCAGTCATTCCAGCCAATCATTCGCGTTGTATTTTCAAAGCAGTGCTCACATCCGTTCGCGCGAGACCGCAGTATGTGTGAATTTTAGCGAACTGGAACCGCTCCCTAGTACCGAAACCGGCCTTGACACTTGTAATTACCGATTAACACCTCACCACCTCACACTACTACTCAGTCACAAATCAATGTTCGAATGACAAATGCTCGTGGTCAGGGCAGGCAATACTGCACTGAACCAGAACAGTGGTGCCACAATGCGCACAACGCATTTTCGCTGATGAATGATAGCACACATCAGGATAACATTATGTATGCAATCTCACCCACACAGCTTAGTTTCAAAAAGAGCTCTTACTCCCCGATAATTTTGTTATAGACTTCATACTTGTTCACCTATGCATGAACGGCTCTGCCGTGCAAACCATCGTTCAGTAAACGACAATCAAACGATTTCAGCAAACGATATGAGGTTACAAGTTCAACACTGTCTACAAAATCCCAGCACGTCCGAGTGGGGCAGTATATCACTGTAGCAATGAAGCAACCCTGTGCTTGTGCAAGCCCAGCAGCCACCCCGCGGCGCAGCGCCCGTTCCCACCCCTGGCAGCACAGCAGCCCAACGGCCGCCTGTTGCTCGTTATAATTGGTCCATTTCCGGCTCCGGTTGCACATTGTTGCGCCGCAGGTTCCAGGTTCGACCCCGTGACGGCCATTGTTGCCGCGCCTGACGTTGATCCATGACTCCCCACAATGTTCAAAGCTCCGATAGCAATGTGGGCTCACTTGTGTAGGGCCACTGAATTGAAATTTATGGGCGAGGGTCTTGTTTGTGGAGTATTTGGAGTAGGCATTTAGTCTGATTTGATCTTTGACCCTTGGAATAATAAATTATGTGTGCTTTGTCGAAAGATTTGTACTAAACCCTAATAGTTAGGTCTTTGATGTTTTACCGGATGCATGCACTGAGGAAGCTTGGAAATTTGCTTACAAGGTTATACTCCAAAGGGTTTTAAACTAGTTATCTGATACAGTGAACTAGTATAAAGTAAAAGTTTCTAATTTACTAGAAAATTTTACTCTAATTTATACACGTTCACAGTATTCTCAAGGAATTCTAAGGAGTCGCCTAAACTTTCAATACTTTCCGATTGTCATCGTAAAATTGTTAATTTATCTCCCAAAGATACTCCATACCTTGGATCTTGTACTGCAAATAAAAAGTACTGCATATATACAACTTCCAGTTTCTATTGGCATATAATAGTTTACACAATTAAAATTAAATGCCAAGATTCAACTGGACTCACGATTGTAAAATTACCAAGCAAGGTTTATTGGTTGTAAAGAATAAAGAAATAATCATGTGCAAACGATTAAAAATTCTTAAGTTATCATTTCGCTGGGAAAACTACAAGCTGATCGCTGGTGTCGGGGTTTCCGCTACGATTGATGCCAATTTTATTATGTAATGTAAGTGTATTTAACCACATCACTGATGAGTCCCGAGAGGCATTACTGCAAGTGCAAAACAGGTTTACAGCGTATTTAAATTTCCTATTGTGTTTGCACTGTAATTTATGTGTGGGAAAGCCCCCAACCGCAAACTACCTAACGTTAAGTCGATGAAGCACAAAAAAAATATACAGTACTGTGAACATTTATGAATTTTTTGAGGATGTTTCGTTGTTTATTTTGAAAGAATTAACCCCTCCCCCCATTGATAGTAAAAACCAATCTTATTTGTTCTCTAAGGAACAATTTTAACTTCGTGACTCTGTCAACCCATAAATAGAGATTTTACATCATAACTAAATATTCCTTAAAATCCTTTTGATAGTGTAAGTCAGTAAATTTAAATTCGAATTTACAATTTTAAACTGTCATTTGTCTTTGAAAAACGCTGTGCACTCTTTTTTACAAACAGGGGCTTTTGTATTTTTCAAAAATAATTTTCACCTTAAATAGGTTTTTTACTCTATTATAATAGTTACAAAGAAAGCTTGTCAATCCCATCGACAATCAATGCCACTAGCCCCCTCCCCCCACCAAAAACACATGCGATGTCGAAATTTAAAGAGACTAGTAATCCTCCCCTCGAAATTAGAGTACGTAATTTTGTTCTAAAATTGACTTCAGAATATGTTCACTAAAATAATTTTATCTCGTCATTATTCTCCTCAAACTTTTTCCAGAAAGCTATAAACATTTATGACCTCGTCTCATCCTGAGCATAAAGCCGAATCTTAAATCTTAGCTTTACCTCATTTAATTTTCAGGCTGTAAATCTGTCCTGAAAATGCTCTGCACATCTCTTGACTCCTCATCATAACGGTAGGCCCACAATACGAACCCTTCGTCCTTTTTACCTCCGGTCAGTGTCCTCGTCCGCAGCCCCGCAGGTATAAGACTTGGCGACTCGTCTGACTCAGTTCTTGGTACGGGCTCAACTCGGATCGCCTGCTCTGAATAAAGAATTAAGTCCAAAATGGCGAGGGCACACCTTTGTGTCCTGGGTGTAGCCTTGGCGCGGCCTACATTTGGCATGAGCTTTGTCTTGGAGTTGTAGTTAAGTGTCTATACATTTCATGAAGGTTGTTAGGGAATCGGAGTTTTTTTATAGTACAGTTTGGATAGAGGATGGGCCAATCGATCATTTCTACCGTACTTAAAAAGTGCCAGTGAAAAAAAAAATTAGAAAACAAGTTTAAAATACAGTTTACTACCCTACGCCTTCAGTACCTTAGACCCCTCGAACGTATTATTCTTGCAATATGTTTTTTAGTCATGTAATGTGTAATGTTAATAAGATAAGTAAAAGTTTAGGTTTAATTTTGAGGTGTTTTAAAAAGACATAGGCCCTACCGGTACTTCATTTGGTGTTGGCCTATAGGTTTGGTAAATGTAATAGTACTGGGCCATTATCCCAGAACCTTGAAAGCACAAGACTATTCATGCGAAGAAATTAAACACCACTCGCCAATTTATTCTCAGATCAACAGTAGGCCTATTTCTCCTTGAGTAGTCAACAAAGGATTTGTTCTCCGCTGTCAACATTGCCCCTAATGGCAGGCGGGTGTAGACAGTGTCCGCGTTCTAGTCAACAGTGTTCAGTTCGAGGTCAACCCCAGGTTCCGAGCTATTCTGGCAATAGAAAGTTACTTTGCTGTCAGCCTGAGCCTACAGTGCGGTGTCCACGCATATTTATGCTAGACTCCAAATATAAACCGCTCGGCTGAGGCGTTACTGTTAATTGTTGTCACTTTGAGTTAATTATGGCCTTTTATAAATGGAGGAAATCGGCTGTCTAAGGGGATGAACACACAGAACGCGGCGCGGCGCGGCACGGCGCGGCGCGTCATGACGCGTGAAAAACAAATTCATAGTTTGTTATGGAGTTCAACACACAGAGAGCGGCGCGGCGCGGCGCGGCGCGGCGCGTCTTCACTTGGACCAGTTGAGTTTGATTTTTTGGAGCGTCAACACGCGTTTTCGCGCGTCTTCCCTGCAAATATGATGGATGGTGAGTGTTAACGAAGTGTTTTGTAGGCCTGAACTGTGGCAAGCGAAGCATAAACATTACAAGAACAGGGTAATTGTGGACAAGCTGTGGAATGAGGTGACAATGGTAGAATGTATTGCTTAAATCTATACCGTACTTATTTAATACACTGAGGTTTATTTTGTAACTGGAACTTCTTTACAGTTTTCACTGACTTTAAAGTTTCTAGTGACGTTGGACAGACTTGGTAGTCTGTTTAGTTGTTTAGTTGTTTAGTATGTGTAGTTGTTTGGTAGTCCGGATTCGGGATTGTTTAACGACGATCGCAGTATTTGACATTATAAAACCTACACTTATTTAATACACTAAGGGTTTTTGTGTGGAGAACTCCTCATACAATTTACAACCAAAATTAAAGTTTTTGGTGACGTTAACGCTAAAATAGAAAGAATGAAAAAGTCATTCTTTGTTCAGAGTGAATGCGTGTTCATTCCAAAAGAATGAAAAGTAACTCGTGAAAGAACGGAAAACCTCCACTCTTTCTAAAGAGTGAAAATATCCACTATTTAAATAAATGGATTTTCACCTTTTCAATAGATGGTTTCTCAGTCACTCTTTTAAAGAGTGATTTCCTTACAGAATCAGAAGACCGCCATCTTTAACGGGTCCGGGACAATTTTATATGCGTTATTTATATTAAGTGTTGGGAAACGTTTTGTGTGTTTGCATGGCTATGGCTAAAACTTCAAGTCAGCTCTGAAATCAATCATCGAAAGCATTCACCTCCGAAAAAATCTTCCTCCTCGGCATCGGTGTCACGTCACGGCGTCTCTTTCCAGAAGCTTTCCTTTTTCAATAGTTAGCAAGCACAACTAGGTAATTTTAGGTGAAGTAATTTAGTTCTATATGCAAACATACTCTATTATTAACAGGATATTGTGTAGTATACAAGACTGAGAATCACTTATAATGAAGGCAAAGCCACCTTAATACACTTTGTCTTGTAGGTTGTCTTGTAGGTTAGGTTAGGTCTTGTAGTAAATCATTCTTTCATTGAGTGAAAATTATTCTTTCGTTGAGTGGAAATCACTCTTTCGTTGAGTGGAAATCACTCTTTCGTTGAGTGGAAATCACTCTTTCATTGAGTGGAAATATTCACTCTTTCAAAGAATGACCCCAGTTCACTATTTCAAAGAGTGAATATTCATTCTTTCAGAGTGGCTCGGTTTTCCTACTTTCAAAGAGTTAAAAAGTCACTCTGAAAGAGTGAATTTTCATTCTTTCACTTTTAGTGTGATTGGATACGGTTTGATCTGTATTTGTTTCCGCCAAAAACGAAAGTGTGATACTTTAAATAAGTGTTTTCCAAACGCAGCAAACATCGAACCAATTTGCTCAACGCCATATCGGACACTGATTACTGAAGTAAAAAGAGTAGAAGACGCTCCGCGCCGCGCCGCGTTCTGTGTGTTCAAGTCGACGCTTGATGACGCGCCGCGCCGCACCGCGCCGCGCCGTGCCGCGCCGCGCCGCGTTCTGTGTGTTCATACCCTAATTGTGTCTGGCTTCGTTTATTCTAAATTATGCCGTTGGTATTTCGGAATAATATGCCCTGTGTGTTCCTAGCCACCTTTTATACTGAGAAGAAAGATACTGTCAAGAATATTCCAAGTATTTTAAAATCCGATGAAATTTAGTGCATTTTTATTTCCTCCAAATCATGAGGCAAATACTTACGGGAGCAAGAGAGAAGCAACTCAATAATTTGCATTCTAAAGCTGAATTTTTGTCAAACAGTAAAGCCTATTACATATTTAATAAAAGTAGAAGATCAACATAGCTTCTCGTGACTCGCAAGAAATCTTAGAACTATCGATTTCGTGACGAAGTGTCTAGTATAAAAGAGTTAGTACGGAAAACTCAGCATGCGCCATTTCCCGTAACACAGTGATTTTTCTATACTATAAAATTACTTAGGTACTATGTTTAACTGAAATTTACAAATTTAGCCGGTCACATTTCTTCTGCCCTGTATTCGTTCACTGTTATAAAATTTAAAGTTGTTGAAAAACCGGTAACCCTTAAAGTGACCTTTAAAGTGACGAGTACTTTGTGTGTAAACTTGAGTGTTCTTTGATGAAAGAAAAGAAGTCAGTCAAGGCTGCAGCACGGGCGCGAGACGCGAGACAAGCACCAATCACCAGGGCATGAATCACCCAGCCAGCCTCCGTGTCGAAACCTCCGTAGCCACCGGCGCTGGGTACAGCACAGCACATAGCGACGTGACAGATGGGGGCGCATTCACTGTTATATAACCGTGATGGACAATAACGGTGCTCTAATGGAGTTAACACGCTGTTGTGGTGGTTGGGCGGGGCCTGGTGCAAGAGTACTTGGTTGAAAACGGTGTCTTGGCGCGTTTTTAAACACTTTGAGCGTTGGTAATTTTGGTTTCAAGCTAGTTAAATTACTAAGTTGTTGATTAAAAGGTGCATTTTAATATTTTCCGCATCAATATCTTCAATATTTTCAGCATTTTAGAGTTTTTAACCCAAGCGTTAAGTTATACCCTATCTACAGTAATGCGTCATTTGCTAGGTGACAACGATAAAACGCGAACGGTCGGTCGAAGATTTTTTATCGGCTGTGACTGTATACAATTTTTAGAGACATTATCTAATAATAAGTCTGTGTAATTGCCGTCTGTTTTAAAGAAGCGAGTTAGATGATTGATTCTTCTTTGTTTTTATTTCTCAACTCAAACATTGGTCCTGGAAAACATGAAGTAGAGTATAAGTTCTACTTTAAACATTCGGCACGTAAAAAAGTGCAATATAGGCCTACGGTCTTTTTGCTTGGACGGACAACGCACGTTTTATAGTGGCCTTCTAAATAACTAACTAGTTGAAAACGTAAGTTTAACTTGAATCAATTTTTTTACAATTATTGAATCATCGAAAAGGAAACTACTTGAATCAATCAATATTAAGATATATCATGAATTTATATCTATGAGCCACAATTCTTCTATGTCTTGCAGGTGACAATCTGGCATAAGTAAAATAAGTTTAAGCAAAATCTAACTGCTAGATTTCGAGATTGTGGAACACACATCCCTTCAGACATTGCTCGTATTATAGTATAGGATAGATAATTTCAAACTTGAGTTTTAAGGCCAATGTATCTATATTGGTCGAAATCGAAAGTTGTTTTTTTTTTGTTTGCAAAGCCGTTTGTGATTCACCCAGGTGAGGTGAGGTGAGTCAACGGTCGCGGTGTCGGGGTCGCAGCACTCGCAGCCACGGTACCGGGAGGGGATTGTTGTCTCGAGTGTCGCTTGGAGGACCGTGTATTTTATACTGACAAAACAAACAAGTCGTTAGCCACCTTACATAAGCCACCGTCGGATACCGGCGGCGGCGTCCCTAGCAGCAGAGATCAACGAAACGTGCATTCGTCAAGACCGTGCTGTTTACTTTGTTAAACCTGATTTGAAAATGGTTTACATGAGACTCTTGTCTGAAAGTGTAGCGATGATTCGATTCAAACGTGTTATTGTCCGCTTATTTAAAGCATTTTTTACGTTAACTTGGTTTTTATAGATCCAAAATCCCACTCACAGAGCAGTGAAAAGTGTGGAACTTTGATTGTTCTAATACACTGTACATCGCTATAACTTCATCTTCATACAACCATAGAAACCTGTACGAACGAAAAGTGACCCCGTAAAAGCTTAATAATTTATCCCAGAAAAATCTAAGTTACCCCACAGCATTGTGCCTTCTGCCTGTGGACCGGTTTTAAGTTATGCGATCAAAATTTGATAATAAAACTGGTCACGACGGTACGCGAACAGACAACCAGGCCTCTAGGCATCTACACCCGATTTCGAAACTAGAGCTACCACAAAATTAATTAAGTAATAAAAGTACAGTTGGCTTCAGAATGAAAAAGCAGATTCAAAATGACAACAGGTATTACATGACAACTATTCAATCAATATAAATTTAGACGTCTTTTAATATAGCAAAGAGGGCAATTTTTGAGGTTTATTCGCTAATCTTTCATGTTTTTATTTAGAACAACATAACTTAGTTTGTTTTATTTCTATAATCTTGTTCCTAAAAACTGACAGATAAAAAATATATAGGGCTATTTAATGAATGCTGAATTAAAATAATTACACTTGTATACTTGGGATTTATATTTATATTTGCAAAATAACATTTAGAAGTCAATATTGTCTGTAGTAAGGACAAGGAATCTGCTGTTTCAATTTGATTTTGCTGTTTCCCAGTAATTGGACAACTTATTTGATAAATGTGTAAATAAAACATGCAGAAATAGATTTTTAAAAACTTCCTGCTATTATTTTGATACTTTTAAACTTTTTTTCTTTTTATAGACGTATGAATAATTAGTCTATCCATCGGATTCCAAGATTCAATCCACGTAAGAGGACCTAAACGTAAATTAACACTACTTTTGAACTTTTCCTTGAAACGAGACAATGTTTTTCAACCATGTTATTATTGGTCTTTTATGAAAATCTGATCCTAGCAGATATGATTGCAGAACTCTTACAAAGACCTGGACCTCCTTAACACTCTAATTTATTTCCATACGATCCATCTTTCCAAACCAAACTCCGCCCCTAAGATTTTCAACAATGTTATACGCTCGGCGCGGTATGTTTATAAACATGCAGAGGTCGGATCAGTTTCATAACGTATGAATGAATCAGTTACAACACCAACATCATTGTTGTCAGGTTGTAGCCTACACTCCCAAATTTGCCCCCCCCCCCCCCTTACCAGCCTCACCGCCCAGAGAACCGAACCCGGATCCTGAGGGAAAGTGTCTGTTACGCCCCCCTCCCAAACCCCCTTCGCCTTCGTTATGTCACAATGTTGAGTTGTTTGCGGCGTCTGCTCTGTTATCATGCTTATCCGCTGTAACCTTTTGGCAGGAAGGAGCCTAGGCATTTTTGTTGTTGATCAAGAGTCAAGATGACTGTAGTGCCACAGGTGAACTACATCCCATAAGAGCAATGGTGTCAGTTTCTGCGACATCCTTGGATGTCACCCCAGAGTTTTTGTTGGTTAAAAAAGTGTTTAAAAACGAACATTGTACTCTTTGTTACGTGCAAGTGTTGCCAACGCTGCAGGAAACAACAATCGTTCTCGTTTGCATTGGAGATTTTTTGTCTCAACTACTACTGAAATTATGAATTTAAAAGCAAACTATTAGGGTAGAATCTATGGTTTTAGATTTACCTTGATGGATAATTGTTAATTTGGTCATTACCTTACCTAGTGGTTTGTTGTTAATTAATCCAAATGTAAAATAGAGTAATATGGTTTCTTTATGAAAAGTACCCGTGGCTAAGACTGCTTCATTCTCTTTTTCAATCAGCTGTGTAATGGTAGGGCCTAAATATTATAACGTTACTTGACTTACGTTTTAGTTTTGACGCTTCATATCCGGAACACAAAAAATAGCTATTCAGCAGACCTTGGAAGCAGTTATGCTTTTTCCTCTACAGACCTTGGATCAAGAGTCACATTTTGTATACGGTATACACCCTATTCAAAAAAGAGTTTAATTTGTTAAGTGCAAACATGCCTTAAATTTAATTGGTTTGTTGTAAAATCCATGTGTAGGCTAAATTAGAGTGAGGATGTACGCCCCCGAAGTTAATTTCACCCCTGACTGTGTCTGATTCGGTTAGGGTGTGTCGAAATCATCTCATTAAAACGGTACACATGGTATTAAGACAAGGGGAGCATTGAGCGTAGTCGATGTAGAATATCTTTGGCTATTCCATCCGGACGTTTTTTAAAGCCTTTGTAGTTAGGGCTTATTGTATTTGCATTTCAGTAACTAAATTAAATTAATAACCTACTCGTTGTCCCTTTAAGTTACTTAGTGAATTAGGCCTAGCACCACTCTTTCGTGCATATCATTCAAGTTAATTTAATTTGGTAAAAATAAGTGAATAATATGTAAAAAAAACTGTTGCTGTTGTTTACTTTGTCTTATTACTTCGCACATTGGCCGCAAGATCGCGGATGGGCGTTCGGAAGAGCGGGGTGCCGGTGGTAAATGATTAGCCCCATGAAGAAACTATTCCGTCCCAAAGTTGTAGGCCTACACTACAGGGCCAACGAAAGAGTTGGAAGGGCAATGAACTATGAAGCCAGCTGCGGCTGTCACCTGGCCTTATTCCACCTGCCTAGCTCGCATCTCCGCGACACCGTCCGCCTAGGCCTGCGCTGTACATTCTTTCAGGCTTGAATTCTTTGTAGAAACTTCAATTCTTTTAGAACACTCGATTGTTTACTATTGAATCCACTATTAAACTGCAATGATTCCATGATTTGACAGGTCTTGAAATATATTTCCGATGTGCAAACGTAAGTAATAGCTTCTTATTATTCTCAACAGAAAAATTCTGTTTTAATAAGAGGAGGAGATTAATCACAGAAATGGGTTTATTTGACTTTGGTGAGAAAAAATGGAAAACGAAAATTACAGGCTGTGAAATCCTCCAACCGACAACGCTTGAGGAAAAATAAAATATTGAAGAAAAATCTCAAGAAATTGCTCTTATGTAATCTAAACGTTCTAAGAAATGTATAATAGAGTAGTCGACAAATTGTCTCAGCCGTCTTGCATACGAAGTAGGCACTCAGGAAACTATCCAATATTGATTGATGATTATTGGCGGATTGATTGGTGGTTTTAGGGCGGGATTTCCCCATATTCCCAAGTCTTGATGCATGCGCAAGAACAGGTTCATCAAGGTGGATAAGATTTTCATGCTCTTGTAATAGCAACTTTTTTACGTGTAAGGAGATCAAATACAAGGTACAATGAATGATCTCGACAAACCAAGATCTCGACGGGCAAGGGAATGACGTTGACAAACCATGAATCATAAAATTGTAACTCCTGAAACAAAGTTTCTATTTATACTCGTGATACATTTTGCAAAGTAAGGCAGAAACAATTATTAATCATCGGGCCTTTGTTGTCGGGTCAAAAGTATCAGTGGACAAAGTTGTGAAACTTTCCTGTTATTGTTTTCATCATCTGAGGGAATATAGACGCCCGTCCAAACACGGGGAAATAACCAAGTTAGGGGTAAACATGGCCTGCAGGGATATGGCTTCGCTTTAAAATAGCTTGAATGTTTAGATTGAGCCGAATATCCGGCTTGTCGCTTGTAATATTAGAGAGTAAAATTTATTTTTAAATTGAAGGGCCATGGGGGCTAAGGAAGCTTTTAAGGAATGATGTCACTACTGACTTGTAATACAAATTGAAGTAAGCATAGGATATCATAAAATTCCAGTAATAAATTGAGAGGAGAAAGTGTTCTACACTGTTTGCTTCAGTGGAAAAATTATGCCTATTGAAAACCTAAATATCAGTAAAATTATTAAGCGTCACTTTCTATTCTCAGATAAAGCTCGTTCGCTCCGCTCACTCACCAGGAAAAAGGATACTGCACTTTGGTATAAATTTGTTGAATCATAGGTTAAATATGTAACATAGTACCAGGTTAACCGAGCCTTGCTCGTTGGTTTTAATTCACTTTCGTTATAGTGTCATGGTAATCAAGCCATTAAATTTACATAAGACTCTTCACAGTTCACAGCTGTTTAAAAAAACTGCTTAAAATTAATGTTCCTTTATTTATGTTTACTCTTAGTTGGTATTTCGTTACTCGAATAACGTTAAGAATTGATTTTTAAACATAGTTTTAAACAAAATTTGATTTTTTTCTGGGGTTGTGACTGTCTCTAAACTTATTTTGGGCCGAAACACTCTTTTAAATGCGAAGTTTTAGAAAAATCTATCCGCTGGATTCGAGATCGTGGAACACACATCCTTTCAGACACTCCTCGTATTATAGTATAGGATTGGTTTATATCTACACCAATCTGATTTTTGTTCAATTTGGTAGCTAATTGAAATGTCTATGAATAACATGGAAACTTTGAAGAGCTATATTGCGGAAACCAGATTTTTCCCAGCTATAGGACCAGTTGCAATCGAATTTTCGTGGCCGAGAACTCCTTATTCAACTAAAAACTCAGAAATCCTTGGGGAGAGAAAAAATTGTGCCAGTACAAACATTGCTTGTTTTAGTAAAACCTTATAGCCTACTTCAAAAACATTTTTTATCTGTTCCCTTTATTTTAAAGTAAACAGCTATTTCATTGTGCCTGTACAAATAAATTTTTTTGTTCTGTCCATGCTAAAAGGACAATACTGGAATTCACTTTTTTAGTTAAAAGTGAACGGTAATATTTTCCCAAATCATTTTCAAAATTTGTTCACTATACTTTTTGCAGTTTATGCCACTTTTTTAAACAAAAATGGAGGTAGTGGTCGTACATATTTTTCCACAAATTTGATGAATTCCAGATCCGGAAACATCGTATCACTACGTGAAAAGGGTTTCGCAACAGCTAGCTAACCACAACACCAGATGCAGCTACTTTGTTGTTATTCCTGGTTTTACGGGCTAATTTTTTTTACCATTTTTCCCTAACCGTGCAAAGCCTATATCATATTATGTGCTGGTTATACCACTATGTAGGTTTTTAATGTTTGTAAAGACCCGACCACGACGACGCCGTGGCAGCGGCTGTACAACAGTTGTAATGCCTGAAGGTCGTCCGCTATGTTGTCAAACCGGCCCTCGTCAGGCCGCGGACTCTGGAGCTGGAAAATAGGGGACAGCCCGTTTACTCTACCGATCATAGGCTCTATGGCCCCATTTTAATAATATTTAATATATAAGGAGGTCCATTTGCTCTACTGGTTCATAGACTCTATGGCCCTTCTTAATATTAAATAAAATATAACATGGGGCCACTTACTCTACCGATCATAGGCTCTATGAACCCTAGTAATATTTAATAATTTTTAAGAGGGTCATAGAGCCTATGAACCCATTTAAATTAAGTATATGGGTCCAAAGCATCTACTGGCTCATAGAGTCTATGAACCTTTTCAAAATAATATTAAATAAAATTATAAAATAGGGCCATAGAGTCTATGAACCTTCTCCAATTAATATTAAATAAAATTATAAAATAGGGCCATAGGCTCTATGAGCCGTTTTATATTAAATACGTTATATATTGGAAAAGAGGTCCACTTACTCTACGGGTCCGTTATATCTACTCTGTACGCACCACTCGCTTCCTTCAGCTCTCGTGCACAAACGAACTGAGATAATGTCACCCGGTTTTCTGCATCCTATTCTACGACAAATAAATATCCATCAATCAATATATGTATCTCTGCATCTATATATCTATGTACCTATCTATATACGGTAATACGTGAAGCAGTTTTTTTGAACACAACTTTTCACTTATTTCTGGACCAATTTGAACGTTTGAGGAGTTAAAATATTCGTCTATGTTCATAGTTTTGTATTAGGGCATATTGGAAAAATTGGATCAATCGTTAAATGGTAATCAAATAGGGTGATAAATAATGTATTGCGTGAGCCCAATAAATCAGTGTCAGATTTTGAGCTGTTTAGAGGTAATTTACAGAACATTAAATTAACAGAAAGAGGTGAGGTATTAGTAGAAGATAGTAGTGCAAATTTGAGGATGCTGGCCCAGTTCAAGGTCACCTGAGGGATGACGTCATCGAGGTCAATGACCTCACCGATGACGTCATCGATGACGCAATCGATGACGTCATCACCAATGACGTCACTTCCATGACGTCACACCCATGACGTCACAGAAATGACGTGCTGATGACGTCATCATCCCTTACGTCATCAATATGACGTCATCGACGCCACTAAGGTCAAGGTCACGCCGAAACTTAAAATTTTTTGGCACTTTTGCCGTTTCTCACACTACGCTCCGAGTTTCAGTCACATTCCCCGTGACCTTGACGACTTGGAGCGAATTTGCGACGAGAAACGGCAAAAGTGCCAAGTTAAACTTGAGTTTGCGACATGACCTTGCCTATATGGCCAATAGGTGATCCCTCAGGTGACCTTGAACCAGCACAACACCCCCAAATTTAATATTACCGTTACTTTGAAAACTTAACAACGGAGAGCCGACACCGATGCGCACCCCACGACAGTCACCGAGCGACTGACTGTCAGGCTCTGTGTACTCTAGGTATATCAGCTCATGAGACTTCATCTTACAATAAAAGAAGACGCCATCTTCAGACCGACTGGTTAGAATCAAGATGGCGGACTGCAGTTCTATATTCAGATCGATAGGTTTAACTATGGTTCTTGGTAGAGAGACAAAATTGTGCTAGGCTAGGTAGAAAAATGAAAAATGAAAAGAAGAAAGTGTCAATCAGTCTTGGACCAGTACCTGATCTCATACAAGATTCTAAATTAAAAACAAAAACTCAATTATCTGTGAATATTATTTAGTTTATAATGTGATTCTTCAAAAAACAATCCAATCATAGGAGATAGTAGTACAGTATTCTATTATAAACAACTAATTTTTACTTACATCATGGAAGTGAACATAGACGTTACGACATTTGATCAATTATATTGTTGAAAATGTAAAATAATAAATTCAATTTCCAAAAGGAATTATAGTTTGCGGGAGAAGTCAAGCTGCGCCGATGGTCAGGACATTCCACTGCGGATTACCGTCGACCCTCGGAGGGGCAGGGTCGAGGTGCGCCGATGGTCGTCCTGTTCCCCATCTTTTGCTGCCACGTTGTTACTAATTCATTTAAAATTAAAAATAAATGTTAGGTACGGTATGTTGTTATTTAAATTGTGGGAAAATCCCTGTAAATAGTAATTTTTATCACTATGGCGAAAAGCGGGGTTTCTGTGCTCATTTGCGTTTCACGATTAATATGGTTATTTTATGTAAATTGAAAATCCCTGTATAAATAGTAATTTTTATCTCTAGGGAGAAAAGCGAGTTTATTATGGGTAAAATGGCGCAACAGGAATTCAATGATACTGGTTCCAAACATACTAAATTCGATAGTTTCGCCGCTATGAACGAAAAGTCGGAAAAATTCAATTTAATTCATAACTCAGGAACCGCTAGCTCGATTCTTACAATTAATGAGTCTAATAGTATGTTTTCACACCTGAGGAATTCAATGATACTGGTTCCAAACATATGTAAATCGATAGTTTCACCGCTATGAACGAAAAGTCGGAAAAATTCAATTTAATTCATATCTCAGGAACCGCTAGCTCGATTCTTACAATTAATGAGTCTAATAGTATGTTTTCACACCTGAGGAATTCAATGAAACGGTTTCCAAACGTACAAAAATCGGTAGTTTCCCCATTATGAACGAAAAGTCGGAAAAATTCAATTTAATTCATATCTCAGGAACCGCTCGCTCGAATCATACAATTAATGAGTCTAATAGTATGTTTTCACACCTGAGGAATTCAATGAAACGGTTTCCAAACATACGAAAATCGATAGTTTCGCCGCTATGAACGAAAAGTCGGAAAAACTGAATTTAATTCATATCTCAGGAACCGCTCGCTCGAATCATACAATTAATGTGTCTAATAGTATGTTTTCATACCTGAGGAATTCAATGAAACGGTTTCCAAACATACGAAAATCGGTAGTTTCGCCGCTATGAACGAAAAGTCGGAAAAATTCAATTTAATTCATATCTCAGGAACCGCTTGCTCGATTCTTACAATTAATGAGTCGAATAGTATGTTTTCACAACTGAGGAATCCAGTGATACTGTTTCCAAACATACGAAAATCGATAGTTTCGCCGCTATGAACGAAAAGACGGAAAAATTCAATTTAATTCATATCTCAGGAACCGCTTGCTTGATTCTTACAATTAATTGGTCTGGGTAGTATGTTTTCACACCTGAGGAATTCAATGATACTGTTTCCAAACATACGAAAATCGGTAGTTTCGCCGCTATGAACGAAAAGTCGGAAAAATTGAATTTAATCTAACTAGGAAACTTGTGCTCCTCCACAGCATTTACGCTGTGCAGTCTAATATTCAATTTTATCCATATAAAACCGTAGGGTAAAAAACACCTTTGGACAGTTCTTCTGAGGGGCCAATTTACATGGGGGATGTGCCAAAACAACCCTCACAACCGCTGTGTCCTTTATTAGTTTGCCTACTAGTTGTTCCTACTAGTGTCCTAAAAGTTTGTCTTATATTAGTGTTCCTATACTATTTTTCTGTCCTTCATTACCAGGTTTTTAATGTATTTAAAATGGATTTACGTTGAATTGGTCAAAAATGAAAAAGAAAATTATCTTATAAACATGGGGAAAAGTAAAATTATTCACTACTATGGACAGTTTGTCTGAGACTTCTACTGGACCGAATTACATGCAGTTTGTATCAAATAAAAGAAAAACTTTGTTATTTTAGCTGATTTCATTTACTTAACGTCAACTTATTTCCTCATATTACAAAGATCGAAATTTAAAAACCCTTACAAATTTATTTTACAACCCTTCAAACAGCTGATTGTAAAAACAAGAGGTATTTGTCTAAATGCAGTAGAAGAGCAAAAGCTCAAAAGAATTTGGTTTATTATGGACAGTACCAAAAACGTATATAATTATAATAAATTTTTGTTTTAATGGAATGAAAAAATCATTCAGAGTTATACTATTGAATCTACAATTGATGGAATAAAAACTAAACAATTAGCATAAATACGTTTTGATTCTTGAATTGTTTAAAGTTACTTATTTTTTTAGCAGCTGATTAATTGAGAATCAAGAAGTTCATTTGCCTTTAATATACAAAGGGCATTGTCAAATCTTCATAACATCAGTATATCGAATGTCTGTATGTACAGTGCTAAGATTCATCCACTGTATGAGAAACTGTACTCTTAAGCCACTTGGCAATAACATTAAAAAATTTCTTTCTATTGGTAATAGAATATCATTAAGTGGCAACTTGTTCAAAAGCAGAATTTCTTGATACTTATAGCTCTTGAGATATTTATCAATTCTAATATTTGGTTTAAGCAGGTCTTCACCATATCTTGTATTATGATTATGAACAAAGCTTTGATTAATGAAATCGTTTAAATTATCTTGAACAAAAATAAGATTACTGTAAATGTACAAGCAACTTTCATTATACTGTAATAATGAAAAACAAGACTACATGAGTCTGTTGATTCTGTTGAGTCTGTTGATCCATTTAATGCAGACATAATGATGACACATCTAAAACCAGCGAGCCTTAGTATAAATTTACACACGATTCAAATAGAGAGTAATGTAAATCATGTAACTTTTTAAAGAAAAACGTTTAAGTTCATATATATTCAAATTTTTTTCTGTTTTGGAATGAAAAATAAATACAATATTTTACTTATATAATTGCTGTTTACTCAGTTAATACAGTACTATACAATTGAAAAATTACCGTATCAAATTCCCATCCTTGAGGATAAGTGGTCTGCTTGGTTAATTTTTCTATCACAAAAAATACCAAAGAATAAAAATAACATTTTAAAGGTAAAAATTGTTTATTTATAAAAACTATTTAAACAAGTATGAGTCATACAAAATTTTATACAAGCTCTAATATAAAATCATTACAAAATAAAGTAATGAAATATAATACGCGTAATTGAAGTGAGACTAGACGCAAGTTTTCCAGATTAAAATAAAGCGGCTCGAAAGTTTTTACACTTTGCAAATTACTTAGTTCTGGTATAAAAATAATATAAATACAAGTCTACACGAGAACAAGTCTTATTTCTTCGTAATCTTTAATTAATTAATACTAGCTGACCCGGCATGCTTCGAAATGCCAACATGAGAAATATTTTGCCCTTCAGGTGAGCTCGTTCACTGCGTTTAATCCATGTAAAGTTTAGCTCGTTCACAAATCTATAGTATAGTCTAGTTTTTTATTACTAATCTTTTTTTTTTATTCCCTCAATAATTTAATAATAACAGCTGTTTATAAATGATCCTTTAAGTAATCCCTAGTGCACGTGTTGCTCGACATCGAGCAATTCATTTTGATACAATACAAAAGTTACATTCAGTTTTAAATCATTGAAATCATCTTCCCTCATTGTTTAGCCACGGGCACGGGTTCTAAGAAACGTATTACACTGGGCCATCCGGCCCCTCTCCCAGCGTCGGCGTCGTCCTCTCTCTCCCCCAACCCCAACGCGGGTCTACCTGGCAACTGGCTCAGTAGCCGCGAGATGGATATTGACATTTTTTATGACCCCAACCGATAACGATGAGCTGGCACAGTGTCCGTTTCCCTTTTAAACCAGATCCTTCGTGGGAGTGACCATACAGTAAATAGGAAGACCAAATGGAGGAATGGTTTGATTATCCTTGCTAATAAACATTGCTTTGACTGAAGCCTTTTGGTTTGTTGTCGTTGTTTTTTTTTTTATTTTTATTATTTTATTTTATTATTTCACTGTTGCATATTAGCTGGTAATTTTACACTCTGTACCACACACATTGTAGCACATACATTGTAGTAAACACATTGTGTACCACTTTTGTAATATTATTTGTAACAGTTGTTATTTATCAATTTACTTGAAAACTGTTAAGTTTAACAAGGCATAGGTTTGGCTTAGAAACATAACAGCTGACTTGGACTCTCTGAAAAATAACATCTATACTTAATACGCTATTATCTTAATATCTTATTCAATACGCTAAGGGGTTTTTTTGTCTTGAGAACTACTCCTACAATTTTCAACCGATTCTCAAGTTTTTGGTGTCGTTGGATACGGCTTTGTCTGTAGTTGTTTCCGCCAAAAACCTATGAGAATCGGACTGAAAATAAAGGCGCTATCCACCAGTTAAATCTCAAAATTTCCCATTAAAATACCATTTTGATTGAATCAACCATTTTAAACATCTGTTATTGTTCAGCTGTAAATACATGTAGGTTTTTGTGATTAAAGATATTCACAATATTGGATTGGTTGGATGTAATTGATTTAAAACTATAAGTAACATTTGTATTGTATCTAAATAAATTGCTCAATTTCGAGCAACACGTATACTAGTAAGTTATTAAAACCGTTATCTATACTTAATTAATGCTCTAAGATTTTTTTTTGTGGAGAACTCTTCCTACAATTTTGAACCGATTTCAAGCTTTTGGTGTCGTTGGATAGGTCTTCTCTAGTTGTTTCCGCTAAAAGCTCATGAGAATCGGACTGAAAACAAAGGCGCTATTCACCGTTGAAATCTCAAATTTTCTAATTAAAAAGCTTTGGGATTAAATAAAGCATTTTAAACATCTGCTAATTTAACAGCTGTATATAAGTGGTTTTTGGCGATAATCACAATATTGGATTTGTGTGGAACACCCCACAGATAACAAATAATTTAAAAATAAACAACAAATTAATTATGTCATGGGATAGTGCAGATTAAATTGCTCGATTGCGAGCAACACATTTACTAGTTGCATCCAATCTGCTACTTGACCGTGTTTGTTACGAGTTTACATTTTATGTGATTTTTTTGTTTATAGTTTAAATCAACCCCCCACCCCAATATTCCTGGAAAAGTTTAAGTTAAAAAAGATTTATAGTTTGAATTAATTTTTTTTTAATATGTATTTTTTCATTGTGTTACCGTTGTTATGTTTCAAGTTAATTGAAATTTGATGGCACTATTGGTGCTTACTGTAACTTCCGAAGATGAAATATTTTAGAGTATTAAGAAAGTAATAATTTACTGATGGTCTGTGTGGAATGATTTAGCCTACCTCCCACAATTTTACAACCTCCTTAGGTAGTTCCTTTAGCCCCTCCAGTCCCTTTAAGGCCCTAGTGCGATAGATCTTTATTGTTTGACGTGAGAACACCCGTTTTGGGATTGGTTGGCAGATTTTAAGCGGCCGAGGCAGTTGTATATAATTATAAGGGTTGAGATTGATAGTTAAGGGGGCCGTTCGGCAAAACGAAATGGGCTCGTCGAAATGTCGGTAATTGTGCAGGAAGATTGCCTGAGTTACCGACGACCGAACCAAGATATCGGAAGGCACAAAAAATGGAAAATCAGGAGCGGCCGTTGCGTCCCTGGTCTCCCCCTCCCCCAACCGACCCCGAAAGATTTCCGGAGAATGACACTGACCACACGCCAGCACAACAGACCGGCCGGCGCAGACCCGGTTTTCGGGGTTGTAAAAATTATCTCGCATCACTGGCACTGTCTGTCCCGCACCGGGGGAGGCTCTACAGCCGTGTGGCGGGTATGAGGAATTCAACACGCGACTCTAAGTGACGGAATGCACGGTTATGTTTATTTTTGGATCAGTCAGAGTTTCCATAACATCCATATACTGTCGCTAAACAACAAATTACACTACCATTATCACTTTTTTTAGACTAGGGCATTGTCTTTTTAATGTAATTTCAAAACAAACTTTTATAGTTTTAATTTTAGATATCATTTTAAAACAAACCGCCATAGTTTAAATATCAGAATTCCAAATTGTCTGTAACCTAAAAAACCAATAAAATTATTTCAATGTACGATTTGTTTAGTAACGTACACTTAAATATTTTAGTTAATTATAAAGTAGTATTAAAATTATAAATAAAATACCCTCTACTTCTTACAAGGATTTAACGTAACAAGGCAAATTTACAAATATTTATAATTTATTTACATACAAAATAAAAAAGCAAATTAATTGTATAGCCTACAAAATTAACACATAGTCAAATACAAAAGTAACATATACAAAATGAGACTAATTTACAAAAATGATTAAAATTTTCAATTCGCTAATAAAATAGCAATTTAATGACGTAAAACAATAAATACAAATTTTCTATAACATTCATAGTTCTATAACATAGGCCTATTACCATATTTATGCGATCAAAAATATTACAGTGTGATGGATCAACTATTATAATAATAACCTATGAACTGCTACAGAACGCATTTTCATATTGATTTTACAAACAAAATTAAAATACCAGTTGTAATCATTAAACTCTAAAATAATGAAAACAACCAGTTTGTTTTTTTTCAATAATTTATTACCATAATGGAAAAAATTCTAATAGAGGGTATTTTACAAACAGTTATTATTTTACTAATGGTTATAATAATATTTCGTTTCTATCATAGTTAATATAATAGATGTGATAATAGAAATATGTTGCATATAGTACTATTATAGTGTAATACCGGCCTTAATCAAATGGGGAAATTGCGAACTTTGAGGGCTTGCAAGGCCCTTCCTTTCGGATTGCTATTTACCAACAACAACTTCACGCTGAGCTATTGCCGCACGTATGAGAAGTGAGAACGACTGGCCGGAGCGGCGGCGCGGCGGTGTGCCGTGCGTGGCCGGCAGCCACAATGGCTAGGAGATCGAATCACATCGATGGCGTGGAAGGTTGGGTTTGTTTTTATAACTTGAAAACTACTTTTGCTTGAAGATATTTGTAAGATGGATAGTATAAAGGAAACAGAAAAATTAAACAGGACTGGTAGTAGTTTCCTTCACGTAGTTCGTTGCCGCGCCGCTAGGTTCACCCGAAACAGTGGCCTTTTTCCCGCGCGAGGGCAAAACATGCAATCGTATTTCCCGTCTTCGGTTGGTGTTTACCGACCAAAATATTTTATTTTACGATTTATTTGAAGTTAAAGAGTGGTTCTAGTGGAAGGCTACCTGTTTTTTCAACAATTTTTGATATTATTACTTGAAAATGTATGTCAAAGTTAGCGAATTTCACCATCAAATAAAAGTTATTAAAAATTTTTTTTGAAAACAAAACAGGTATACTTCCACTAGAACCACTCTTTGACTACCATTTAAAACAAACAGCTTAAGTCTACGATGAACAGTTCCAACCGAAGGCTGGAAATACGATTGCATGTTTTCGGGTAGATTTTCGGTGCCGAACGGCCCCCTTAAGTTGTGAGTTGTTTGTTCTACGTCGACGTTCACTTATACCACGGACCGAAGTGAAAGAAAACGAAAAAAATGTGCCAGTCTCTAAATAGAATATTATTCGCCATTTGAAGAACATGAATTGCTGTTTGCTTCAATTACAACAGTATTTCATATATATGTGTAAAGGTGATAGAATCATTTTTACACTTACAATTATCATTGACTATGTACACTAACCTTTTATCTTATGATAATACTAATATAACTCAAATTAAAATTACCAAAACCCCTCGGCATTGTCACGGTAGGTGATTTATTTGTTTTAAATTAATAGCAATAATTTAACTATTACTCATGCTGAAGCACATACAGCATATAGGAGATATCTTTAATTTTGTTTTCTATTGCTATGATGCCAAAGAAATGTTCTGCATTAATTAATTAATATTATTAGTGAAACTAAGATAATGTTTATTTCTTGTTGGTTATTGACAAAAAATGTAGCAGGGAAAAAAGTTTTTTTATCTTTGATTAAGGAAAGAGTGTCCGCGACGAAGTTGTAAGAGGGAGTGTTTAAATATTTTTATCCAAGGTATTTTTGTAACACTATCCGTTTCCGCTACATTGATTCTTTTAAAGACGCTGGCCAAGCAACATGCACAATACCGTACTATAGTTAATTCTACTCTTAAATATTATCTCTAAATAAAAGTAACATGTACTATATATTTGTCAAATACCACTCACTCACGTAGCAGAGTATCTCCAAAACTGTAAGGTCTAGAGGGTTTAAAACTTGGCATGGACGTTCATCTTTGCTCAAAAACGCTCACTAAGAAAAGATTTTGCAAAATTCCGTCAGGGCTCCACCCCGCAAGACTTAAAAATTTTGTTACAATGTTATTCTTATGGGGGGATTTATAATACAAACCAAAGCAACAACAAATCTCCAAAAGTAGAGAGCATGCATGATTAAAATTTGGTATAGACGTTACTTTTTACTTATTGATGCTCACTAAGAAACGGTTTTACGAAATTCCTGCAGGGCTCCACCCCACACGACTTCAAAATTTCGTTACAATGTTATTCTTATGGAACACTTAAAATACGAATCTAGGAAACAACAAATCTCCAAAACTATACGACCTACAGGGTTGAAATTTGGAATGGCCGTTCCTCTTTGCCCATAGGTGCTCACTAAGAAATGGTTTTGCGAAATTCCTTCAGGGCTCCGCCCCACACGACTTCAAAGATTTGATGTAATTAGCTGTTGAAGATTCAAAGCTATCAGCTGTTAGTGAAATAATACATTTAAATGATGATGTAACCATACGACAATATTTTTATCTTTGTAAACAATTTAACTGGTGTAAAAATGTTTATTAGTTAAGAATTTGGGTTAGGTTAAGCCGCGTCCGCACTGGCCGAACATGTTCGCCGAACAAAGTTCTTCCGAACTTTTGTTTGTTCGTTGCTAACCTATTAGAATGTAAATCATATGGCCGATAAATGTTCGTTAGGAATGTTTGTTGATTTTTTGTGTTCGCCGAACAAGTTCGCCACGAATGTTCGGCCAATGCGGACGCGGCTTTAGTCTACTTTGTCAAACACCACTCACTCAGTCTCATCGAATCTTTATAACCATAGGGTATAGGGGGTTGAAATTTGCCATGGACGTTCCTCTTTACTCATTGACATTCCCTAGGAAACGATTTTGCAAATTTCCTTTAGAACTACACCCCACAGAACCTTTAAGTTACAATAGATTCTACGGGGTTAAAATTTGACGTGGATGTTCCTCTTTGCTCATAGTAAGTCACCAAGTAACAATTTTGGAAATATAGTTTTTGAAACCTTTTAGGGCTCGGCCCCACTGGACTTAAAAATTACTCTATGGCCTACGGGGTTAATATTTTACATGATCGTTCCTCTTTGTCCATAGGTACCCCGTTTACACTATTTCAATGTATTAATCTAAATGAATATATTAAGGAAGAAGATTTCGTAGGTCTTAAAAGAGATTAAAATCAAATTCAACACGGGCGAAGCCGTGACGGGCAACAGGTAGTATTATATAAATCACATAAAAATTTTGAAAAAATATATCTCACGCTGAATAAATGTTATATTTTATTGGTAGAACTTTTTTCTATGGAATACAGATATTACATCTTTTTATCCTTATTATATTAAATTAATTTAGACGATCAATTTATATAATCCACCTTCTAAGAGAGCAAATGTTAAAGAAAATCTCTTTAAACTATACTAAACAAAAACTCAACGCCAAAATGTTATTAAGTCTTATCCTATTACCCATGTATCTTTTTGAAACCATTATGTGACATGCTATATAATAGTAAGTTACTTCCCAATCTATTTGCAGCGCCCATACATTAACATAATGAGTTGCGCGAATCTCCGCTCTTCTGCGTAAGTTTACGACGCTCTTTTAAATCTTTCACACACACACACAAATGACCACAAATGACCTGGTAGGATCTGGTAACACACATAGATGACTCTTTACCGGTTACTCACTGGTGCCTTTACCCTACAGTAGGATTTTAAATCTTGTCACTTTCACAATCACATTTGAGCTATTATTTAATGATATGAAATATAACTAGGGGTATCTGTGCAGTGCAATGCGCTGCATTTACCCGAGTACCTGGTAGTAAAACCTAGCCCCTTTGCCTAAAAATTCAAAATTATATTTAGCTTCTAGGACAAACTGTTTTATGTCAGCGTTACTACTATTTACTATTTAGCGTTTTACTATTTGACGTTTTACTATTTGGCGTTTTACTATTTAGCGTTGGTCTGTTTTACTATCAACAGCTGTATTATTGTATTTATTTTGCAATTCAATACAAATTATTCTCCATGTTAATCTTATGGACAAAAAACTAACTTTAAAGGCTTCCCATGCCCTTCAGAGTAAAAATGTACAAAATCTAAAAACTTATAAGAAAACTACAAACTAAGACGCATCTTATGACATCTCAAACATTGAATTTCGTCTATAAATGAGAGAGGAGTAGTGTTTACAAAAAACTGCTTACGTTCGTATTAAATAGAATATAGATGGATATATTTAATGAAATTGTTTTCCTCCATAGACTGCTATTGTGAAAGTTCGTCATATCGTAGCGTCGAGACACTATTTTTAATTAGTTCTTCCGACTTTTTCCGCGTAGTGCCTAAAAGATAAACATTTCATTTGAACATATAACCACTTATATGTTGTTATATGTTTATTGATTCTTGAAACAATCTCACGAAGGTATAAAACTTTTTCTTTAATTGTTACGTTTTTTATCGCCACAACAGTTTTACCATCATTATGTCGTTTTTTCTAATAGTTCGCATGTAAAAACAATTATTTTTAATTGTTATTAAACATTTTTTGCGTTAGGATTAGATTTAACGTTTCCTTGCATTGTTTGTTTTTGTAGTTTTTATTAACGGTTGGCAACACTGACCCAATGCAGGGATAAGTGATGGTAAAAAAATAATGTGGGTTATGTGTCTATACATATCTATTTCGGTGTGTATATTCGAACACTTATCCCACGCAGGGGTATGTGACAAATGCAGGTATATGTGTTAACTATTATACAAGAGCAAAATTTCTTGTGTCCTAGGATCTTTTATTTGTTGTTTGAATATGAGAGTTTATTTGACCACGACGAATAAATTGAAGTTGGTCCCATCAATGGTAAAAATTCGTTTTTTGTCTTAGAGCCCATCAAAGTTCCAAAAATCTCCATAAGTTATCCTTATGGAGATTTTGATAGCTACATAATTGAACAAAAATGAGTTTATAACTATACACATCTTAAAAAAAAAAAAAAAAAAAAAAAAAACAATATGTTTAGCTTTAACCTGTGGTTCGAATTTACACCAAAGTGTAGCACCATTTGGCCTGGCGATTGAGCGAAGCAAACGAGCCAAGAAAAGTCATGAAGTAAACGGAGCGATCGAGCTTTGCCTGAGAAAGGAAAGTGACGCTTTATAATTTTACCGAGCATAGGCTCTGTCCCCATGATATTATAAGATAATATAGTCTCCTAATGGTTAGTCGGCTAAGGGTATGACAATGAAATAAATTAATTAAACTTACGAGAGATCATTGCAATCACATTAAGTTAAACTTGTTACAATTAACCATAACAACGGTATCTATGGTATCATACAACACGTGATGCATTAAGAATTTTTTTTAAGTAGGGCTTAGTCGTTTACATTAATACTATATGTAAAAACGTTGTCATTGAAAAACATAGTCCTATAGTTTTGAGCCACGTTAACAAAGATCATCATGGGGATAAATATAACGAAAGTAAATACTAAAGTTTCGGTCTGATGATTTGAATCAGGTGAAAGTAAATACAATGTTATGAATTAGGTAGCTTTCTCATTTAAAGTATTGTATGAAGATTGGTAATAAAAACTATAGAGGATAATATAGACTTGTGGAGAGTGAGCGTATAGCAAAAACAATCACCTGAAGAGCCAAAAATTCCTAAGTTTGGCATTGCAAGGCATGCGGATACAAGCTAGTTTTTATGCACTAATGCTGGTTACACTCTGTGCGGTTTTGGTCACGGAGGCGGAAATTTTTAAAACTGCAAAACCCTCCATGTTTGTGTAAACACCAATTAAGAGTCATCGTCTCCGCTGTAAAATCACTGAAATATTTCTGCTAATTCCCCAGTTTCGGATGGTGTTTAATAGATAGATAGATCTATAAATATGGGATAGATAATTTTCTAGATATATGATACTCATAAAGCTGTGTTTAATATGTAGACAGATACATAGATAGATAGATAGATGAGTGAATGGAAAGTGATGCATTGATTGAAACGAATTTTTCTACACCTTAAACGTTAAAATTTGTCTACAAATAAGACAGGAGCTTCGTTTAAAAAAAATCGCCTTTTCGTGTGATATTGATAAATATATAGATAGATAGGTACATAGATATATAGATGCAGAGATACATATATTGATAGATTGATATTTATTCATCGTAGAATAGGATGCAGAAAACCGGGTGACATTATCTCAGTTCGTTTGTGCACGAGAGCTGAAGGAAGCGAGTGGTGCGTACAGAGTAGATATAACGGACCCGTAGAGTAAGTGGACCTCTTTTCCAATATATAACGTATTTAATATAAAACGGCTCATAGAGCCTATGGCCCTATTTTATAATTTTATTTAATATTAATTTTAAAAGGTTCATAGACTCTATGAGCCAGTAGATGCTTTGGACCCATACATTTAATTTAAATGGGTGCATAGGCTCTATGATCGCTTTAAATTATATAAAAATATTCAAACAGGCTCATAGAGCCTATGATCGGTAGAGTAAGTGGCCCCATGTTATATTTTATTTAATATTAAGAAGGGCCATAGAGCCTATGATCGGTAGAGTAAGTGGCCCCATGTTATATTTTATTTAATATTTAAGAGGGCCGTAGAGTCTATGGTCGGTAGAGTAAACGGACCCTAACCGGAAAATACGGTGTTACAAAAGTTTGTATTTACAAATTATGTATCAGGGTCATCCGACGGGTTGGGCTGCCCAATTGAGCATTTTACAAAGTACTGTGCCGTACAATAGGTTGTAGGCCTAATGTACAGCAGTACAGCAGTGTTTTGAAATTGCTGATATACAGTGCAAAACATGGGTGTATACTCGGGACACAGTGTACTGCCCGTGATTTGATATAAATACTGTATACCAAAATGACAATATTCTTTTTGATAAAATAATATGAACGTGCTTGTTGGTTAAATCATTTTATCGTGTGAACACCTACAGAATTCATTTTTCATTATTGTTTTGACTTTATTTTTTATAAAGGATGATTTAAAACACCCAATACAAATTCAAAACACTTACAAGCCAATGTGGATATATTTGTTACTAACCATTTTATTGATAAATGCCGTTAATATACGAGTATAATAATTGTAGAAATCTTTCTTGGTGGATGCTTCACTTATAAATAAACCTACAGCCTACACGCCTTCCCGTCTATAGGCAAATTATAACCACATTCGACCTAAATCAGCGTCTACGATAGACTTAGTGGCAAACATGTTTAATAATTATGCTTGCTGATCTGCATAAAATGTTAAGAAACTTTTATATGTCCTCCGAGCCCTAGCGAACCTCAACCGCTTCCGGTTGAACAAAATAAGGCCTCATTTTAAAATTCACATTTGCTGTTTTTGGTCGATATGTTTGTGCCTTAAGTAAAGCGCTGCGTAGCTTTAACCAATTTAACCCAAGGTTGAGGGCAACCACCTATGCTCCCAGTTCTAGAAGTATTGTTACTTTTTTGTCAGGACCAGGCGTTTAATCGACTGTTCTTTTCCGCGTGACTTCTCGTCCTTCTCCGTAAGAATCTCTCGCCTGAGCGGCGCGGACGGCCACAAAGACCTTGGTCTCTCGAACACCTTCGCTTCCTGGAAGTCCCCCTCGGATAATAAACACTGTGTTCTCTCAAATTAGTATCATCTTGTTAGCAATAGGCTGTAGGCCTATTGTTGTAATTTGGATTCTTAGTATATGATCAAGGCCAGAGGTCTGTGAGCACATGGTGATAAGAACTTCTGCACTGTGCTCGTTGTCATTAGCGATAAACTTGAGTTCGGGTTATCGCTAACGATTTGTTGTTTAGCACGATTTTCCAGCCTTGAACCGCTGAAAGATAAATGACCAGAGCTATGCAAATTAAAAATTATTACAGTATTTTATGATTTTTAAAAGATAATATTGAATTTTTTCAATAACAGTTAACAAACAGTTTAACTAACAGTTAACAGTTGCTAACAGTTTTTTTCCTTTTGCGGGGGTTAGTAACAAATAAATAAACATGAAACAATTTATTTGAATATTCCATCTCAATTTTGTTTTATCGAAAAGGAAACCACTATGCACACGCCACTTTTCTTCCACACATTCTTTCTTCAAACGCTTCTGGAAATGAATCAAATCTACAAGTAAACTTCAGTTCGCACAGTCTAAGTTGTATGTATATACAGTGTAGTACCATTAATACGATAAATTATGTTTATAACTGGGTCAGTTCTCTTACATATCGTGAATTAAATACAATACAGTAAAATGCCCAATATTAATAGGCCTATTAAAAAAATATTATTAAGAAAATTACATATTTTAAGCGGACCAATATTGTTTGTCAACAAGTGGGAGATTTCTACCTAGCAAATTACCTGCTCTCCGCCCGCGTCACGTGATTCTCGAGACTGTGACGTCATTTCCCCGACAGATCACGTGCGGCAACCCTTTCTCCAAAAATGTTGATGAAAAATGAAAATTAAAGTAACATTGCCTCTCTCCCCAGGTCAATATGATTTTGCTAAACCCGTCATAAGTCAGAAATAATTTTCCAGGTGACAAATATTGAAAGAAGTCAGTAAATATTTTATTTGGAATGCACAAACGCTGTCTTGTTGACTGAGACATTCCTAGAAACACTGTTAGGCCTACGTGAATGGAACATTATCACCTCGTGTTTCCTTCCTTATCACAGCTGGAGCTGTGTTGCATGGGTTGGTAGACAGCAGCTGTTGCTGTGTTGGAAAGGTTTGCAACACTGAGTACCGCTGGCCTTGGCCGGCCTACCGCAAGTCATTGGAACCTCTGCGCACGGTGCACATTTTATTGCGTTGTTTTGCTCTTTAATTACTTTGCTACCAACACGTATGAAGCTGCGTACGGCTTTTGTTAAATCTGAACATCTTTGATTTAATTCCTTTATAAGTGATACTAAGATCAACACAGAGGCCAGCGACACACTACCAGACTTTTCACCGAACCGTATATCGGACCGAGCATCGTACCAGACAAAAAGTGCAAGTCTGGTAGTGTACCATAGTTCCGAACACCGTACCAGCCGCCGGACCAGAGCAAAGTCCGGTGTAGTGTGTTGCCGTCTGTAGGAGTAGCGTAGTACCGGTAGTGGGTCTAATATTCCGGGGGGGGGGGGGGGGGGGGGCATGTAGAACAACAAGTCAGAACAATCCTGAATAAATTTTTATCCTGAATTATATAGTACGTATGTAATATTAGGCCTATGTACATGCACATTGAATAAAAAAAAAATTTAATTTTGAAAATAACTTTTATAGTTCTGGGATACTAAATTCTATATTTAAAACACAGGTCAACAAGGTGTCTATGCGATAGATTAAATAAGTTATTATACTTATGGAGTTTTGGAATTCATAACAATAACAAAATTATGTTAAACAATGGAAAAATAAGCTGATAATTAAAGAAGTAAGTGCAAATTGTGTTGTTTAAACGCGTGTGATCCAGCAAATTAATAGATCTTTGGCAATAGGCCTATACGGTAAATCTTATGGTTAACGCTAAACGCTATTTTTATATATCCGTAAATTAATGTACGTATATAATGTTGTGCGGGAAGGTTGAACTGTATAAATAATGTATTTAGTGATTATCATTGATTTCTTTCCAACAAGTTTTTCATAACTTAAAGCAGTACAAATAGGTAAATCGGCCGTGATTAAATTGCGTTTAGCGTTTACAGCATTCATTTACCTTAGTATGTGCAAAAACTCTCCAATACTGTACTGAATAGGCCTTAAAGGTACACATAACAAATTAAACATCATGAAAGGAGAATGAGGGAAGCGTTTGAGGATGCCTTGGGGGAGAGTGAGCGGAGCGAATATGCTCCTCTTGGAAGTTTACCTAGGATATGCAAATGTTAACTTCTAGGTCTTAAAATCCTATCAAAACGTTTAATAATATTTTACAACCTGAAGTTTAATATTGTTTTACAACCTTTCAAAACGTTTCTATTCAAAGCACACGCCAAACCGTAGCCCTTTTCTCCCGATGCTCTAGCTTAGCCTTTGCCTTTTAGGTAAGACCTTAAAAGTATTTTTGGTAGTCTGTCACATTTATTTGCATTTATTTATTGCCCAACTCGGATTAACCAAATTCACATATCTTATCATACTTTGTTAAAAAAATCACATCAAAATTATATATCAAAGTTAACTTTTTATAAAATTGCCTCCCTTTTTTTGTTAATGTTAAATAAAGAAGAAAAAACTCAGAATAGAAGCTTAGCTTAGAATATGTGAGAGTTTCATTAGTATGAATTAGATCCTCCCAATGTTATGTGGGCTTAATACTGCTCGAATAAAGAGCATTGTAGGAGGACCACACTTTGATACAAATAGAATACATGTACAGTGTACAAAATCTATTCCAATCATTTCCAGTCATTTTCCCAAATGGTTTCCTTAAAGTTTAATGATGAAAGAAGTGCAAAAACACTCGGAAAGTGAGATGTACAAATTATCCTGCCTACTATCTATAAAAATTCTCTACATAAATTTGTGTCAGATATAGGCTTATATGTTTACAATCACCAATTTCTTAAATAACATTAATTCCTATCCATTGTATTTTCCCTTATAATGTTTATTACTAACCCTTAATAACTTTTTAAGTTAAAAACTTACTCTTGATAGTAACAATGTTGTTGGTTTGTTGCAGGATGGCGAGCCTGTTGGTGATATTGGTAGTCCTCACATCAGCTGTTTCTTCTGTGTTGTCAACCGAGCACTTCAGTTGTGCCAACTTGACACCCTACAACTGCAGCTGTTCTGGCCACACCCCTACTCTGTATGAACTCCTCTGCTCCCAGTTGATGGTTCAGATCAACCTTCAAGAAAGTGTGCAGTTGCAATGCATCACCGACAACGCCAACTTCTCGACCCTGTCAGGTTTGATGATTGGAGACGTGGACAGGTTCGTTCTTCGACTCTGTCCTCTCCCGGACACTTCCATAAGAGATTTGATGGCTAGCATCGGAATCGAGAAGATCAGAATGCTTCAAATTCAATCATATGGAAGCTTCAATGACACTTTGAAGAAGAAGCATTTTGAAAAGCTTTATTATGTGACAAGCTTGAGTTTAAATAACAATGGGCTTACTTCTTTGCCGAGCGATATATTTGAAGACATGGGTAATCTCACTTTTTTGGATATGAAGCACAACTATGTTGACTTGCCTAAAGAGATATTTTATTTCACACCAAAACTTGACGTACTTGAACTGGGAAAAAACAATTTGACTCATTTGAAGCCGGGTATTTTCAAGGGATTGGAACGTTTACGGCTGTTGAATTTGTGGGGAAATCAACTCAAAAACCTCACCAGACTGATATTTTCAGACATTCCAAATCTTGAGTCGTTGGACTTAAATAATAACCAGATGGAATCCATAAGACCTGATTTGTTTGCTGATTTACTTAAACTGAAGAGACTGAATTTGTATGCCAATGCATTCATTAGCTTGCCCCAAGGGCTGTTATCAAGAAACACAGAGCTGGAAGAGTTCCAAATGCATGACAATAAAAGGTCGGTTCATTTGCCCCCTGGATTCTTCGCGAATCTCACTCAGTTGAAGACGGTCAGGTTAAGTGGCTGCAGGATGACTTCTTTGCCGGAAGACATGTTCTATGGAGCCAAAAATGTATATGATTTGTATCTGAATCGTAATTCTCTCACATCACTCCCAGACAAAATCTTTATTGATCTGGAAAATCTTGAGATTCTTGATTTGAGTCAAAATCAAATAATGAGTCTCCCAGAAGGGTTGTTCATGAGAAATAGTAAATTGAAGACTGTAAAGCTCTATTACAACCAACTGGCAGAAATACCTTCGTAAGTAAACAAAAAATTATCAAATTTATTTTAAAACAGTTTAATTGTAGTTGATTAATCCCTTGGAGGCTAAGGGATGACATACTGTTCCTTGTGTTTATCCCAAAAAGTGATAAGGACCAATATATCGGTTAAGGTTTGCCGATGCTGTCAATACTGCAGACTAAAAATGAACGGTTGACTCAATTTTTCTTCGGTACATTAATGATGTCATTCATTAATCGATTGAGATACGAAATATTGTTGTCAATAACTTTTGGGTTGAAAATAGATTTTTTTGTAGATTTATTTTCTTGCATGCTCTCATCCTCTCCCTTGGATATAATAGCAGTTTTTTTTTTTTCTAATTCACTATAATGTTAATTTTTCAAGTAACATACACGTATTTGTTGTATTTTAAATTTCGGGATTCAAACCTTTGACTCCTAGTTTTCAGAAACTATATTTCAAAATTTTATATTTAGATTTTTAACAATAGATTAAATACCCCCGTCGCAGCAGACCTGCGTACTCAGCGAATTTCCAAAGGATCTTGAGATTTTGTATTTTCCCCATAAACACCATAGGAATGAGTATGTAGGTTTGCTGCCATTGTATGTTGTTACAAAATGTTTGTTTTGTTAGAAAATGTAATAGTTAGGTAAGATAAATATCAAATTGTATCAATATTCGAAACTTAAATTTTCCCCATAAGCCTTATTGGGGTGAGTATGTAGGTTTTCCGCCATATGGGTGTTGTAAGCAAATATCAGTTAAACCCTACCTAGTGAATGTACATACCAAATTTTATCAAGTTATTCCAATAAATAAGCGAGAAACAGGGTTTTGTTGATTTCCCATAAGATTAACATTGAAAACCTATTTTTAGCTTTTCTCCGTAACCTGTTGAGCCAAGTTAAAAATTCAAAATACTAAATTGTTTGTTTTTTTAAGCTTTTTTTTTAAATGGTTTTAGTTTAAATTGTTGATTTTTACAAATTAAGGTCCAAAAATGCCATAAACCCATTTTTGACCCCTTTGGAACCCCATAAAACCCCGTTCCCATAACCCGATCTTGCTGGTTCGCGAACTCATGAAAATAGATCTGGTCTTACACCTTCATACCAAATTTCATCAAAATCCGAGGTTGCTGTCAAAAGTTATCAGTTCCACAGACATATATATATATATATATATATATATATATATATATATATATATATATATGTATATATATATATATATATATATATATATATATATATATATGAAAATGAACGAATGGTGTTTTTGGCTTCTGGGGACCTCAAAACGAAAAAGTAAAACGGTCCCGGGCTTAGGTCTTACCATGGCTACTACCGTAATAGCGTATTCCCTTTAGAGAAATTCGCTAATATTTCTTGCGGTGAATTTACTAGGGAATAGTTTAATTTTAAGATGTGGGATGAATTGTTGATCTCTAATCAATATGTTATAAGTCTCAAATTCTCGCTCGAAACTTAATCTGACGAAGGAATTTGCTCTACTATTCAGTTTAAAGTAGTGGATAAACAGCTATTCCATTAATATTAATAAATTACATAAGCTCAATGTTTTTGGAAAAGTAACCCCTCTCCACCCCTTATCCATCCTAGCTGTTGTTTTTGGGCATTCGTCAACTTATGTGGTGAACCTTATACACCTTGCACCTCGTGCGACAGCTGGCATAAATAACACACCTCTTTTTAGCAGCAAATATTTTAACATTACACCCAATCCTAACTAATTAATTATTATTTACTAGCTAAGTGGCCGTGATTTGCTACGGTGATGAAATTCGGCATGGCAAAAGTGCAGTTATAAACAAAAAAGAAACTTCTTACAGCTGAATATTTAAAAGTAGGAAAACGATTTAAACTGAATTTTAGTCTTCAATACCGTAAGAATTACATTGGGCCCGAACCATTGAAGGGCTCTAAGACATAACCAATGGACAATTATTGTGAATATGAAGGATATTCTTGAAGGATATATGCATTATTCCTTTGAATTATACATATAAATTAAGGAGAACACTTCAGTAGTTACTCAGAACGTAGTGTTATAAACTTGTATATAGGATAAACCGGTTTTATTGAGAAATAAAAGAAAATTAACTTAAAACCTTCATGTACCACCTTTTAGGTAATTACAAAAATATAAAGAATGATTTATTATGGGAAAATACACCTTGCTTTGTGAGCAACCACAATATAATAACTAAGGTGACAGTTTCTAAAATCTCATATTAATATTTCAGGCGCCTATTCCTTCAACTGAAGAATCTCGAATTCCTCGATCTGAGGTTCAACAAGCTGCGGCAAATTAGCGGTGAGCAGTTCAAAAACTTGGAGCGACTCCGTGCCCTCAATATCTCGGACAACCAACTCCGTACACTGGCGCAGACAGTGCAGTTGTATGACAACTTTGGCAACTACTCGGTGCTGCAGAAGTGCAATCAGCTGGAGGATCTTCAACTTGCTAACAACTCGCTAACGGAGATCTACGCCGACTGGAGGCTACTCAAGGTCAACCTTCGCTCGCTGAACCTGGCCTTCAACAACATACAGACTGTCACTGTGAGTTTCTATTGTTGTTAATGAGAAGTTGAATGACTTGGGGGAATGTCATCTCTGCATAGTGTGAAAATTTTTAGTTCAATAGGTGGAAAAATTTGAGGAGTTTTGATCATTAGTACGCAAGTGTAAACCATTTTTAAAATGGCTTTTATGTGACAAAATTTTAGTGAAGATACATAACCTGAAATTATTTATTGAATATTTGTTTCTTCTAAGGCGTCATTGATAGGAGAATTTGTCGCTGAATTGATTTGTTTTGAAATAAAGGGGAACTTTATCGTGTAATGTAGCACTAATTTGCTTGGAATGTAGTAGGGGGTTTGTATACAAAAGCTAATGGCGCTGTTACCCCTGAATATTGCAATTAATTTTGTCTTCTGCTCAAAGGTTATAATTTGTCATTTCTAATTTTACTTACGATGTAAATCATTAGATGTGTAATAGTTAAACATTTTGAGAAGTATGTAAAGAGTAAAAATTTGCTAGTTATATCTTGAATTAATGGATTGTTTTTATGATCTGTTTATTGAAATGGGGAGTATAAAACTTGTGTGTAAGCATGTAACCAGTAAATGTACATAATTTACAAAATATTCTTGATACATGATGTAATCTAAACTAAAGTTTTTAACACCAACCATCCCTGTAACATATCCGCGAAATGTTCGACAGATTTATTTAATTTAAATGTTAGCATGTTGCAATGGTAGTTTGTTCTTGGAATTCCTAACTTTTCCTATTAATTAACCAAAGGCTTGTTGTTGCAGATTAACGACTTGGATTTCCTCAGTGATGTCACCATAGACTTATCCAACAACAATATTTCACTGGTGAACTTCTGGCAAGCAAGGCTTGTGGCTTGGGGCCGACTTGAGAATCTCAACACTTCTTTCGAACGAGACCGTGTCAAACCCAGAACCATCAAGTTTGACAACAACCCATTCAACTGCGATTGTCAACTTTTGCCTTTTGTTCAGTTCTTGCAAAATGGCCTATCTCCTGAGGTCCAATTCCTATTCAAGATCCCTGCATCCAACCTTAGATGCCATGAGCCCATGATGTTGGAGAAGAAACCTTTGAATTATGTCCCTCAAGATTTATTAATGTGTGAATTGAAGAATGGCCCTGAATTTTCATATGACTGTCCTTCAAACTGTTCCTGTCATTATCGGCCGTTGGATAGAGGAAACATCTTCAACTGTGAGAAGGCTGGGTTGCAGAATATCCCATCATTGCTGCCCTTGTTCAATCAAGCCAACCATTCTGAACTGTCTTTGGAAGGAAATCAGCTGAAGAGTTTCAAACTGCCTGAAGGAAGAGGGTACGAGAACTTGACTCATCTCTATTTATCTCACAACAACATCACTGAGTTTAACATCTCAAGGGTGTCTGCTAATATCAAGGTAAATAATTTAAATTTAAGTGGACCAATAAGTAGATTAAGTAATTAATGAAACATCTTTATATAATAAAAGAGTGCATTTAAGGGTCTAGAGAGATAACTACTGAACGGATCAAGGCCGTTTTGGTGTCAATGGATTTCGTTTGACCCCTAGATGATAGGAAAAATATGGTATCCCTCGGAAAATACCTTACAAAGCCGCAAAATGAAAATTAGACCTTATTTAGACCAATCTAAGACGTGATTTTGTCGATTTGTTTACTGCTCCAGGTGATCCCTATCTTACCTTGAAATTAGACACCACTGCTGCTTTTTCAAAGTGTTATTGTAAACATACCAGACAACTTTTCAATTCTATTATAATTGACAGATACAAATAAAAACAAGAGCAAGTAATGTTGCAGTGGATTTTAAAGCAGTAAAATAAATATTTAACATCTGATGCTTTAATAAAATTTGGGTTGCTATACTATAAAAAGAGTTTAATTAACATAAATGATTTTAATTTATGTATTTAAACTTACGAGTTAATTATTAATATTTGTTTACACATATGTTTTATATACTATCAAATAATGAGCTTTATGTTTTAAAATATATAAATATAATCTTTAGATCGTAAAATTATTCCCACCATATTTTAATCCATTGATTTTTGTTATATCTAAGTCATATAACATCCTTATATTCTTATTTTTTATCCTTTGAAGGTCGTGTAGGCTTTTGATTCTACATGTTTAACAGTTAGTTTATTGTTACCACTGATATAATGGAGTAATAAAATGTGAAAATTTGGAACTATGAACTGGAAGAAATGAGTCTTGAAATGTACAAGAAGAAAGGTACCAAGAATAAGAAAAGGAGATGGAAATATAGTGGAAACAAAAAACAGAGAATAAACATTTTGATTAGTGTTTTAGTGAAGGTAAAAAACCTACTATACGATTGTCTTAGAGGACAATGCAGTAACACTTAGTACACACAGGAATGTACTTCCATAACATTGCGTGAAAAATTCAAGTCAGAACTTGAAAGCAATGTTCAATCAGATGCATAAACACTGTGGAAGAGCCCACAGTATGGTGATCAGTGATGGTGGTGATACCAAAACCTAATTGGGACGTTAGACTATGCGTGGATCTAACAAAATTAAACAAGAACATAAGGAGGTAAAAATGCAAGAGGTTGAAGACACACTTATTTAAATTGGTAACAGTATTTCCATTTATTCAATTACAGCTGTATGGCCAATTAACGCATGGGTATAATTTAAGAGTCCATTTAATTTGCCAGAATTTGGAATTTGTTTCTGATTTGTAAAAACTTTTAATCAATTTTTTTAGTCTCATAGGCCTACTATATTGTAAAACCAATGATAGTAAAGTATTATAAACTATTTAAACTTATAAACTATTGATGATATACTAGAGATAAAAATCTTCCTAATCAAAATTAGACGAACATTTTAGTTGATCTGGATCCAAGAAGTAAAAAAAAAAAAAAAAATTATAACTGAAACATCTGTTCTTCATGTTTTAGCAGTTGTTTTTACAACAGCTGTCTAACGATTCAATCAATTTTCCTTAATCCAAAAGATTAACATTGATACTTTGAAAGCCTGTGGGGAGAAGCCCTAGAGTCCAACGTAAATTAGAATAGGATTCTGCTCATCTACTTCATACCTTTCTAACGGTGTGCGCGGATTTCTCCTACAATGCACATGAGCTGAGAAAAAAGGAGGAAAAGAAACATGATTGCCTATTATAGAGGACTACAAAATCGCCCACTGGTCGAAATTTGACAAAATATTTATTTGATCTTGAGCTAATTAGTTTTAGAAAAAATTATAGATAGAACAAACTGTTTTTCCTGATTTCCTATAATTTGTTATTAGGTACAACAGCTGTTTCATGATCATTCAATTATCCTCCTCAAATAAGATTAACATTGCAACTTTTAAAGCCTGTAAGGCGTAGCCTCGGGGGCTGATGTGAACTAAAATACCATTCTGCTCATGCTACCTTTCAAACGGTATGCGCGGGATTCTTTTGCGTTGCTCACAAGCTGAGAATAAAGGAGAAAAAGAAACATGTTTGCCTATTAATATATAGATAAATGTTTACATTGCTAAATAAATGAAAACATTTTAATTTTAATACTATGTTGTCTGTGTATAAATAAATAATGTGTATTAATAATAATTCCTGCAGGATAATAATAATAATAATTCACATGTGACCATTTTAAAACGTAAACATCAAATTCATGAATAATTATAAAAAAATTACCCGTCATTGTTGACGGGCTATTTGCTAGTGTTTTCAGAAAAATGATTACCAATTGAAGTAAATCATCTTGTAGATCAAGTGTATCCAGTGGTGATTAAACTATCCAGTCCCTCAATGTCAGGCAAGCTTGCATATACATTTGGCTAATTCATGGCTGGAAGTAGAAAAATACCTAATACTGTCAGTCGGTTTACAGAGCAACACCAATCAGCCATAATGTTTGATGTTGATGAGTTTAATGAACCTTTTCATCTAGCCTACATCATTTCGAATGTGCCGTCCCTTTAACCATAAGGAACTTCTAACAATAGTGCTTAAATATAGAGTGTAGGTAAAACATGACTAAAGAAGAGAGATAAACTAGGGGTGTCTGACCTCCTTTTTCATAAAACTTATTGCGGAAGATTCTTATTTTATAACACAATTCACAACAATAAATTGATTGTAATGCATAAATCCTGTTGTATTAACCAACCAGTACCATGTTACGTTAAGACAATTCTGCAGTCAATGTTGCAAGACAATTCTGGGGGCTACTAATGTAAAAGTTCACGAAAATAGTCTGATGAGGGTTGATGCTTTGTTACTAAATCCATTCAGAAATATATTTTTATACGATATTACACATTTTTTTTTAACTTCAATTTATTTACAATCCGTTCAAATTGAGGAACAATAAGTAAATATTATAATTCATAGCACAATTACAAGACCAAATTAAACATGAGTTAGATACCGATCATCAGCAGTACTAACAAAAGTTATGTTATGGGATAAAACAAGTTGGCAAATCAAGAATATTGTTTCTTTTTAGTCTATATATGTGATGGCTGTTGTCCAGAAGATTGACGGCAACGTGATTTGGATGTGTTTCAAGTTTTCTTATGTACTTATCACTAAATTTTGAAACCTCTTCTATTACTAAGGATATGGCACAGTCATTATGAATGGTGAGGTTTGACACAAACCAAGGAGCTCGTAAGATGCTTCGTAACGTCTTGGACTGGAACCTCTGGAGAATGACTATATTGGACTTGGAAGCTGTCCCCATAAAACGATTCCGTAGGTCCAAATGGGCTTGAGGACAACTTTGTAGAGGAGTAATTTATTTTCTATTGACAATTTTGAGTTATTATTGAAGAGCCAAGACATTTGTCGCCATTTTAGGTTAAGCTGTTGTCGTTTATGCCATATTGGCTTCGCCAGGTTAGACGTCTGTCAAGATGCATACCCAGATACTTAATTTCAGTGTGATCAGGCAAAATTACATTATTTAAATGAACTGGAGGGCATGTTTCCATTTTGGTTGTGAATGTTATATGTGCAGATTTATTTTCGTTAACCTTCACCCTCCATTTATTTAACCAATCCGACAAATCATTTAAGCTGTTCTGTAAGGTTTGGGATGCTGTATTAGGGTCTTCATGGGAACTTAAGAGAGCTGTGTCGTCAGCAAACGTAGAAATGAATATGTCTTGAGTGAAGGGGATGTCAGAGGTATAAATTAAATATAACGGAGGGCCCAGAACACTTCCTTGTGGCACACCCGATTTTATCTGGTGTAGTTTTGAGTAGAAACCTTGATGTTTTATTCTAAAACGTCTATTTTCTAGGTAAGATTTAAAAAGTAAATAGTAATTGTGAGGTAAGTTGCTGGCAATATAATCACAAATAACACCATTGTGAGACACAGCTGTTAAAATATTTATCAGAGTATTTTCGTGAACCTTGCTATAGTCATACCAAACTCTTGAGCTCTTGTCCACTGCCATGCCAGCAGATTTAGACTAAACATTTTAAAGTTACCTGGTCGCGAGCTCCAACTTACCACTTCAATGGAATGCACTTCAGCAGACAGAGAAATTAGGCAGTTAGTTGTTGGTGGCTAGTACTGTTGGCTAGTTTCGTTTTCTGTGTCAAATGCTAGTCCAGCCATGCTTGTGGGTGTGGATTGTGCCCTGACCATAGTCTTGCTCTGATTTATGTTTTTTAACGTCAATACTGTTTCTGGGGTTTTCTTCATCATTTATTGATCCTCCCGATCCTGACTTTTTAGGTATTCTGACCATGGCCCAGTCCTGTCATGGTCAAAAATGAAAGGTTCTACTGTACATGATAATTTTTACAGCAATGTGCTTCTTTGTCAACCAGTTAGAAACCATAGTTTGTTGAATACTAAATGATCAGGGGGCATTTAAAAACCCTAGAATATTCTGGTAAGGACTCCGTTGTATTGAATAGGTTGATAAACAAACTGACCTATTTGCTTCATTTGTCCAGGTGCTGGACCTGAGCTACAACAACCTAACGAGTCTCAGCCCCGAGACCATTCAACAGCTGGACGCAGCTTCTGACCTGATCTTCTTGGCTCTCCACAACAACCCGTGGCGCTGCGACTGCGAGGCCAAACCCCTCATCAGGCTCATCAAAAATCGCTTTAGACAGGTAATGCAATGATACAAGTGTCTCTGAATCTGATTAAATTTCAACCCTTTGTCCCTTCCAAAACACTGTTGGTGTTATGTCAACCAAAATGCCAAACCATCAATAACTGTAAAAACAAAACAAAAAAATTAATTATCAAATCTCTTGATTTTGACTCAATTTTATATAGATTAAAAAGAATTTAGTCTTCACTGGACTGTCACTTAATCACTTTTTTAAACGCCGACGCTACCAGGGCATATTTTAAGGCGAATATGAATGAAGGATGAATGTAGAATGGGTGTGTAGTTTTGTTACTGTCCAAGATCAGCTGGTTCTTTAGACTTGGTTATGGCAGATGAGTCCAGTTTGAAACCATTTGAACCATTAAAGCCACTAACTTTTATCATGATTGAACCGGCAACCTTCAGATTCAAAGACAAGCACTATAATCACTCAGCTTCGCAGCCAATCTATTTTTCGTGATGGAATTCTTGGTTACGTTTTGTTTTGGATGGATGAGCTCTAAATTTTTAACATGTTTACTATTGTAATTATTTAGTCGCAGATAAAGTAGGCAATGATTGTATTTTGCCTCTACGCCACTCGTGAGATATTTAAAACACTCGTGGGTTAAATGTCTACCATTAATAATTATTTCCGGTATTACTCGGTTTAACCGGCCTTTTTAGTTATCCGATCGTAGTCCGGTCCCGTTGAGGCTGGTTAAGAGAACTTCTACTGTAGATTTTAAAAGAATTGATTTAGAAATTACGTAATTTTGAAGACCAACCAACAGCAAATCAAATCCCAGTAAATTACTGGTTTATTCAATACTTTTTTCCCAGGAGAATTGTTCAGTTAACAATTCTGACTGCTCAACAAGGGCGTACTTCACCCAATACCAAGTGCATGTGTAGCATGAAATTGGCGGCGCATAGCGGCGTCATGGGTACTACTGTCCGCGCCGCCAGAGTAAGCTCGTGCACATCCTTATGTCTGATTACCAGACCAGATGTTTTTTCCATGTTAAAATCATGCTAACAGATTTTAAAATAGGTTTTTGAAAACATTTTTTAATATGTTCTATTATTTAACAGGTTAACCGCCTTCATAATGTAACCTGCTCAAATGGGATATCGATAGAAGACGTTGAAGAAAGTGAACTTTGCCCTGAGAGAGCTGGAGTTCTTGTGATTATTTGCATTGTCTGTGCAATACTTGGCTTTGTCCTGGCGCTCCTAACTACTCTCTACTACCGGTACCGAACTGAAATCCACGTCTACTGCTACTCCAGTGACTGGAAGGCTCTTCAGTGGCTCGTCTCCCATCCAGACTATGATGAAAACAAGAAGTACGATGCTTTCATCAGCTATGCCAATGAAGATGAACAGTTTGTAACTGAGACACTTGTTCCCTTCCTAGAAGATGGAGAAAATAAATTCAAGCTGTGTTTACATTACCGAGACTGGGTGCCGGGTGAATCGATACCAGACCAGATTTTAAAATCCGTTCAGAGTTCCAGAAGGACAGTTGTGGTATTGTCTCCAAATTTCTTAAAGAGCGTCTGGGGAACTCTTGAGTTTAAAACAGCTCATGCTGAAGCTCTTAAAAATGGAACGTCCAGAGTTATAGTGATTGTTTACCAAGATGTTGGTCCTTGCCAGGATCTTGATGAAGATCTCAAAGCATATCTTCAGATGAACACCTATCTCAAGTGGGAGTCACAGTGGTTTTGGAAGCAGCTCCTTTACGCTCTCCCTCATCCCCCAGAGAAGGGTGATGATCTGAAGTGCATCTTCGGCTGCTTTCCAAGTATCAGCAAGGACTCAAGGAACCACCAAGTTTTGAAGAATGTGCAGTTAAAAAATGGTGAAGTCCATTATGTGACCGAATCATCAGAAAAAGCAAACGGAAAGGAAGAAAGTATTGCCCCACCAAGTAATACTACATTGATAATTGAGTCTATGATAGAAGAAACAAAACCTAAACATAGTTCACCAGAAAAACATCAAAATGGGGCTGCAGTGATTGCAGTGTAACATTACAAGGCTCTTCTGAGTAAAAATCTGATTAGCTTTACAATCCTTCCTTTCACTGTTAATTAATTCTTTAATTAATTCGTATGATATTATTTTCTTGTAGTCTTCAGTCATTTCCATTTAGGCATGGATGGTTCATAAACTGTTTTAAATGTCCTAACAAAGACTTTTAAATGGGACCATTTGTATAAAAGGCTGTGGTCATAATATGACAATAGGGAATGGACCTAAATTGTTTCACCATACATCCACTTTTTTCTTGATATGTCAGATATTGCTGTGAATCTAGATTGTTTCCTCTATAAATTTTGGAATAATTTTTTTGTTTGTAAGGTAGGCTCGATGTTTAAAAGAGAAATACAGCAATTTAGTAATTTTTAGCCAAAGCTCTTTAATTATGTACATACTTATAGAAATACAAAAACTTTTTTATGACAATTGAAGTGCTACTTTACGCTGTGTTTGGCAGTGCCAGCAGATTATAAGGCAGCTTAAATTTTAAGAATTGGAAGAATATCTGAGAGATTAGTTTTCTCACTAATTGTAAATATTGTAAATAATGTAGACATAATGTAAATACCATGTATCTTTGAAGGACAAGCCATAGCAATGGGCGATTCTCATGTGTTTTTTAGATGTTTGTGCCAATATTTTTTTAGATCTGCTGTACCATGTTGAGTATTCTAGTGTTTCAAATGCGATGAACGTAATTTTTAACATGCTTTCCAAAAGGTAATATGTAAAGCTACCAATGAAGGCATGGCACGAATGGAGAATGTTGTATAGCCTACATTACTATTTTTTAATTGTCAATTTTTACAAATGTTTTTGATATTTTATACCATGAAAGTTTTGGGAAAACATGACAATTAAAAGTAAGTATTAAGATTTTGTTTATATTACTGAAGTGACAGGAGCACAACATTAATTACACAGATTTTTTATCTTTACCCATGATCATACTAGACAGTGGAAATTTGCTCAGATCTCAAACATTAAAGATGGAATTGGTGTTATTACCTAACATTTTACTCTCAGAGTTAGATTCAACTTAGTCACTAGATGTTAATTACTGTAGACCATAAGATGCTCAGTTTTCTCTGAAAACTTATTAAAAATGTTAAGGATAAGCTATATTATTGAAACCTAGAATCAGTGTCATCTCCTAAAGCTTGTTCAGTAACTTATTCTATTGCCTTTTCTGTTTGAGAATATCATAAGCATAAATGGATCTGAGCTTACTTACAAGTAAAGTAAGTCAATTCTTTGTAATGACCAAATGAGGAGAGAAGACCGTGTTATCGGCTTTCTTAATTAAACGTACGGTAAATATGATTTCATTGTCTAATATGACAATCCCTAAATCAAGTAGCATCTCATGCCCTCCAAAACTAGTCTATGTGCAAAACTCTCAAAAACTAGTTTTTTTTATTTTTAAGTAGTCGACTAATTTTTCAAAATAAGATAATAAGTTTATCGTTAGTTAACAGATTATTTGAATGACAAGTGAAATGACAAATAAAGATGATTTGGTTTGATTTTGATTATTCAAATTTTAATTTAAAGACAGGCATGACTCTGGCCCTTATTTTGTACTCTCCAACAAAGCGTCAATTCCCCATTTGCTGGCTGAAGTGTTTAGAGGGACCACTATAGAGGTTTTATTAGGCATGACTCTGGCCCTTATTTTGTACTCTCCAACAAAGCGTCAATTCCCCATTTGCTGGCTGAAGTGTTTAGAGGGACCACTATAGAGGTTTTATTATAAGTAAAGATTTTTATGCCACATGCGTTGAAACACACAGAGAAAGAAAAAGATCCGATCCAGTCACAACTCCTTAAAGACTCCAGTTGATTCTAGTCCATCTTGGGTGTGGCAGGCTTGTTCCTGTTCCTGCTAATGTTGACTTATTAGTCAAGTCTATTAACTTGTAGATAAACTTGTTAAAAAAAATACTTATAATGATACAATATGTGTGCCGTGATAATGGTCAATTAGATTATGGGTTGATTATTCTACTCGTTCACTGGACCCAGTCCCTGGTAATTAATAAATGATTCTATCTCTGCCAATAGTTTAATTTTGGATATTAATTGGACCGCAATTTTGACCATTCCATATGGGAATATTAAAATATGCCACATGCATTAACATACACAACAAAACGATTTAATAATCAATAAGATGGGGATAGTTGAAAAAGAGGTTAAATATAGAAAATATACGTTTAAACAAATGGGATGTTCAAGATTTAAACCTGACCTAATTTGAAAATGTTTGTAGATACAATACTAAAAATATGTTCTACTCAAAATAACTTGTTATGGGCACATTGGTTTTAATGTTTTATAGCAAAAATAAAAATTAATTTGATTGATAAATAAAAAAATCCTCTATATTGTATTACTGTACATATTGTAGTAATAGAGTTTTGATACAATTTTGTGTACAAGACTTATTTTATATACATTTTTATTTTTTATGGAATTGCTTCATGCATTTTATACATAAGAGACATGTTCTGAGCGTGATATTTTCCTTCTTGTTTTACTGGTAACTTATACTTTATCTTTTCCTCTCAAAGAGTGACTACAGTCAGTCAGATAATGGATGTGTTAATCGTAGAATACTTTTTTTGTTGTGTGTGTTTATTACTTGATTTTTTCTGAGGGGTCAAATATTTTCCATACAGTAAAGCCTTCAGAATGTAATTTTATCAGTTAATACTGATACGAAGTGATATAAAAATGAGGAATCTAATCACTATTTGTTTAAGCTACATGTAAATATATTTTTAATTAGTGCAAACATTATGTGTGAACAAAATAATTTGTTAAGACTGATAGTTTTAAGAATAATAGGTTAAACAACAGCCTACATTTTGTATGATTTTTTTTGTAATGATCAGTCATTGTATGTTTCTGCAAGAAATACAATACAACATTTTATATTTTGTTATTATTCATAAAATCCTTCCAACCAATAAAAAACCTTCCTATGGGCTCTATACAAGCAGTGTATTATGAAGAATGGACAGGACCTTATGAGTTCTTGAAAAAAGATTCAAGTTTCTCAGACCTCATATTTAAATTCCTTGTAAGTTTTTTCCAAATTATTGTTTTAACTAATGATGGGCCGATTCAAAGTCTTGATTCCTCGATCGGTGGTATCAAAGAATCGTAGGGGTCTCGAATCACTGCTACCAGGGCCTCGTATCATAAAAAGTGACGGGTTTGACAATTCTGACAGATCAACAAATTTGACAGAAACAATTTATCTATCTTCTTATTTCTATAAGGGTTTTGTCTGTTACGTCCCTTTTTCTCTCGACCTACAGAACCGATTTTTAAGATTGAGGTGTCATTTTAAAGCTTAGGATATACCACAGTGACGAATATTGTAATTAAAAAGGTCATATTGTTTCAGGCTTCACCCCCCTCGCCTTTTATTTATTTCTAGAGGGCGCTTTAAAATGTTGACCAACTTTTTTTGCAAGTTCTTTAATGTGAATTTTAATTTAACAGCTGATTACCTTCAGATGAATTTTAAAAGCCAGATAGTAAACAAATATAGATCTCTGTCACTTCATACATTCACGTACTGTAGGTGAGTTTCACTCGTACAGATTCATAAAATGCGCAATTTGTGCAAGGGCCACCTTGTTTTAAATTATACTATTCGACAGCTGACAGTTTTAAAATTGTAAATTATCACATGTTTTATATATACATTAGGCCCATTCTATACGGACCGATTGTCGGCGGCGGATCTGCTCATGCGAAATCTGCCGTCCGCCGGCCATTCTATACGAGCGGTTAATCGGCGCAACAGTGTTCCCAACCATTTAGTTAACGTAAAAAATACAGCATTAAGTAGCATTTATATCTGACCTTGCTAAAATTGTTTCCACTTATATTATAATGCTTTACAAATTATGTAACACAAGAAAATACTCAATTGTGATCAATTAAAATTATAAAATGATTTATAAATAATTATAAAATTACAAAAACATAAATATTGTATAAACATAAGACATTACAATTCAAATTAGAAAGGAAAAAGTCTTAATAAAAAGTTATAATAAAAAGAGATAATGTATGGCCACAAACTCCTACGAAACATGTATACTAAAATACAAGATTGGTCAATATTCGATAGTTATTTTTTAGAGAGGAATAAAGGTAGAGGTGACTAAATAATACAATTAACTTTAAGAAATAAAATAATAGATATAGGAAGGCTTATATACCTATAAATAATTGAAAGGGCCTGATGCATTTTGACCAGTAGGCCTATTATGGAACAACTTGACATGGCTTTTGAACTGTATAACCGTCGGTTGAGGCCTATAGTAATCATTTAAACTTATTTTGTCATGTAATCTGTAAGTAACCAATTACACTAAAGTAGGCCTACCGGTATTATGTAATTGAAATGAATAACCTCTGCGTCATTGAGATAAATATAGTTGTATTTGTTTGTTTTCGTGAATAGTGAATGCAGGCAAAAACTAACTATACATTGAATTTTTACCTCAATCCAACTTTGAGATTTTTAACCTTGTCTGCGTAATCTTTAGATATCACTTCGTATAAATTAGGATGTTTTTCAGTTTCTAGAAAAATGAGTTTTTCATGTCAAAAATCTATATATATAATTCTGTAGGCCGAATTTCTTGAGCAAAATTGTGAGCGATATACAAATCCCAGAAAGATGGGAGGGGTCTCAAATTAAAGGTCTCGGTCCCATACACGAGGGAAAACTATCGGCGTGTCCATAATGTTAACAGAAAATGAGAAATCACGTAAAACGTCCTCCATAAGAATAGCATGGGTATTCGAAAAACGTCTGTTTTGTGCACATTAAAACATGTATTATGGTTTAATTTTAAAACGAGTCAGATGATAACTTTGAGTGAAGATGATAAAATAATTCACACCAAGAGAATCAATCTATTTATATCTATATTTATAATTAGGTTAGCGAAATTTCTTGAGCAAAACTGTGAGCGTTATTCTAATTACAGAAAGATGGGAGGGGTCACAAATTAAAGGTCTCAGTCTCATACACAAGGGAAATTATCGGCATAGCCATAATGTTAACAGGAAATAAAAAATCCCATAAAACGTCCTCCATAAGAATAGCATAGGGATTCGAAAAAGTGTGCTTTGAAAACAGTGTGTTTTAAAACATATAATATGTTACAGTTTAATTTTAAAACAAGAGACCAGATGATAGTATTGAGTGAATAATTTTTAATAACCAAATGACAAGAATATACCTGGAGTGGTAATACTATGATAACACGCTGTGTGGCTTTGAGCGACTAAAAATTCTACTCGGAGCATTACCAACCTTACAAACTATAACAAATTAACAGCTAATTTTACTGTTGTTATGATAATTCAAATTGTAAAAAAAACTTAATGTGTATGCAAATCATAAAATACATTCTGATCGTGACAGGGACGCAATGGGCGATGAATTGTGATTTGAGGAACACCGACATCAATTAAATTAAAACATGTTTTGGTTTTATTTTAAGAAGAAAAGTGTCAAATGATCATGTTGAGTGGAGATGATACATTAACTGAAACTTAAACTGTATCATTCAACAAAGTGTTTTATTCTGTTAGCTGAATTTTCCCATTAATATTCTGGTCATTTTCATAGATTGCAAAATTATAGATGAGACATTTGTCCTGCATACTAGAAAAAAATTTAGCAGGCCAAAAACATTACAAAAAAATGAGAAAAATTATCAGGATTATTTTCTGATACATTCTACTTTAAAGATTCTCCATGTATAGTGATTTAAAAAAGTCTACTTTGTTTACACAAAGTCAAGATTTTTTATTAGGAGGGACGAATATTGACAATATGTGAAGATGATCTATTTTGAGGCGCTGTGTTTATATTTGGTGACTAAAAAATAATAAAAAATCTGACAGGTGCTAAAAATCCATTAAATTTAAGGACAAAAAAGACAGTGAGAGGGGTATGATACAAAGTATTGAAATTTTATTGCCTCTTAAATGGGTACTGAACATTCGTCAGGTGTTTTCTCATTGCCGCATTTTTATGTTATATTAAAAAGCCGTCATAGCTCAAAAGAATTATGATTTTTTTCAAATTTTTTTTCATAGATCGATATACGTTTAACAAAAGACAAAATGAAGCATTTACAAACGGGTAGCCTAATAGAACAGGATTGTAAAGAGTGCTTTGGGGACGAATGGTCTTTTCTGTTCAAACGCTATTGTAAAAATATTATTTAAATTAAAATTTTATGAAAACTTTCGTCGAATCCCCTATGGTTCATGCCATTTTAATTTTATGATTAGGGGCTTTTGCCCCTATGAGCCACTAGTGTTTTCTAAAAACAAAAACAAAACAAACTGGAGAACGGCGAGGACAAAAAGGATCAGGAAAGGCAGTGGACGAGAAATGGCGAGAACGAGAGAGAAATTACGAGATTTGGCGTGAGATCGGCGGCGGAAGCAGAATATACCTCGTCATAGCGCGTTAAAAATCTGCCCGTATAGAAGCTCCCATTTAAACTCCATTGTTCGGTAAAATATCAGCTGATCGACGCCGACAATCGGCGGCAGACAATCGGTCCGTATAGAATGGGCCTTAGAATTGTCACAAAATCACATGTCAAGAATTAGCAACTGTCCGGAGATGACTTGTTGGCCAGTGAGGGGGTTGCGGGGTGAGGGGGAAGCTGAAGCATGCCATTGGACAAGACAATTTGCTTTTTGTTTTTGGTTTTTTTTATTCCATCATATGTTAAGCTATCAAGAAAACCAATAACATACAGCATCCTTACGATGTTTTCTTTAGTTTTGCAGTCAGCTGTCTTTCTCTACAGTGAATTGGGCTAGCTGGTTTGTCAACAAAGATAATTGTTTACATTTTTTAGCCAAACTTTTTCATGTAGAATAGTACAATCTAAGTTTGTTTTTATACCTTAGTTAGCTAAATGACCGGTAGGTTTCGGATGTAAATTTCCCCTCGCCCCCCAACCCCCTCAGTGGCCAACAAGTCATCTCCCGACAATACATTTACAATTGCTATGGTTTGGAATAACCTAACATATTCCACTGCAAGATGTATGATGACAAAATAACAATAATAAAGTTATAAAAGAGAATAAAGACTTCCGTTTGGAAAAATTGTCTTATACAATTACTCATAAAATCAAGACAAAAAATGGAATGGATGTCACAGAGAAAGCAAAACCTATGGGAATACACCTTGAAATACTCATAAATTAGTACCTGGGGGCCGAGCATTTGCTCAGTAAACTCAAAACAGTAAGGTATTTTATAGCAATATCAGTTACAGACCGTACGCTAAAATGCTCAGTGCAAAAAGGCTTATTTCTTGTTTAAGACGAGCTTATTCGCTCCGCCTAATGGCGTTCCCGATGAGTTTGCTCATTCGCCTTTCAAGCTTTTTCAGTGTATTCCTGACTGTTTCAATCGGGGTGTATATTTATTGGAAAACGGAGCCTGGGCCAGATCATCGTTATTGGTTGGGGTAGTACCAATGTCAGAATCCTTCTTGTGGCTCCTGGGCCAGTGGCCAGGTAGACCCGCTTTAGGGGTGTGGGGGAGAGCAGGATGCACTGGGAGAGGGGCCGGTTGGGCTAGTGTGTATCTCTTAGAAGTACCCTGTGACTAAACAAAATAAGACCAAATGATCAACACTTATCCTCAAGGATACTTAAGGTCTCGTTACTATCTAACATCGACCAGTTGTTAGAAAGCATCATTAAATTATAGTCCAATGACAAATGGCAATTGGGTCCGGAATTGAACCTTTAAAAAGCTATTAACTTTTCTCAGGATCGAACCAGCGACCTTTTTGGAGTTAAAGGCAAGCGCTATAGCCACTCAGTTACCCAGCCAGTTCTGTGTATACTGCAATAAATTATGAGTAAACTAATGTATTTATTCTTCATCGCTGAACCGAAAAAACAATTATTTAAGAATATAGACTTAAATGAACTTTAATGATTTATCTTAAAAAGTTAAGTGATTATACAGGATGAGTTTTAAGCCCCTTCCCCCCTATTTATTTTCTAAATGGTATAAGTTAAAAGGTTTAAACTCCGCACATCTATGTTAGACAAAATATCTTGTTTTTCATGGATTCATTGACTCTCCACCTCCAATGGGGGACAGCCCACAAGGGGTAAGGCGAGTTTCATCAAATTAAAGGTCCCTGTTAGTAGAATACAAAGCCAAAAACCAGACCTCAAAAGGATGACCGAGTAAAAAATTACTGGTGATCAAACTTTGCGTTAAAATCATATTGATGAAAACAAAAATAAAATGCCATAACTCCCCATGCACTCTACCTTTTGAGGCTAGGTTTGTGGCAAATTGCTTAGAATTGATGTACATATAAACTTATGCTTACTTTTAAGAATCTCGCCTCACTCCTCGTGGACCGTCCTATACCATTGGAGGTGGAGAGTCAATGAACACATGAAAAACAAGACATTTAGGTCTAACATAGATGTGTGTAGTTTAAACCTTCTAACTTATATACCGCATAGAAAATAAATAGGGGGAAGGGACTTAAAACTCATTAAAATGTATTTGCTTTAAGGGGGGGTCATGAGGTTGAATTTTGAAAAAAAATCATTTTTTAGTTTATTTCATATTTTTGTTCCCTGATTAATTACGAATTATTTCCTGCAAATTTCATAAAAATAGGTCAAAGCAAACAGTTTTTATTTAATATTATATAGTCGTATGTTCAGGGGATTTTCAGCACTTTGAGTGAGGTTTCGCGCGCAGTGTATGGAAATAATCGCGATTTTCCGAAAGTTTGTTTTTTTAACACGTATGTACCTTTTTCTCAAAAACGGTTAAAGATAGGATCCTGAAATTTTTACCACACTTTCAAATCACCTATTTACACATATTTATAACATTTCATAAAGATAAAAACCAAAAAAATATAATTAACCTCATTACTACATTATAATTTTTGAATTTTTTAAATATATTAACATAATTTTTTACTGTGTTTATAATTTTTAACACAAATCAACCAAATGTTATAAATATTTGCATAATAGTATGATCAATACAGGGTAAAAATTTCATTCTGATATCTTTTATGGATCCTGAGAAAAAGGTACACAAAGTTAGTGAAATTAACATGGCGGAGATACAACCTCATGAACCCCCTTAAACAATTTTAAAGGAAATGAAGGCAATTATTTAGTGCTTTTATCAGTATTTCGCAGAGACCACGACACAATCTTGTTGCATATTTTACGGTGGGAGATGATGCATTGCCAAAAACTAAATGACAATAATTTTGAACATGAAACATTTGTGCATATACATCAGGTTGGTTGTGTGTTATTTTATTTTTTATAGACGCTGGCCCAAACCCCTACAGCTTTATTTATTGAAACACATGTTGAATGTGTAACACATGGATTCTAATAATTTAGTTAACAGCTGTTATCATAGTTCTTACTGATTTTGTTTTTAAATTCCAATGCAATTCTACCATTTCATTACTTGTTTTATACTTTTACGTGACTTATTTATGTAAACATTAATACAGCAATTACAGCAGTATGAAGTAGGTATTTAAAAATTTTAAATTATTTTTACTATTAAGTAGGATTCACGAAAATAGTCCGATGAGAGTCAAAACATTGTTGCCAAATTTATTCTGTAACACATTTTCATACTCTATTACAAATGGTAAACATAACAAAAATGACAACATTGCAGGGTGAGAGGGGTGAGGGGGGTCACAGCTGTTAAAATTTCCATCGGACTTTTTTCATGCATTTTACGCTATTACTACCGTAATAACGTATTCCCCATAGAAAAATTGCTAAAAACAACTTTTAATTACATTTTTTAATTTTTGTGAATTATTTAGGATAGGTCCTTAAAAAAATACCCCCGTCGCAGCAGACCTGCATACTCAGCGAATTTCCAATGGAATTTTAGATTATTTACTTTCCCCATAAAAACACCATAGGATCGAGTATGTAGGTTTACTGCCATGGGGCGTTGTTAGAAAATCTAAGTTAATCAATAATTGGTGAATATAAACACAAAATTGTATCAAGCTCTGACAATTTTTATTTTCCCCATAAACCCCATGGGGGTGAGTATGTAGGTTTGCCGCCATATGGGTCTTGTAAGCAAGTACAAGTTAAACCCAATCTAGATAATGTACATACCAAATTTGACAAAGTTATGTCAACAAATAGGTAAGATATAGGGTTTTCTTGATTTCCCATAAGAATAACACGGAAAACACATTTTTGGATTTTCTCCGTAATCATTTAAGCTAAGTTAAAAATTCAAAATACTAAATTGTTGGTTTTTTTAAGCTCTTTCGAATGGTTTTAGTTGAAATTCATGAATTTTTAAAATTGAGGTCTAAAAAGCCAAAAAGCCAATTTTGACCCCTTTGAAACCCCATAAAACCCCGTTCCCATAACCCGACAATGCTGGTTTGCGAACTCATGAAAATAGACCTGGTCTTACACCTTCATACCAAATTTGATCAAAATCGGAGGTCCGCTTCAAAAGTTATCGGTACCACGGACACACACACACACACACACACACACACACACACACACACACACACACACACACACACATATATATATATATATATATTTATATATATATATATATATATTTATATATATATATATATATATTTATATATATGAAAATGAACGAACGGTGTTTTTGGCTTCTGGGGACCTCAAAATTAAAAAGTAAAGTGGTCCCGGCCTTAGGTCTTTCCATGGCTACTACCGTAATAGCGTATTCCCTATAGGAAAATTCGCTAAAAATTGTTAACTGAGCGCCTTCAGATTGTTTAGAGCATACCTTCCTATCACGAATGTGTGGGGTGATGCGTTTGCCGTGTAGTCGCGGCGGTACAGCTACACTATGGTACTGCAGAAGGCTGAGGGGACCATACGTAAACCTAAAACCAAGCTATGGTAAAACTTCTATCTGGAGGGTGCTTTTAAAGGATCATAAAAATAACATTATAATAATTCAAGTTTTTACATGTTTGTTAATTGTTATCGGCCTACACAGCGACAAGACACTGTTTGTTTTGCTTTTTAGAAATTCAAATTTTGTTTCAGATTCATTTGGATCGACCTATTAAAAATAGTAGACCTAATAATTTTTCAAAAAGCAATTTTTACAATAGATTGAATATAAAAGTTAGTTCAAACACTTTTTTAAGTTGTGTTGTCATTTCTGATAAAAAAGTTGGGGAGTAAAAAATGAGTTCGTTTGTTGTTTTTATGAGTTATAAATGAGAACACGATAAGTCATTTGTGCGGATTTCGATTTCACTGTATCATATATCGCTATAATTGCACAATTTTATCATAAAAAAGAGAAGATAGATTGTTTACTGATAATAAAACGTTCTGTTCACCCTTGACACCTGAAATTACTTTAAAAAATTAACTTAAAACGCACATCGCTTGTAGAACACAAACTTAAACAATAGTGACATTGATATAACGCCTTTAACACTTTCACTGACGTGGCGACCGAATTCAATAGGTAGTTTAAAACCAAGTATGAATGAGAGTTGAGTCGAGTGTAGGATGATTGTGGTGCGATCTTGTAGTCTTGTTACTGACTAAGGCCGACATTCTCCTTAGACAGGACTGTTAATTCATAGCCCAACCAACAGCCAATGATATGTAGGGACCTACAGTTTAACGGGGGATCTGAATCACAGATTTGACCCCATATATACGAATTGGTCTGATTATGCGGATGGTCTTTCTTTATCGATGAACTAGTTTTCACTAGTGTGGACGTTAATCCCCACTAGGAAATATCGCATCCACAAGCCATCGCTCATATCCACAATTCGTTACCTCCAAGTAGCTGGATTACAGGACGTCGCCACCGTCCTTGTCCATGATATGACCGAAAGGCACTAAAAGTAGATAAATGAAAACAGGTAGGCCTAGCAAGAGTGAATTTCAACAGGGTGGCCCTAAAAAGGTAGGGGAGAGCGGGGTAATACCGTGCACTTAAGCTATATTAATTTTTATCTTTAATTTGGAAAATTCAGTGAAAGTGGCAAACATATCATTTTGAAAAAAATTTGATTTGCCACAAATTTTCCATTTCATATTTGGAATTTCTAACTATCTTTGAGTGCTAAGCCCATTTTACAAAACCTTTACACTGTGCGGTATTGCCCCAAGTGCTGGGGTTAAAAATGCACGAGTTAAAAATAGTGTAAAAAAAGAAAATGTAATAAAAATATTGTTTAAATACTGAACTAACAAAAAAAGAAAAGAAAACATAAGCTTACACTATAATCCAAACAATACATAATACATTTTCAATATCAAAATTAAAAATATTATTAAAACATAAAATTTTATTTAATTTTTTTAATATTGAATTTATACAAAAAGAAAGCATAAGTTTACACTATAATTAAAATACCACGTAATACATTTTTTTATTTGTAATAAACACCTTGCAGCCTGTACGGCATTGCCCCATGCAAGAAGTACGGTATTGCCCCAAAACGAACGTAGTATTTCCACGTAGTATTTCCAACCATAACCTAAAATTCGAACACTAAAGGGCTTATATTTGGTATTTAAAAATAGCGCAAGATATGAGCTATTCAAAACCACTAGTTTGAATACAGTAAGTAATAGCAAGTTTCACTTACATCAGCTTAAGTAAGTCACTAAAATTAGAAGGAAAGTTGACTGAACAATAAAATATTTTGTCACACACGCGTTTGTCAAGATGGATGCTCCCCGACTGTCTACCTGTTTCGAATTTCTTCCGCTAGTTAGCAGCACGTCCTAGCGCTCACTACATCCAGCTTGTCAGCATTCAGCTTGTCTGAAAATACGGTGTACGGTATTGCCCCGCCGTCCGGTATTACCCCGCTCTCCCCTACTCCCAACTTTACGGTAATTGTCATTATTTAGTACCCGTACAAAGCTGGCTATATAAAGTAAATGTGTGGAGGGGAGGGGGCAGGGACGGATTTGGAAATTAGCCGCCCCTGGGCTATTCAAAAAGTGCCGCCCCCTCCGTCCCCCATAATTTCCTAATTCATATCCACAATTATTGCACCAATTCCTATGCTATTTCGACGGGATGGGGACATAAAAAGCTGAAAATAGTGATTATACGGAACTTAAAATTTCAAAACTTGAAATCAAAGGAATATTTTGCGTTGCGATGCAAGAACTACCAAAGTGTGGCTCAAAGCATGGCTATTAGTGTTTGACTCGTTCTTTGACCAATCCGAGATAATAACAAGTGCCGTTGCGAACAGTTGAAAAATAGCCTTTGTGCGCGTGCATAGTTCACGGCCGGTGGAATAGGGTGGAATACTGTGACCTTTGTTCCCATCAGTCCCAGTAGATTTTTTTAGGTTTGTTAGACACATCTGAGTGTAACAATAATAAATTGGCATAGTGATTTTAATTTTATTCTACATACAAAACCATATAGGCTTACTACAGTATGTAAACTGAAGTATTAGATAAAGTGCAATAGCTAAATTACGGCTATTTATGCGTTTTCCCGTTTAAGTTTGAAGTAACAATAGTGTCAAAAGCAGTATCAATTATCACTGCCACATAACCTGACATAACCTCAAATCACCCATCCCGAATGCACTGGTGCAGCTCGGCGGTGGCGGTGGCGTAGTATATACGGGGTGAGAAAGAGGGGGCGGCGAGGTGGCGGATGGTTCATTTGCGCCGACGCGTAGATCGCTACCGTGACAAATCAACGTAATGCTGATTTCTCCCAGTTCCTCTTTAAGCTCTTTAATGACCCCTTGCGCTAAGATATTATGATCACTCTTAGAAAATATGCACTCTCGGTTCTCAAATTTTTCTGTACAATTCTCTAATAATTTGAGTTTTTTAATTTGAAGTCTAAAAAATGCCGTTTTTCTAAATTTGCCGCCCCCCGAAATTTGCCGCCCTGGGCTATAGCCCATTTAGCCCATATGTAAATACACCCCTGGGAGGGGGTTTAGTTCTAAAACTTTGCTCTCCCTTTCCCTAGATGGAAACGTCGACTCGTTCATGCACTATTTTCTCGCCACGCTTTGAGATACCGTATCTATTTTCTATTTTCGGCCTGTAGGTAAAATATTACACGTTTTATTTATTTTATTTTGTTCTTTACAAGATATCAGTTATATTTACATGAATTTAAAAGGCAAAATACAAGTGTCTAAATTGTTAAAAAAAATACGTCCTTCGGTTTATTATTATTTTTATTTATTTTTTAATAGCTTAAATCAGTAAATGTGTCTAATTTGATGTACAAAGTGAAACCTGCCATTGACCTCTGTGGTCTTCAGACTCCACGGTTCAAAAAACTATTCTTTTCGCATTTTATGGTATCTACAACACTAGAGACATTTTTTAAAGTGACCAGAATAAATGCTTTTTGGGAAAGCGGTTATAACTTTTTCCTAATCCATAGAATTAGAAGACGTCCCGGGAATTGAACCATTGGACTATACGATAACAGTTAGACTAGCTACGGTAATTTGGAATGTAGTGTTCGGATAGTATTACAAATTATAAAGTTATTACATAGTCGTTCATGAGCGACAAGTAGTTTTTTTTTCTGATTGTTATTGTTCTTCTTACTTTCTTCATTCAGAAAAAATCTGCTAATTTAAGTGGCCGTTTTGATTTGATCCTCCCACGTAGATCAGGTTGACACTGGTATTGAACAATGTTTTACACTACGGGAATAAGAAATCCTTTCTTCTCCGCACTAACCCTACAAGTTCTAGTACCTCTAGTGTAGTGCCACTCATTGCTCAACACCGACCGCCCTCCCCGAGTCTTCGCCCCGCCGCGCCGTTGTCCGTTGTCCGTTGTCGCTGTCCACTACACTCGCACTCTCTGCACATCTCATTAGCATCCGGTTAACACGCTTATGTCGATTGTCCTTTGTTCGGCCAATATGGGTCATCTGCCTTCCGCTGCCAAACTTCCTCTTTCTCTGAGTCTTTTCCTTGAGCCGCCGTCGGTTCGTGGATTGTTCTCCCCGGAGGACCCAGGTCGGAACTGCAGGTCATCGCTTGAGTCAGAACCCCCCCCCCCCCCGCCCATTGATGCCTTGTGGTGTATAATTTATAAAACTGTATTTGTATGTGGTTGAAGACCTTAATCACTAATTAGAGTCATTATAGCATTCTTAGACACGATAAAGAAAATTTGAGATCACATACGTTGTTTATCATGTTTTTTTCACAATCTACACAAACTATTTAGGTAAAATAAAAACCAATATTATTCGTGTCCCCCCTCCTTAATTTTAGAAATATTCTATGAGTGATTTGTTAACCCTACTTGGGAGATCGACCATTTGCTTTGTAAACTTGCAAATGTTCGTGGGGATTTCGGCCACGAGAAGTCGATTGGAGCTGGTCCCATAGCTGGGAAAATCCAGTTTTTCGTCAAAACTTTCAGCCCTTCAAAGTTTCCATTCAATGTTAATCTTATGAATTTTTTGTAGCTACTATATTGAATAAGTCAGCTTATAACTGTAGAAATAAACCAACGAGTTACATGTCGTTCAACAAAATTATACTACCAAAGTGCAGCAGCCTTTGGCTGGCAAGTAAGCGAAGCAGACGAGCTCGACTTAAAAAAGGAAAAGAACAAGTGAACGCAGCGAATGAGCTTTGGCTGGAAAAAAGAATGTGACGTTTAATAATTTGACAGAGCATAAGCTCGTTCCCGATATACTGTATGAAATTTAATTACAGTATGCTAAAATGTCAATAAAGCCATTTAAACAAAATTTTCCCTGACATTTAATTTTAAATAAAGTGCAAGTTTATTTCTCTTTTATTTAGTCCATTTTTATATTGTACGAAATGAGATTTGTTAGTGCCGATTGCGGAAATTTTTTCGTAATTGAATTGTGAAATAAACGTATTAACATATTTTAACTTTTCAAATTGCATCATTTAGCAGTTTGCATTTGTGCACATCTTTGTTTAAACGGCTTACACGTTATTCTAAGAATCATCTGAACCAATAGAATCGCTTTCACTGTTCTCTCTCTCTCTCTCTCTTGCCCTCTAGCTCTTGCCTAAGTACCCATCTTGACACTGTTTGAGTAGGTTACGACACCTCTGCCTACACGACAAAGACGCTCTATGCACAGAATTCATCACCACCAATACACGACATAGGACTCAGTACGCAATAGCATCCACGTCTGACGTCACCACGACTGCTCCACTTGCAAACCACACCACCAATACAATTACGAGACATTTATTGTATTTATATGTAAAACGTACGTTTATTACCATGCTGTGAAGTATCACAAACAGTTACGGCATTATTTAAAATTATTGCACCTTTAATTCAATTTACCGTTAAAAAATTTAAATTAAAAAATATTATATGATAATGAAAAAATGGCATTCTTACGTTTTTCAACAGCTAGTAAAAAATAGCTGATATTGAATGACATTTGGAATAAGCCTTAATAGGTTATATTGCACGAAACACCTACAGATTAGAATAGAATACCGATTCAGGTCTGTGGTATTATTATATAGAAATGATTTTAATAAACAATTAAATTCCTTTTGAATTTGGCTGAGTAAGCATAGGCCTATGTGGTGTACCGAGGGTATTAATTTCATGAATTTTACTATTTCAAATACGATACTTGGTAGGCCTACAGCATTTGATAGGCGTATACAAAACTGGCCTAAACCATGCTGAGGGCTTAGGAATCTTCCTGTATGTAGGCCTAATACATGAATGGCCTTCATATTTTCCTTTAAAAGTCACCTGAGATAAGATCTTGCAGAAAAATAGAAATCAGCATTTGGAATTCCAGGCAACAAACAACTTGCTCAATTTCAATCTAGAGAACACGATAATCTCCATGTCCAAGCAATACCAACCAGGCTACAACGGTCGCCGCCGGCGGCATGCTGGCGCAAGGTTAACATTTCGCGTAAGGTTAAATTTATACTTCTGTAGACTACATTTGCGAAATACTCCATGGTACAGAAAGTTCCGAGAGAATAACATCTGTATCGTTCCAAGTTAAAATTAAAACAGAAAATATATACTATAGTCAGGAGCAATAGAACAGGCGTGTCAAGGTCAAGTCTTTTAATAAGCCAGCTGATTTTTGCTCATTTAACTACATGTTAATTAGCTTGACCTTCACCCGCCCGTTCTATTGACGCCGACTTAGAAGTATATAATAAAACTAACCCAGAGAGTAAAATGATTTTCCACATTGTTGGATGATGTAGCATATGTACCATATTGAATGCCGGTATGATTTGCTGCATTGTTGTATACGGTGAGTACATTCGTAATGGCAAAGTTTTTGTGTTACGATATATAGTTGTGTACGTACACTATTATTTACATCTCCCGTCTTCGTCACACATTCAATTTCGTCAACATTCATTAACAGTTTACTTTAACTGCATTCGTTCACAAAACCAAATTGACATATCATAGAAAAGCCTATAAATTTTATTTATAAGTCAATTTAGACCGCAGAGAGAAAACTGTGTATGGTTCGAAAACTATAAAGTAATTAAACAAGTAAAATTGTGTAACCAAGTTAAAAATTACTTAATCTAAACATTTATTTGCTAGAAAATTAGTATACTGCTAAATATGGTGTAGGCCTACTACAAATTCTGTACCACACCAAACAAGATTCATTAAAAATTATATAAGGCCAATAGGGTAAAGTATATACGGTAGTTGTTTTAGACACTTGACCGCTGCATGCAGAGTAGCCTAAACACATCATAAACTAAAATAGTTCTTTGACCTGTTAATTTAACTCACGGATTGAAAAAGTCATCGTAATTTGTCCAGGAATAGACGCGGCGTTGGAAAAAAATAAGGAGGTGTCATAATATATTTTCACATTCAATGTAGGAGTTGCACAAACTGAACGCTCCCTTTCCAATTCTATATAAAGATAGTTTTCATTATTGATAGAAAGAGAAACCTAACCTATGGATGTATACAACAAGAGCCAAGTCACTAGAAAGTCCAGATGAGCGCGACAATTATTCGGCACATGAAAAGAAACGTAAGTATAAACTTACCGGTTTCATGTTATAACATTTCAGGTTGGATGTTTATTTAAACTTCATGTCAAGTTGAACGAGCATTAGCTAAGACGAGGCTTTACAAGCTTGTAGTATCTGCATGTTATGAGCTTACAATAAAGATATCCCTACTAATATTATAAATGTGAATGTGCGTATGTTTGTTACGCTTTCTCGCGAAAACTACTCAACCGACCATCATGAAACTTTGTACAGATATTCTTGATAGTATAACAGAAATAACATAGGATACTTTTTATTTAAATCATTAATTTAAAAAAATTGTCAAAAAATCTCAAAATCTTTTTTATTATTTATTTATTTGTTACTAGGAAACAAATTCATTGAAAATTCCAATTTTAGGTTATTATAGTGATTTATTATATGGTGAGCTAAACCTGACGGCGATTAACGCGAGCGAAGCTGCGCGGGAAGAAACTATAGTGTTAGATAAATAAATAATTGAATCCTTATGATGCGTATTTATGTATTACTAGTATACGTGTTGCTCAAAATCGAGCAATTTATTTTAATACAATACAATACAAAAGTTACTTTTAGCTCTAAATCAATGACATCCGACCAAAGCAAAATTGTGAATATCTTCAATCACCAAAACTACACGTTTTTACAGCTGATTATTAACAGATGTTTAAAATGCTTTATTTAATCCCAATGTTATTTAAATGCAAAATTTTGAGATTTCAATGGTGAATAGCGCCTTTATTTTCAGTCCGATTCTCATCAGTTTTTGGCGGAAACAACTACAGACCAAGCCCTATCCAACGACACAAAAAACTTGAAAATCGGTTGAAAATTGTAGGAGGAGTTCTCAAGACAAAAAAAACCCTTAGCGTATTAAATAAGTATAGATTTTAATATGAACACCACGTTTTAGATATAGACCCTGTAATATGGAAAAGCGTCACTGCAAACCAGCTCTCAGTGAGTTTCCAATAGAATTAGGGCCGTTTACACCATTTAAGTTTAAACCTGATCTTCAGTTTAAACCTAAGCTTAACCTAAAAGTCAGTTGCACATGCATAGTTTAAACTTATAACTGCAGCTGTTTTGAACTGAATTAATCTAGATGGTTTATAATTTATTTGTGCAAATGGTCCTATATTTTTTTAATAAACACGAGGTGGCCCGTGCGCAAATTGCGCATTTTTTGATTCTGTTTGAGTAAAACTCACCTACAGTACGTGAATGTTGATTATGAAGTGACAGAGATCTATTTTTGTTTACTATCTGGCTTTTAAAATTCATCTGAAGGCAATCAGCTGTTAAATTACAATTCACATTAAAGAACTTGCAATAAAAGTTGGTCAACATTTTAAAGCACCCTCTTGGAATAAATCAAAGGCGAGGGGGGGGGGGGGCGAAGCCGGAAACAATATGACCTTTTTAATTAAGATTCGTCAGTGCTGTGTATCCTAAGCTTTCAAATGACGACTCAATCTTAAAAATCGGTTCAGTAGGTCGAGAGAAAAAGGGACGGACAGACGACAGACCCTTATAGAAATAAGAAGATAGATCCTGGAAATAATCATATGGATTTGCTTATTGCAGGTGTTGATACAGGATTCAATCAATCAACCCAACTAAAGTTACATGCCAATTTTTATTAAGGTATTGTTTTCCCAAATAACAAAATAAATAAAGGTGAAATTTTTCCCAAATAAATTATGAAAATAAACATTATAGAAGTTTTAAAAAATTCGTCTAAATTAAAAATACTACTTGAACAATTGTTAAATTTGAGAGGGGGCTAAAGGGCCACTCTCAGAACGTCATGCAGTGCTTCACCTGCTCCAATTTCTTGCCTTTATTTTAAGTCCAATAAAAGTTGGAGGGATTTTTAATGGAAAGATTGGATTTAAGAAAGAGGCTTGGCCTGTTTGACCTAGCTTTTATATTTTGAATCCGTATCAAGCTATAAAGGATTAAAGTTGATCAAAGTTGGTTCAATTTTGATCCATTATGGCTTGATATGAATTTAAAATATACAAAAAATTAAAAAACTTGGTAAAATAGCCGAAGTCCACTTTATCTTTAATTCAAAATTACTAAGACTTTTATCGGACTTAAAACTGAGGCAAAAAAACTGGATCAGGTGAAACACTGCACTTGCATTTTTGACCCGTATTTATTGAAAGGTCTACTTTCCGCGGCCAAATCTCCTTTTTCACCATCATCTGCCTGAGACTTCGGTCTCACACGTTCTGAAATCAGCAGCGTTTTTAAGCCACACTAGTTTACACCGAACACTGGATATTGTTTCTTGCCCTCAGTTTGCTTGTAAACAATGTGAAACGTATATATTCAGGTAGTTGCATCAACGTCCAGTATAGGATTGACCCTTTAGCCCCCTCTTAAGAAGGCAAATTGCCCAAAACTTTTTGGACTCTTTCTTAACCATATAAAACCCCGTTCCCATGCTAAAATAGTTCTGGGTTATAAAAATACACCTGGTCCTATATTTTCGAACCACTTCTATTCCTTTATGTAGTAGGCCTATTGTCGAAACTGGACATTCAACTGGACTGATAGATATGATGACCTCAGACCTAGATTTCACCGTGCCTACTACCGCAACTGCATTTTTTCCGTACAGAAAAAATTATTAAAAATTAAACATTGAATTTGAAAACTTGTGTATACTCTCGGTGGGTTGAAGACTGATGATCTATATTAACCTTCTATCAGTCTTTCAAAAATCATTCCGATCTCCCTACTGCAGAAAGGGAAGACAATTTAAGTCGTAAGTAGGTCAGTTCCTAAATGCAATTCAGTGCTGAGTTAGCGAATACCATGTCGCACAGACAGTTGTTCAGTTCAGTGTACAGTGGTGTCTGTCAGTGTAGGCTAGGTAGCGGGTGCCTTCAGTGTATCAGTGTCAGTGCAGGTACCAACACCGACGCTACAGCGCGAGTGCCTGCAGTGCCTACCATTCTCCAGCCGTGCTACATTATAGGAGCCACTCATCAGGTAAGTGCCTAAAAATTATCAGATATTATTATTATTATAAGTGATTTATCCTATTTTATTGAATACAACATTGACATGATGAATATATGAAGTTAGTCATTTTACTTATTATGCATTGTTTATCATTTCACTAATTTTTCTCAGTAATCTTTATAGTAGTTAAGGGTTTCATTAAAAAAATTACAATTAAAGTGTTGTCTATTACGATCTTTTGTAAATATTCTTCGGTCCGACGTAGGCCTAATGAAACAGGGAGATGAATGAATTTTTGTATGCTATTTGTAGTATCATTTTTTAAATTTATTACCTAAAATGAAATAACGATTAACAACAATAATGGCATTTATATTACCAAAAAGTGTATTACAGGTTTTTAATCAGTCTGAATGTCCTTATCCAATCTATATTACCGTAACTATTTTGTGACAGTTTTCTGGTAGTTAAAGTTTTATTTGAAGTATGCCTACTTCTATGGGTTATACAGTATAAATTTAGTACTTTCTATGACTATCAGTTTCTTCTAGAGGCTATAAATAAATAAGTAATAAATAAATAAATAATATATCCGATAGTAAATTTATTAGGCCTATAGAACAGCTTTGCAATAAATAAAATGTTAAATACTATAGAGTATGTTATCGATAAATGCTTTTAATAATAGTTATATACATATAAATAAAAAATTATATAAATAATTTACTGATAAAAGTTAAAAAAATTTTCACTTCGAACAATAGACTAGCCACCCAATAGTGTAAATAACGTATACCAGATTACCATATTCATTTCCGTATACCGAACAAAACGTCATGTAATAAAAGAACGAGTTGTAAAAATGAAAAATGATTTGATAAATCCCGTTCATATTTGAAATAAATTTATTTGAAGTCATATTTGTTATATTGGGTTATAACCAGTGTTGTGTACTCTGTCTAGTGTGAACAATATTTCAGCGTCTCCCTTTATTTTGGGTGTATCTACGCCAGCGGTATTTTTTTAACTTTTTGATGGGGAACGGTCCAAAGCCCAGTCTTGTTACTTGTTAGCGGAATCAACCCTTTAAAAAGCTACTAACTTTCAGGATCGAACCGGCAACCTTCGCATTCAAAGGCAAGCACTATAACCACTCAGCTACCCAGCCAGTATTATCGCTATTACGTATAGACGAATCTTTACTGTAGATTAAATAAAGTATGTTCTTAAGTCAGTGTTAACAAAAATGTTCAAGTCAACCACTTGATGTTCTTCTAAAAAAATGATGCCTTTCGTTACACTGTTTGATTTTTGACTAATTTAAGAGTAGCCAAATGAAATCAGGCTAATGCACATTTGATAATATAATTTTGTTGGTAACTTTTATTACATAATCGATTCTGTTTTGACTGAATGAAGACTTATTTTATTCTTGTTAAAAGGCATAGAATTAAATACCTTTAAATTATTTGTTTATGAGTAACATGTAATTAATTATTACAATGGTATCTCAGCTTCATACTGTATCGTTATCGTTGTCATTCAATTTTCTTAAAGCACCCAGTAGTAGTATTACAATTTAAATTTGACCTTAAAGAGTGTGTAGGTTTTTAATTTTCATATCGTAAATTGCCTATTCTTATGGGCCAGAGCGGTTGGAAGTTTTTTTATTTCATTTTTAGCTGAAGATTAGGTTACGTACCTTGTGCCGTCGTAAATCCATATAGAACATTTCATTTTTAGAACATTTGACAACCGGATTTAGTTGGTCTAAAGCAGGATGGTGCAATATTATTTCAATTTCTCCGTTGTGATAATCAGAGAATCACGTGCAAAAAACCTCGTGACTAACCACGGTAGATGTCACATATGTTTGTTTGGTGGCAACACATGTTCTCTATGCAGGCATTAACAACTTGATTGATATCATTTCACGAAATAGATCGGTGCAGATTTGGAATTAGAAATGAAAAATTACGGCGGAATCAATATTAATCAGTTCCCACCATGTCTGATTAATCTCTCGTTAAAAGAAATACATTATGAACTATAGGCCCTATCTAACGTAGTCCTGAATTTGTGAAATTTATTTCTATTAACTAGACTGTAAAAAACCATCAAACAATTACAAACCTGTAAATGTACTGATTTCCATATTAAGTTAAGTGAAATGAGTTAAGTAAGCCTACATCATAAAAAATGAACTATACAAATAAACAAAATCAAAGACAATACTATAAAAAATAACTACCTTAACTTAAGATTTATCAAATAGTAAGTTATTTTGTAAATTTATGTCTGTATTCAAAGTTCACTAATATTAGGCCCTACTTATTATTTATTTGCAAATAAAAAATATTTATGAATATAGTAGAAAACATTATTGCTGTAGTACAATCACGGTAAGACCCAAGCCCACCAAAACTATGTTAATTTTTCGTTTTGCGGCCTCTATAAAAAACCTCTATTTTGTGCGCTTGTCCGCCAGAGGAATTTTATAACGTTTTGACGGGGAACGGTCCAAACCCCGGTCTTGTTACTATCTAACATCGACTATTTGTTAAATAGCATAATAAATTATTAGCCAAATGACAAATGGAAACTGGACCTTTAAAGAGCTATTAACTTTCTCAGGATCCATCCGGCAACCTTTGGTTTTAAAGGAGAGTTTGGTTTTTAACACTTTAACCACTCAGCTACCCAGCCGACCGATTTGTTTCAGAAATATAAAGGTACGTCAGAAATGGTAAACGTGATGGTGTCAAATCCAAAATACGGTTAACATTTTTCTGACGATACTTAATTTTGGGGAAAAAATTAATGCATTAAAAAAATTTAAAACCCAATAGCAAAACTTTTATATTGTTTCGAGTGTAAATTCATTGGATTTTATTATGATCACTGAATGTATGTTTATGTATCATTCATTGGTTACAAAACACTCAGTGAATTTGGATTTTTTTCCAGTTTTATAAAACCCCCCAGTATGCCTATACAAGTTTAATGTTTCCTTTACCCTGGACAGGCCCCTATAGTTGGGTTTTTGGTTTTATTAGCATTATTACTCACAACTGTCATATTCTGGGATGGGATGTAGTTGTACTGTGTTCATTAGGTACAAAGAAAGATTGATTTTCTCCGAATTAGTTTTGAACTGTTTTCCCAGAATCATTGAACTGAAAAAAACACACCCAGAACAATTGGCAATATAAAATTTTAATTTTTATGTAGTATATAAACTACTTCAGATAGATCTTTACAAATAAAGTTTTTTTAAACTATATGTTGTTTTTCAACAAATTTATTCAATTTTAGTATTTACGAAGTTGTTAAGAAGTGAAGTTGAGTTCAAAATCTTATTTACAGTACTTACGGTATGTTTATTTTGATATACAAACATTTAAAAGAAAATGAGCCGATAAATCATTCATCTTTAATTTGAAAACTAATCGGTTTTTGTAGGACTATACATTGAGAAACGTTCAACTCTGCAGATGCCTGGGTTTTTGCATCGTTAAGGTATAATTTGGGTTGTATCATTGTCTTCAGTGTGTCCTACCATTTTAGTATAAATAAGTAGTCAGTGTAGCGTCTTATTTTAAAATACAACATTTTTGCTAAAAATTGTAAACTTACTATTACAACAAAGGATATTCATTGAAAAATTCAAGAAGGTACGAAATAACAGTTCCAAGATGAAACGCATTGTTAAGATGAGTTCACGAATTTAAATCAATAGGAAAAGTTTATCATAGAAAACCAACCTTGCAAGAACAGTGAAAACATAAAAATATCGTCAGAGTTAAAACTGCTTTATCAAAAGCAGTCGATCTGCACGCAGACAATCACTAGAGCCGAGCTTGATAGTTACAGTAACATGAGCAGCGATCATGTGATGATGATTTTAACATTTACATGGACAGGGATTAAGACTACGGACACAAAGAGCAGTTTTGTTCATAACGAATGTTGTTAATGATACTCCTATATTCAATACTGTTAATGTGAGAGAGGTCAAGCTCATCCACTTAAATGGCTCGGTTATATAAAAAAATCGGACAGACGATAATAAGCGACTGAAAATATAATTTTTTGGGGATGGTGTCACAGTAACTTAACACCCTCAGCGGTAGATCAAGTCTAATGTTCATCATCATTAAGAAGTAATGATGTTAAATGTTCAATGTATCATATGTTAAAAAATTAAATGTATGTTTTAACTACGTTTCTTATTCAACGATTAACAGTACCATATTAAGTATATTAAGTTAAAGGTGCGTTTGGTGCGACTGCAACGATAATCGTTGAACGATAGTCGTTGGAAGATAATCGTAAAGCGCCTGCTGAATATTGTCTTTAATGGCGCCGTTGTCACTGACGCGACTGCCGGCAGAGTCGCTGACTGCAATCGTACGGGTCTGCTCGAGGTCTGCTCCTGGAGCAGTCATAATCGGAGTCGTTGGACGATTTTTCTAGTTTGAGTGGGCGTATTGACACTTGATTGGATTTAAAGAGACTGAGTGTATTTGATCATTATTTTATCGGAGTTTATATCTAACATCAGGTTTACACTTTTCTTCAGATTACTTTTACTTGGTAGACTGGTTGGTAGGCTGAAAGGCCTATCCAGATTCAAAACTCTACTGCCAGAATACGCAAAGTTGCAGCTCATGCAATCACTCGTCCTTCCAGTTTTTACTTACTGCTTTCCTGTATATGGAAACAGCATCACTAAGGAGGACATGATGAGAATTCATAGAGTTCAAAATTCTGCCATTAGGTTTATTTACAACCTCAGAATTTCAGATCATGTGTCCCCCTTCCGAGAAGAAGCTGATATACTTCCAATGGACATGATATGCAGGAAGCTGACTTGCTGCATGGTCCACAAAGCGCTCATGCTGGGCGAGCCTCAGTACCTTTGCGAGAGACTTCGTTTCCGGGACGAAATTTTAACTCGAAGCACCCGTTCTGACCGACAGCTTCACTTTCCCCGGGTGAGGCTGGAAGTTGGGAGAAGGGGCTTCTCATATTTTGGCCCGCAATTGTACAATGGTCTCCCCCGGGAATTGAAGAGCTTATCCTCTTATAGCTCATTCAGGGCCGCAATAAAAAAGATTCATTGTTAGTTGGGAAATTCTTTTATTATTTTTAATGTAATTGTTATCTTTGTATATATATTTTTTTGTATGATATATTTTAGTTTTAGTCTAGACTTGAGTAGATTTGAAAACCAATTTTTGTAATTGAAATCCGCTTGTAAATAAAGGCCTTTTTATTTATTTATTATTTATTTACTTATCATTTTGAACACCAAAACTTAACATATGTGTCTGTGTGTTTTTTTATATTTTTTTTATATTTGTATTAATAAAATTACGTTATTTTCAAAATGAGCACTCCTAGTTATGAATTTATTTTCCCTATTCACCCTTCCCTCCTTGGCTGATCCTAAACATTATGAAACATTCTTGAACTTTTTTCCTATTAAACAATTTTTGTTTTTATAAGCATTTTCAAAAATCATTGCCTTACAAAAATTAAATAAGGATAAAAAAGATATCTTATCTTAACGTAAGAGCTAACTTATAATCTACCGTGATTGGATATGAAATGTAGTTTGAAGACATCTTCTTAAGGTCCTCATTGATTAAACTAGACACAACCTTTGGTAAGTCTGAAGACCTCAGAAAACATTCTTCCATCAGCTTGCAACTGATTGTTTATTAATATTTTAAAGTACCTTATTCTGTTCTACTTGTAAATATGTTATGTTTGTTAAGTCGTGGTACACTTGGCATTTCAAAAATTTCATCATCTTCTAAATGTTTAATGACCAAATAACTCTGTATCCGTTTCCTTAAACTCACCATTCATTACTTAGTCAAACAGCAACTAAATGAATGCATGATAATCGTATCAGTGACAATGACCACTGCAACGATCATCGCCGAGCGATAATCGTCCACCGATAATCGTTCAATGATGATTGTTGCAGTCGCACCAGTAACAACGCACCTTAATTCTGCTAATAATAATAAAACATCCGGTTCACACAAGTCATCCTGTCAATGTTCGTCTATTTAACATCCCATTAATAGTTGGTTGAACATCGTTCAAACTGGGCAAGTGTTTTGTCATCACGTGATCCCAAGCGTCCGCATGTTTACCTCGGTATCAGCAATCTGCAACGAGGTGACGTTGGCCTCTGAAGCGGTTGTCTCTTCTTCAGCACGTGGGCACATGACGCAATTACAACCACCACGCATTAACCACCAAAGGTTGAATGGTAATCTTTGTTCCAAAAGTGGTATACATATTTTCGGCTGTTTATTATGTAAAATGGGAAGTGGCATTTACTACTAGGGGTTATTGTATGTTATTATAAGTGTGTGTATGTAAGTTCTCCTAACGTGTGTCGCTCTTTCCTTGGAGAGAGATAGCTCCTTCAATAGATGAATCCTCTTTCCACATAATTTGTTGTACGGCATAAAGTCTTACTGCCGAATTGAAGGCGTTACATTTATCGTCCCTTCTCGGATTCTATCTCTTATTACAGTATGAATAAATAGGAACGCCCATAGCAAATTGCAACATCGTACGTCCTATAGTTGTTCAAATTCGTTGTTTCCTTAATTTGTATTAAATATTGGCTATAAGAATAACATTACATAGAAATTTTGAGGTCATGTGAGATGGGACACTGAAGGAATATTGCAAAACCATTTCTTAATGAGAATTTTTTGAGCAAAGAGAAATGTCTATGCCAAATTTCAAAGATATTTACCCAATGTTTATGGACCTTCTCTGATAGGTGAGTGAGTGATATTTGAATAATATAAACTTATACTAATATTGTTATATAACTTTTTACATTGCCAAATAAGTGGAAAAAATTTAAGTTTTAATATTATGTTGTCATGGTTTTGTGTAAGAATTTTGTGGTTTTGTGGCCATGAATATCTACCATAAAAATTACCCGTCATTTTTTATGGGCTTTTAGCTAATATAGATAATAAGAATATTTCTATAGTAAGAAAGTTTCGTAAAATACGTTCAATTTTTTAATGGTACTTTTTTGCACCCCCATTAGAAGTAACTAGAGATCGCCTCCTGGTTGAAATTCAACCAACATATTATTTTAGTTCATCTAGACTGTCTTGACCAAATTAATTAAAACAATATGTTATAACTAAAACATCTGTTCTTCAAGATTTGCTACCATATTTTATTACAACAGCTGCCTAATGATTCAATCCATTATCCTTCTCCCATAAGATTAACATTGAAACTTTGAAAGCCCATATCGTTCATTCATAAGAAAAGTGTCACAACTCAAAATTTCTCAAAATCGTGTTTTTTGACTTAACAGACTGTAAATTTCACTACGTTTTCAGTGCAAAAACGTCAGAAGTCTAACTGTCTCTGGTTCCGCTAGAATGCGCTAGTGTCACTTTTCTTTTGGAACATTTTAGGTTTAATTGTACTGGAAGAACGACACAACTCAGTAGTGACTGAGCTGTCTTAGAGTGAGGTGCTACGACTTTACATTAAAAGTGACATTTTTTGAGTTGTGTCGTTTTTGCCGGAAAGTAACCTATAGCTTTTTCGTTTTTATTCAATTGACAAGTGACATATTTTGAGTTATGTCATTATTGCCTCTTATTAACTTTACAATATTTAGTTTAGTGACTTTCCTCATTCAATTATTTTAACTTATGTCTATTTTCTAGTAAAAATTGTGGTTAGTTTGGTCGACTTGGCACATTTTTATTAAGTATGAATAGTAGAACTGCATTAATTTTGAGGTTGGCTAGAAATAATCAAAATGAAAAGCCTAGTAGTAGTGCAACTACTACAGGTTTGGGCAATGATTGGGAAGTCGTTAGAGAAGAAGAGGTAGTTGGAACTGACCTTATCGTTGACCAAACACAGTTTAAAGAACAACCTGAACAAATTTCTCATGACCACGCTGAATTTCAAGATATTACGCAAGATGACAAGCCAAAAAATAAATCAAATGTTATAACAGTTAGAGCTATGGTTCATGACATTGACTCTAAAGTTGTGAATTCGGAAGATAAATCAAACTCGGAGAATAATAGTCGGCCTAAGAGAAACCAAAAACCAAAACAATATTACAACAAAGGTGATTCATCCAGTGACTCAGAGGAATATGACTCAGATAGTGATCCTATGTATGCACCTGACCAAGCCGATGATTTAAAATTGCAAAAGAAGAGGAGAGTAAAAGAAATAATGGCTAATATAGCTGCTCGAAGAATTGAAAGGCAAAATGAAAAACAAAGAAATTTTGATGCTATTGAAGTAATGGAAGCTATAGAGGAAGGCTCTGATGGAGATGATGAAAATGTTGAGATGATGAATATATTTTTGGAAAATGCTGATGGCTCTGTTCAAAAGAAAAAAGGTAAAAAACGATCTTTGAATAAAGATAATTGGTCTAAAAACCAATCAAAAAAATTAAGAAACAGTGGAGAAGCTTATATTTCCTCATCAAAGACAAAAAAAGAATTTCCAAAAAAAGAGCTCAAACCGCCTTGCAAGGATAACTGTAGGATCGGCTGTAAAACTAAAATAAATGAAAATGAGAGGCTACAGATTTTTAAAAACTACTGGGCACTTGCAGATTTAACTCGTCAAAGAGATTTCTTAGCCTCAAACATGTTAGCCATAAATCCAACTTACCAATACAAAAAAGAAGGAAGTAATAGAAAATTGAACCATGCCTTTTATTTTGAAGTTAATGAAAAGAAAATCCGTGTTTGCAAAGAGTTTTTCAAAAACACCTTAGATATCAATGACCGGCCAATCAGAACAGTTATTTCTAAAAAAGACTCAGCAACAGGGGGTTTTGTATCAGACGATCTAAGAGGGAAGCACAATAAACACCAAACTGACGAAGAGAAATCAATCAATGATGGGATCAGGCAGCACATTGAATCCATTCCTAAGGTAGAAAGCCACTACCTAAGGGCCAATACCAGCAGACAATTTATTGAAGGAGGGAAATCTATAGCTGATCTTCATCGGGATTATGTTGACGAATGCAAAAGTTTGCAACAAGCTTCAGGAAGTTACAAAAAGTATTATGAGATATTTACAAAAGAATACAATATTTCAGTGTTTGTACCGAAAAAGGATCAATGTGAGTTATGCCATTCATACAATACAGCAGAAGGTGATGAGAAGGAAAAGTTAGTAGAATCATATGAAAGGCACATAATTGAAAAAGACTTATCTCGATTGAGAAAGGAATCAGATAAGGAATCTATAAATGATAAAGTTATCGTAGCTTGTTACGATCTACAAGCTGTTCTACCATGTCCAAAAGGGGAAGTCTCCCTGATGTATTACAAATCAAAATTGAACCTTTTCAACCTTACAGTATGTGAACTGAAAAAAGATTCGGTGAATTGTTTTACATGGCACGAAGGTGAAGGAGGTAGGGGATCGTGTGAGATAGCAACGTGCGTATATAATTACATGCGGGAAAAGGTTGAAAATACAAATGAGGAACTAGAATTTATATTCTATTCTGATAATTGCAGTGGGCAGCAGAAGAATAAGTTTGTTTTCTCGATGTACTTGTACGCTGTTGAAAATTTACCGATTAAGTCAATAACGCATAACTTCTTAATCAAAGGTCACAGTCAAAATGAAGGGGATAATGTTCATTCAATGATAGAAAAACAAGTAAAAAGATGTCTCAAGTCAGGGCCAATTTATCATCCAGCGCAATACATTACACTAATGAAGACGGCAAAGAAAAAAGGCAATCCTTACAAAGTTCATGAACTCAGCCATGAAGACTTCCTAGACTTCAAAGACTTATGGGATAACATTGGTTGTAATACAACTGTGAATGAAGAGGGTAAGTCACATTTTCAATATCCCATCGCTGTTCAAATAGTTTTCCAACTTTATTTTTTACTTATAAATTATTTTTATGATTCGTAACTTTGTTTTTTGTCGCCCGCATGAAAATATTAAAACACACCAACGTTCTTTCTAATTTATTTGACCATTTAGTTTTTATTACAACTCTAACTGACTATCTATTAATGTACCGTTCTTATGCAAATTTTCGTCTCATCAATCGTTTGGTATACACAATTTAAACCCTAACCTAATCTAACCAAATTCGAAGTTTATCAAACCATTAAAAGTATTCATTAATTTTGATTAATTATTTTCAGGTGTTAATGTAACTTGGAATGACGTTAAGATTATACGAGTTGAAAAAGATTGTCCTTTAAAAATAAAATATAAGACTACTTTTGATGAAAAAGAACAATTTGAAGAAGTTTTTATTCAACGGGTTGCTGGACAAGATGACGAAACTGAAACAAAGAAGACTAGAAGTGCCAAAAATTCCAAAAAAGTGTTAAAAAAGTGTTCAGAAGTTGATCTTAAAAAACTGTATACTGCTAGACTAGAACTTTCTACAAACAAAAAGAAAGACTTGAAATACTTGGTTGATAAACATGTAATCCCGAGCACTTATGCACAATTTTACTACTCCTTGCAATAATGTTTCAATTACTTTCAACACTCGTGTGTTTGTAATACTTTTTCATAAATAAACATCTTTTAATTACAATGATTGTTTTTTTAAAGTCATTTTTACTATTAGAATGTAAGGTGTATGTAGATACAATATAACAAGAAAAATGACACAACTCAAAGTTAGTTAACAAAAAATAAAATCTAAAAAAAAATTAATGTGATTTTTGCATTTTGTAATATTATAAACAAATGTTAACATGTTGTAAGCCATTATAATTCCAACTATATCAATATATAAAAAACCTACAAGGTAGGATAAAGTAATCAAAATTACAAAATTTTCAACTGGCTCTCCTGAACTATTTACATTTTTTGACTTATGACAGTTTTCTTATGAATGAACGATATGGCAGAGCCCTGGAGTCCGATGTGAATTAGAATATGATTCTGCTTATCTACAGCACAATACCTTTCTAACTGTTGTGTCTGTCTGTGACACCTAGTAGATAAAATAAATGTAAAATGCACGCAACAAGAACTCTTTTAATAAAATATAGAATCAAAACATTACAAGTAAACATTAATTGTAAAATAACAGAACATAATAACTACATCAGCTTGATTGTTCTAACTTTTGTTTGACACTTCTCAATCTTGTTAAATGAAACAACGTGACCAAGGTAGTTAATACTTTCTTTGAAAAAGACACATTTGGCTCTGCTCAAGTGCAAATCATTGTCTTTGAGACGTTGTAAGCATGCAATTAGATTCTTCTTGCACTCTTTCAATGTAGTTCCGTGACAAATTATGTCATCAAAGTATGCGTCAACCTTTGGCAATCCATACAATAATTGAGACAGGATCCGATTGAATTCTGATGGTGCTGTTTTTATTCCAAAACTCAAACGATTCATTCTGAATGTGCCTTTATGAGTTGATATAGTTTGAATTTTGCTTCCTTCTTCGTCGACTTTCAGATGCAAGTAAGCTTTATGAAGGTCCAACTTGCAGAAATATTTAGAACCTCTGAGACTATGTAGTACATCATCTATTCGGCGTATGGGGTGATTAGCTGAGACCAATTTTGGATTGACTCCAGATTTGTAATCCACACACAGTCTAACGCCACCATCTGGTTTTGCAATCACGACTAGGGGTGAGCCCCAATCACTTGTGGCGACTGGGCTGATAACTCCTTGTGCCTCGAGAGATTTCAGTTCTAGTTCGACTTTTTCCCGCAATGCAAAAGGAACATCCCGCTCACGGATAAACACTGGCTTTGCACCTTCTCTGAGTTGAAGTTTGACTTCTACGTTAGGAACACAACCGATTCTTTCATCAAAAACCGATGAGTATTTTCGAAAAATGTCTTCGAGTGACAGGTCTGTATTATCATCAACGGGATTCAGAACTGAGTGATTGCAACCATCTATATCACTGAGATTTATTTTCAGTCCCCGAATCCACATTCGTCCAAGTAAAGCAGCATGACCAGTGGGCACTATGAAAAGATCAGCCTCCATTGAGTTGTCACCATATGTAACTGAGACAGTAACTTTACCTTTAGGTTTTATAACATGATCTGAGTAGGATCGGAAACTATGATGCCAAAAATGAGAAGTTTTCTTCATACATGGAGCGCTTTGAGAATTATTGTGAACTTAAAAATATTACTAACGACAAGAAAAAGGCTCTTCTATTGTGCTCCTCAATTGGGAAAGAACATTACAACAACCTTGCGGCACTTTCAGGTCCTGACAAGCCCATTAAAGATATTGATTTCTCTGAATTGGTGGATAATTTTACGAAGATGTTATCCCCAACAGTCTCTACCACGGTGTCACAACACTATTTCCTCAATGTTACTTAACAGTCCACGGGTCGGACCTGAGACCCGTTACTTATGAATGTTACTTCGGAATGTTACTTATGAGACACGGGTCGGTTGAAGGGGTATATTAAGACCAAGTCTATTGAAATCTGATTCTGAGAGCAAGGAAAAACGTGCACCTGAATCAACTTCAAATAACTGAGGTTTATTGTTCAAGGTGACAGTAATCATGTACTTATCATTATCTGGACCAACTTCATATAAATCTTCAATTTCATTGATTTCACTGATGCCGTACTCATCTGAATAAACATCCTCTTCATCCTGTGACTGTTGAAACAAGGTATTGGTTCTTGATTTTTGCAGGAGGGTGGTGATGCAGACCTTGGTTACATGTCCAGTTTTCCCACACGATTTACACTTAAGAGAATCTCTATCAGTCTTACACTCCCGTGCGCGATGGTTTGACCGTCCACAATTAAAACAAAGACCATCTATACCCAATGATCTGTAATCAATGTGACCCCGTGAAGTTCGAGACTGGAATCGGTGACTAGAAGGGCTGGAACTGCGACTGTTATCATTTGATTGTGACTTCTTATAACTTTTTTGGTTACCTTGAAGGGACGCAAAACGTTTATCCACACGGTTGGTGTCAGAAAGAACATCTGATGATATATCAGGAGGTTTGCTCAACTGTTTTGCTTCAAATCGGGACGCTTCCAACGCAGTTGCTTTCTTCAGAGTTGCGTCAAAACATCAAGAGATGAATCCTGTAGAAGTTGTTCGCGGATCCAATTGTCTTTCAAGCCCCTGATGAATTGTGTACGAAGAAACGAGTCAGCTATAGAGATTTTCTTTTTACACGTGGTGCAAGTCGTATAAAAATCACAATCTTTTAAATTTCCTTTTAATGTCACAACAAAATCTGAGATTGACTGGTGGGACTGTTAAGTAACATTGAGGAAATAGTGTTGTGACACCGTGGTAGAGACTGTTGGGGATAACATCTTCGTAAAATTATCCACCAATTCAGAGAAATCAATATCTTTAATGGGCTTGTCAGGACCTGAAAGTGCCGCAAGGTTGTTGTAATGTTCTTTCCCAATTGAGGAGCACAATAGAAGAGCCTTTTTCTTGTCGTTAGTAATATTTTTAAGTTCACAATAATTCTCAAAGCGCTCCATGTATGAAGAAAACTTCTCATTTTTGGCATCATAGTTTTCAAAAGGTATGATCTGAGGTTCAGGAATAGGTTTGTTTCCGAGAGCAGTCGTTAGAACAGAAAGAAACCTTTCAAATTGATCTTCATCCATGGTAACAACACACTTGACTGTTTACTTTTGGCAGACTTCAGAATAACTATAAGTTTAATAACTGTAACTCATTCTCATTTCACTTATTTCATTATGTTTTTTTCATCTTCGCCAACTTGTTGTGTCTGTCTGTGACACCTAGTAGATAAAATAAATGTAAAATGCACGCAACAAGAACTCTTTTAATAAAATATAGAATCAAAACATTACAAGTAAACATTAATTGTAAAATAACAGAACATAATAACTACATCAGCTGATTAAACATTTGGTAAATTCATTATACTAACGGTATGCGCGGATTTCTCCTACGATGCACACGAGCTGAGAAAAAAGGAGGAAACGAAACATGCTTGCGTATTAATATATAGATAAACTTTAAAACAGTAACGAAGGGAAATTATTGTATCTGTATGAATGATATAACTGTTAGATTTTTGGCATGTTGTCGAACCATTTTTTTACAATCCCCTTAAAAATGGTCGTGGAACTTGTAAATACACTTTAAGTAAAGTTTTCCTGTACTGGGGGGGGGGCTTATTTCCCCTAAAATCTTTTCCAAAATCATCAATGTTGAGGGGGAAAAGTTAGAAAAATTTGGTCAGGTATTTTATGGGAAGTTTTGTTTTATAAAACCATTTTAACATTATTGCAAATGTTGACTTATTGGCCTCTGTATATTGGCCTCTATGACTTATGTTGGCCTCTTCTCTTCTTATGTTACCTGAAAGGACTCTCTAACCTTGTTGAAGAAGTGAAATGGACAGTAACTCTGTATATAGATTATACAAATTCAGTAATTCCAGGTAAAGATAATGAAACATTAGAACTTTCATATTTCATAAGTCCTCTGCAAATAAAACAATTTTTTGATAGCCGTTACCAACTTTTAAACACTGAAAAATCCTAATTTATTACATTCTCCACCAAACAGTTAGAAATAAACTCACACCAAAACTCGAACTAAATGGCAAGGGAACTGTAGAAACAGAGAAAATAAAATTTTAGGGGCTCCATATATTGATAAACATTTAATGAGGACTCAACATAATATCATCTTCTGGTCTATATGCACTTAGACAAATGTAAAAAAATGTGTAACTTAGGGACTTAAAAAAATATATTTATTTTGCTTTAATTCATTTACAACTTTTGGAAACGGCGGATCCACACCATCCAAAAATCTATAAAAATCCTTGGTATACAAAATAAATCTATTAGAATAGTGCTGAACCTGACAAAAAAGAGAATCTGTTAGGAAATATTTTACTTAATTAGGCATATTAACAGCATATCATACTATCAGAAGAAAAGTGGCAAACCCAAAAAAACTCCATTTTTCAGGAGGGCAGAAAAACAAAAACCATCATTATATTACAATAAAATACTCTTTTGCTTTTTAAAACAATAATCTCATTTTTTATATATAGTACTATATAGATCAGTTAACAATACTGATCTACTATGACATTATTAAGGTAACATGTACCAGAAATGTAAAATAAAATATATAAAAATTTTTGAGTTATGCCCCTTCTGTTGATTAGTTTCATGGAAAATGTTTTGATTTGAGACATTATTGATAATTACTGTATATTTTCAAAATACGTAATTTCGATTAAAAACTTTATTAAAATAATACAATACTACTAATTATAAACATTCCAGTAAAATAAAATACAATCAAATAATAGTTTTATATTATTAGAGCAATAATTGGTAAAAAATGAATGTAGTTTATTGATTTTACTTTTTCACTATTTAAAAATTATTACATCAAAAAGTTTGTGTTCTTATTATCTAAAATGGGCATAGTAAAAAAACCATTGTGGGGAAGGGATCTTTAAGGAAACTATCTTAGTCACCAAATTAAAAGTGGGTTAATCATAGATCTAGCTCATATTAAAATTACAATTTTAAACCAAGGTTATAGTTTAGTAATTTTCAAAACCTTGATAGTCTTCTCTTGATTGCCCAATGAGCAAAAAAATGGGTTTAAAACTGTTTTAAAATAAGTTTCAAACTCGTATTAAAACTGTTATCAATATAAGTACAGTCATCAACGTTTTCGTATTAATACGAGTTAAAAATTGTTCAAAACTCTATTAAAACAATTTTAAAATTGTTTAAACTTGTATTAAAACAATTTTAAAACTTCTATTAAAACAGTTTATAACTGTTATAAAAACAATTTAAAAACTGTTATCAAAACATTTTAAAACTGTTATCAAAACAATTTAAAGCAGCAAGAAATTTTTCCGCTGGCAGGATTTGAACCCATGACCTTTAGGTTCCCAAGCCGCGACCCTACCAACTAACCACGCTGCTCTCCGCTTCACATGATAATTGTTACACTTCTTGGCCAGTTGATACCCAAGTTTCTTTGCGTTGATAAAATTAAATGCATTTCCCGTGGCCTATATATTTTTATGTCTTCCCAAATAGGTCTTAAACTAGAGTTACCTTACATGTTAGTTTCATGTGTAAATGTTTAACAAATTGCAGTTATCTCAATTAATGTAAAACTTTTGACTGTGTGATCAAATACTTTACATAATTTTTACATAAAAATGATGTCAAGTTTTTAACGAGTTCACTTGTTTTAAACAAATAACAATGTTCTCTTGTTGTAAAAGACTTAAAGAAATTTTTTTTCTTCATTTATTACATTACCTTTTAAATTTAAGAATGCAAAATTTTTACATCATTTTGAAGTCAATACTTGATCTAATATTTTTCTTTGAAATCAATTTGACGACTTTGATCACTGTTTGACGTCAAATTGACAACGTGTGCTATGTGGGTATGTACTCAATCCTATGGTTTTTTAATGGGAAAATAGAAAAAATACCAAATTTCTGTTGGAAATTCGCCGAATACGCAGGTCTGCTGCAAATTATTTGCTTATATTGATAACAGTTTTAAAATTGTTGTTCGATAATTTTATATGAGTTCCAAAACTGTTATTAAAACAATTTAAAAACTGATAGAAAAATTTTCTAACAAAATTTTTTAAACTGTTTTTAAAACTTTTATTAATAAGCAAATAAAACTAATATTAAAATCGTTTCAATTCAATTTCAATATTCTTGATACCTGTTATTATAATAACTTTTTAAACTTCTATTAAAATGGTTTGTAAACAGTTTTAAAATTGTTTAATCTTGTATTAAAACTTATATTAAAACAAGTTTTTACAACTATATGAAAATAATTTTTAAACAATTTCAAAATTGTTTAAACTGTTATAAAAACTTATATTGATATAAGTTTATAAACTTGTATTAAAACAATATTGAAACAATTTTAAAAGTGTTTAAACAAATTGATATGAGTCTATAAACTTGTATTAAAACAATTTTAAAAGTGTTTTAACTGCCACCAAAACTTGTATTGATACGAGTTTATAGAACTTGTATTAAAAAAATTTTAAAACTATTTAAAACTATGAAAACTTATATTAAAACAAGTTTTTTATAACTGATATCAAAATTATTTTAAAACAATTTTAAAAGTGTGTAAACTGTTATTAAAACTTGTATTGATATAAGTTTATAAACTTGTATTAAAACAATTTTAAAAGTGTTTAAACTTTTACTAAAACTTGTATTGATATGAGTTTATAAACTTGTATTAAAACAATTTTAAAACATTTTTAAAAGTGTTTAAACTGTTATTAAAACTTGTATTGATATGAGTTTATAAACTTGTATTAAAACAATTTTAAAAGTGTTTAAGCTGTCATTAAAACTTGTATTGATATGAGTTTATAAAACTTGTTTTAAAACAATTTTAAAATGATTTAAAACTTGTATTAAAGTTGTTTTAATACCAAACTTATATCAAAATATTTTGAAATTGTATTAAAACAATTTTAAAACAGTTTCCAACAATTTTTATGCTCATTGGGTGGCCCACTTCAAACTGTATGGAAGCAGACCATTTTTGAGCGTGTTCCAGATGTTTATTTAGTTTAATGACTTGTGCTCGGATCTTCCCCAGAATGCCGCCCAACAACGAGACGCAGGCGGACGTGCTGCTGGGCCCGGTGGCGTGCGAGGTGGAGAGCACGTGCCCACTGGCCACACTCCCCGAGGGTGATTGCAAAACAGACACCGCCCCCGAGACTCCGTACAAGCCCAGGATCATCTGGTCCAATGTCATATTCATATCTCTCTTCCACCTAGTAGCTGTGTATGCCTTTGTCTTCAAATTCCTCCTCTTCAAATTCAAAATCCTGTCCGTGCTTTGGGGTGAGTGTATAAAACATGGTACCTAATCGCTTCAAAATGTTCATACACAATAATTTGATCATGCTAAAGATAAATCAGTAGTTATAAAGACTTTTAAAATTAATTTTAACCTTTTTGACAGTGTTCCTTGATTAATATTCATTGATTGAGTGAATTAATTATTATTAATCAAATATTAGGTAATTAATTAAGGGAATTAAATATTTATGATCTGGTACGATTTTATACAGACACTGTACAATTTTAATAGTTTGTGTTTCTTCTGTAATACTTTATTTAATGGAGAAACAAAACAAAACAAGACAAAAAGTTTTTATTGTTATTAAACATAATCTAAAATATGAAATAAGTAATGGTCAGATGAAAAAGTCACAATAAAATATTTAAATTATTGAATCAATAATTCTCAGAGAGGCGTACTTCCATTGGGACATGTTTTTAGAAAATCTAAAAAAATCTGTTAGGGGTACTGATTTTTTAATATTTCCTTTTTTGCTTTTTTAGGGGACCCAATTATGGGGTAAAGGGGATTAATATTAATATATTAATTAATGTTAATTTAAGCTTTTAAGGGATCGGGGCAACTAAGGGGGCATTGGGGCAAAGCACACATTGAGCGGTAGGTGAGTAGCTGTATATGCTACAAATTCCTCTTCCTCAAATGTCTTTAAGTTCTTCCTCTTCAGACTCAAAATCCTGTTTGTCCTCTGGGATGAGTATATTTGAAAGTCTAATTTGAAAAATTGAAATTAAAAACATTACTTACTGTTTTACTTAGTACAAAACACGACCACTTTAATGTGAAAAGAAAGAAGGTTGTAAAGTTGCTTCTGCACTATCCAAACATTTGTGGCGAACTTGTTCAACCAACACAAAAAATAAACAAACATTTCTAATGAACATTCACTTACCAAATGATTTATATTAGAAATTAATACCGACAAACAACCAAATGTTCAACAGAATACTTTCCATCTGAAGACAGGATCAGATTACAGATTCCGAAACGTTGTTAATTTTTTTACTAATCAGTGATCGAAAATGTCCGCAATAATTTACTAAACAATAACAGAATACTATTTGGCGAACATGTTCGGCCAGTTTGGTCGCCGCTTGAAATGTTTTTGTATTTAGAAATTTTATGTAAAATACTACTAGTTATAAGAATATGTTGTTAAATTTTTTTTTTAAGTAATGATATGGTAGTGGGAAGAAGTGGCCCAAACTTGTTTCATGCGTTAATATGTGGACAAGGAATGAAACACATAGAGAAAAATTTCAACAAAGTTTTTGGATCAGTGTTTTAATATAAACTGTAATCCCTACCATAAATGATCCTCTGACTTGAAAATTGAGAAATTAAAAAGGAAAAGGATTAATGTTCAGCAACATAAAATAAAACTATAATATGAATAGTTGAAAAAAATTCAAATGGTTAAAAAACATTCTGACAAACACTCAACAAATTCAAAAGATTTTTCTGACCTCCTATGTTACTATGCTGACCTATATGTTTGTAACTATAAATTTTAAGTGTGAAATGATGTAAAAAGCCTTTTTGAAGTTTGATAAATTGTGGAAAAACCTTCCATATCCAAACTTGTTCTCGATACATGTTACCTCCGTGGTCTGTTCCTTGCTGACCTCAGCAAGCATAAGACCCGTCTTCTACCACTACTTCTACTCCTTGCAACCATAGGCCTTGTCTAATCAGGCCAGGGTAGTGTCAAGGTTAAGGTTTTAAAATAAAAAAGAAAAATGAGGAAGGATGGAAATGGAAGTTTCCATAACATATGTTTAGAAATCAGGCAGACTGTGACTGTAGTAACATTTTTCTACGAGTTTCAATTCTCTCTTGTATCGAATCTATTCATGTTTATGATGTCTTGAATATAAGGGAAGTTATGAAAAATACTTTAGACCAGAATAACTAGGGTTGCATTCAAACAGTTTTAAATAGTGCTGCAAAGATTGATTCAATCTACGATTTCTGGATCAAGATAAGGCTGTATCAAGTTGTTAGTTTTAACATAAATTATCGCTTTGAACATTAAAGAAAGAACAGTAGCAAACAGGGAACAGATATCTGACCTAGTGTCCTACCTACTGGTATAAATGTACAACGCTCTGTTGGCAAGCCTGTTCACACTTTAAAGAGTGTCTCTGATCTACACTATGCTATGTTTTTGTGTCACAAACTGTTATTCCAGCTATGTATGTTAGTTTAGAATGTGCTCTGACCATAATAAAGTTGTTTTTTGTTTTTTAGCATCAATACAGTTTGGCCCCCCCCCCCATTATTTATTTCCGCTCCCGATATCCGGCCTTAGCTGTGCTAACTGTGACCTGGTCCAGTCATGGCCGGATATGAGAGGTCCTGTTGTATTACAAAAAAAAAAAAAAAAAAAAAAAAAAAAGAATGCTGTAATAATATAATAGACTACAAATATTCAATGGCCATATACTTGTGTCAAAATTTGTTCTCCATGTAAACATAGAGACAAGGATTTTACAACACAAGATTAGTTCTACATAAAATACTGAGTGTGGGACAAAAAAAAAATCTGACAAATTCATATCTTTTATCTTTATAACTGTATGTTGCAGGGTTTCTGATAGGGATGCTGGGAGGGTTTGGAGTGACGGGTGGAGCGCACAGACTATGGGCGCATCGTTCGTATAAGGCCAAGTGGCCGTTGAAAGTCATCCTGCTAGCGTGCTACTCCATGGCGGGCCAGGTAAGAGACAAATGATCATTGATTATCATCTTTTTTTAGTTAGAGCACTAGCCATGTAAAAAACACCTTTTAGTTGATAAATACTTATAAAAATTATTAACCAGTGTCCAGCAAACAGTTTTATTTTAGTTACAATTAAGTTAAATTTTAGTTTTAATACAATAAGCATCCATTTGGATATTTACATTTGTGTGTTACATTAGTTAAATGTTGTTTTGCAGTTTGTTACTAAAATTCTCTCTAGCTGAGAATTGACTGTAATCAACAGAAAAACAAAAGTTTTGGCGACAGAAATTTCAAGTGATTGGTGATGTGAGACTTTTTAAAGACCATTTATCTGTATAGGTTATATAAATGGAAATTTTTGTTTGAATGTAGAATGCAACACAAGTTTTTTATGCATTCCCAGAAGTCAAAACCCGTACAACAATATACTTGATTGAAAGCTTTTGATGTGAAAACTCTAGAAAAATTAACGATAGCTCACCCCTTTAACCATTTAAAACTTAGAGAGAAGATTCTTGTGGTGGCTGCCTAATCGGGTATACCTTCTTTAGTTTTTGCAGCCTAGGGCCTCAAAGGTGTATCTGATCTGAAATCTGATGATAAATCGTTAGTGGGGAATTAAATTATCTACAACTTTTTTGTTTAATATTTTTCTTTCTTTTACCGTTTTCGCAATAAATCACTTAAAATTAATGTTGAGTTTTGAGTGTTGGATGTGATGTAACAAGCTGTTTAAGTGTTCCAAGAAGTCAAAAACCTACAACCATATACTTGATTGAAAGATTTTGACATGAAAACTTCAGAAAAATTTACAATTTCCTCCCAACCTCCATAATATAGGGCTGCACCCCATCACGTGCCTTCAAAGTTATTAAGAGTATGGAAGCAACATTTTAGTGTTGAACACATGATTGTATTTAGGAACATGAATTTTTAAAAAGCTGTTCTAACTTAAAGTATTGTGGGGAGATTGGTAATAAAAAGTTACTAGGGGGCCCGTCATGGGCGGAGTTTCGGGGGGGCCTGGGGGGCCGGGGCCCCCCAAAAATTTCAAAAATTGTATGTAAAAAACAAAGTTTACGAGGTAAATAATTATCCATTCAGCTAACGTTCAAAGTTTTATCTCACTTTAACTTACTCTAAAAATAACACTATTTTCAATATTTACATTTTTTACTTATGTTCATGTACGATTCTGAAAGGTAAACTAAACAATAATAGATTATCATAAATTAAACACTGTTTGCGCGAACTACTAAGTAAGATCGCTAAGGGAAAATATAACCTTAAGCCCTACAGTTGGAACAACTGACGATCGTCAAACTCAGGTGGGTAGGCGCCGTGCCCCGCTACGACATAGATAATGTATGACAAAAAATTTCATTTTTATCTAGAAAAAAACTGTGATACAAAAAATGATATTTTACTATCTACATATAGTTGTATATCAAAACAATCATTCTATTTGATTCATGTTTGATTTTAAATTGCTCCTAATCGATAGAACACGATATTTGACTGGGTGCGGGACCACAGGGTGCACCACAAGTTCTCCGAGACGGATGCTGACCCCCACAACAGCAACAGGGGCTTCTTCTTCGCACACGTCGGATGGCTGATGCAGAAGAAACATCCTGAGGTATGCCAGTGTAATATACAGGATCAATTAACAATCCTTGGAAGATTTATATTTTGCATCCATTCAAATACCTATTGGCAGAACTTACACGCTCGATACGGATCGCGATATTTGGACCGTGATCCTGGATCACGATACGGATTGAGTGTGTAAAGTAAAATATTTATAAGTAAAATATTGATGTATGATCCATATTGACTGTGTAAGATCAAGCCCAGTAAACAATACTGTCAATATTTATCACGATCCAAAACATTGATCCATCCCAAGAACAAACCCGTATTGATCGTGTAAGATCCACGATTAGATGTTTCATTTAAATACTGAATTTGTGTTATGTTTTTAAGATGCAACGTTGAAAAATGTTTTTTACTTGCATTTATTTGTCTGGATCACTTAAATGCAAGGTTCATGCATTCTACCAAATTTTAATTGTTTTATTTTTGGGTCTTATTAGGAACTCAATAATTAAAGGGATATATATATTAATCCTTATGTCATCAAAAACTGTTGAAGATTTTTTTCCATCAATTACAGTACTACAATAGCAATATGAAGCCAACAAAAATAAATATTGAGTTGAAAAAATATTTTGTGCAAGCTCTTTGTAGCTAATTTTAAGTACAGTATAGTAAGTTACATAGAAAAAGACGGTTGGAAATTGTAATAGCTGGGTCCCCTCTCAGCCCCTCTCACCCTGCAATGTAGTCATTTGCCATGTGTAACCTGGTGTAACACAGGCCACACATTACATTTCTGGGTAGATTTGGCTACACTGCATCAAATCGTGTTGGACTGTTTTTGTGCAACCTGAACACGAAACAACAACTCCAGATTAGTACCTACATTAGTGTGTGGGTTCTGATTACTTTTAATGAATCAGTTTTGTCAAAGCAAGGTTTAGAGACTACTTTGGATGGGCAAAGGCTTAGGAACTACTTTGAGTGTTAATAAATGTCCTTCAATGTTTCCTGTTTGCAGGTTCTGAGGAGGGGTACTCAGGTGGACATGAGTGACATCCTACAGGATCCCCTGGTATCCTTCCACCAAAGGTCTGTACCACAAACTAGCTTTTGGCTTAAAAAGTCTTTGATGGTTTTATATGTTGTGATACTCTACTAAAAATAAATACTTTAAGATCCCAAACAACTCTAACAAATATTTCATTCAATACTGTGTAATCTGAACTATCAAAACTGGAATGATAAAGCATAATTGGAGAGGGAACACCGTATGAAAATTCCTCCAAATACAATTGATAACAACATTAATCTTATAAAGTTTAGAGCCCCAGCCTTTCTGCAAAAGGAATTTTAACAACATAAATAAAATAAAGTTACTGTCTCTTTCTCCTCCATTAGAATATTCCTGAGCTGCACCTCCAGTTATGCCAGGTCTTTCAAAGCTTAGTTTATACCAAATTAAACAAGAAACAATGTAAGCAAAGGCTTACCCTGCGCAGCTTTGGCTGTACGTAGTGTTCCAAATTGGCATATTTACACACATTTGCTTAAACTATTTTTACTTGCTCAAATTACGATAAAAGGATGTTCAATGTTTTGCAGGCACTTCACCGTCCTCAAGCTGATATTCTGCTTCATCCTACCGACCGTGGTCCCGTACTACTGCTGGGGCGAGGACCTCACCAACATCATCCTGGGGATGTGTTTCCTGCGATACATCCTCGGGCTCAACTTCACCTGGCTGGTCAACAGTGCGGCCCACATCTACGGGAACAAGCCTTTTGATAAGTATGTACTGTGGGATCTAGGTCGATGGTAATATTTTTAGTTTGTTTTCTGTCAATGAAGTAGTTTTGTCACAGCAAGGTTTTAGAGATTTTTTTCATGGTCTTGGTTGGGATAACAAAAATAAAATAGTCAGTGACTTTTAAATCACTCTGTGAAAATAGTCTAAATTATTTTTTATTGGTGTTTTTACATATGTGTTTTACATGGTTAATACTCCAATGCCTTTTCCTTAAAATCTATTCTTATTTAATATTCTAAGGGGTTAATTGTTAAGAGAACTCCTCCTACAATTTTCAACCGATTTACAAGTATTTGGTGTCGTTGGATAGGGCTTCATCTGTAGTTGTTTCTGCCAAAAAATGTTGAGAATCAGACTTAAAATAAAGGCGCTATTCACTATTAAAATTTAAAAGTTTCACACTACAATAACATTGGGCTTGGGTTTAGTTTTTAGAACATATGTTAAGTACAGCTGTAAATAAGTGTATTTTTGGCGTTGACATACTGACTTGTCCACCGAATCTGTATATGTGCGTAGTGAGGATGTTTTTAATTTATCTATGGCTCCCTCTTTATTGGGAACCCATCTGTAAACAATTAATTCGTGTTTAAAAATTTTAATAGTGGAGGCCCTTTTCTAAAAAAATACCCCAGTAAAACTGTGATGAAAAAACCTAATCTTGGTAAACTGCTTTCTTTCACTTAGTCCACTTACATATAACCATCAAGACCTCATAGCAGAAAATATCACGTTTTTCTTTCATGAAAACAAAATACTGTACATATTTCTATACTTTATAATAAAAAAGTAAGGCTTCTTTTGGAATATGTATCTTGTTATATTTTATTTCTTAACCTACCGTAGACAGTTTTAAAAGTTTAACAAATTATTCCCGGTTTCTGTGAAGTAGATTCCCCTTTTTACCAAGCAAACGTATTCCCATTTCTGTCACCAGGAGAATCCGTCCGGCTCAGAACCTGACGGTGGCGATCGTTGCGATGGGCGAGGGTTGGCACAACTACCACCACGTGTTCCCGTGGGACTACAAGGCGGCCGAGCTCGGCAACTACAGATTCAACGTCACGACCGCGCTCATTGACTTCTTCGCCAAAATCGGCTGGGCATACGACCTCAAGACGGCTTCCCCCTCTCTGGTGTCAGCGACGGTAAAGAGGCATGGCGACGGAACGTACCCTAACCACGAACATCAACACTAACGAAGATGAGAAGAGGAATACAGGGATTATGTGCTCGCTAGTCTCAAATGATATTGTAGGCACAAGAAACTACTTAATGTTCTTGTTGTGTTATTAATTTGAGATCAGGCTTTGATAGCTTAACTGATTCAAAAGTACAATATTGAAGATTTTCAGACCTTATGATTGTCACATGAGAATATTCTGTTACAAATCTTTCTAGTTAAACTCAAGAATTCGTCAATGGTTTAAACAGGATTAAAAATTATTCTTGGTTTATTTGGTTATTACTATAGAAATCTAATTTGCTCTATTGAACAAAAGGGTTAGTTGGTTCTTAATTTATGCATCTTAACATTTATTGGTTGTAAAAAATGAATGTGCAGTAAAGCTAAAGAAACAATTTAATTTTATAAGAAAGGTTTTACTTATATGAAAAAGAAAAAAAACAATAATGAGGCATATTGCAGGCTAATATAACTTTATCTGATATCAATGATTTTACAGTACTTCAAAGATGTATTGAAACTTTAATTGTTATAGCGTTCAGGCTCAGTACAATGGAATAGAAACTGAGTAAATTAAAATTATTGTACAGTAATAATTGTGTGATGCATTCAACCAAGATTTTATCCAACACTTGAATAATAATTGTACCTTATTACTAGATATACGTGTATTTTTTATTTGTAGGCTAAGAAAAGTAACAAAGACTTAAAATGTAGCTTTTAAAATAAAACACATTATTAAATGACTCAGATTTGTGCAGTATGTAATTTAAAGTTTAAGTAATAAAACTTCCTTTAGGATTCTAAGTTGTTTTATTAGCTTTAGTATTTAGGATAAGAATGTTTGTATATTAAATTAATTTTTCCTGCAACTTCTTTCATTTATTTTACTTTACCTATTAACGGGTGTCTCAGACCACCTTTACACTGCTTTTAAAATTTACAGAATTATTTTTCACAAAAACAACTTGTGCCATTATGGGCTATATATGTAAACCAGTTACGCTCTGTCGATTGACACTAATTTCAATAAATGTACAGGGTGTACCAGAATTAACGTATCCAGACTGGAACCAGGCTATACCCTTTGGCCCTATGCCGTTAGCCATCTTTCTTTGGGTTATATGTGCTGGAAGTCACTTTATTTTTAATCCAAACCCCCACTTTTTATAGCAAGTTTTATTTTGTACCTAATTTCAAGGCAACTGCAATAATTATTTCTTTTTAATCCGTGGTCCCCAGCAAAGATTCTCTCTCGTCTACCTTGCGTAACCTATGACAGTTTTCCTTTACTGTACCTATTTTTACTATAATTAATGTAGAAATATTTTCTTCCTCCGCCTACTTTAGTGCTCATTTTAAACCCCGAAGTAAACAAATTTGAAAATAGTAAAATACCATGTCAATGTTTATCACTCGTAAAGCATAGTTTATTTTTCTAAAAATATGATTAAATTAAGTATTTTCATAAGAATAATATTGGAAATTTGAAAGCATATAAGTAAACGCCCTAACGGTGAACGGATTTAATGATTTCAGAAAACAATTCTCCTTGAAAAAAAGCTTTCCAATGACAACAAATAAGCTAGGTATGTAGCCTATTAGTTTAAAGGTTGTTATTAATGACACAATACTAAAGAAAATTAATATCCCCATCTCTCTCGCACTATTTTTACGTGCTGCAGGCACTATCTCTATTTGGAGTGCCAAATTTCGGTTTACAGCGCTCCCAGTGAAAAAATTGCTTTGCCACTTTTTAACAAAGCATGACCTTACATTTTTTTTGTATTCATTGTGGTAGTACACATGTCACATACTTGTACTTCATATTCACTGATTGCGCTAATTGGCTTCAAACATGCCTATGCTATGAGACGTATATTCACGTTAGAATATATGGTAATTGTAATGGGTATAACTCTTTCATAAGTAAGTTATACATTTCAAATCAAAGTTATTTTATTTACCTGACATTGTCTTTTGTTCTTGTAGGTGATGTTTGATCATAACCCGTGCATTTGACCACTGATTTGTGGCATCTTAGGGGTTCAAATCACAGACACTTAAGGAAACCTTTAGATCAACCATCACTTTGATCACTACACAGGTGATCTGCTGCAGAATTAGATTGGTGTTGTCAAACAAAGAATGCTCAACAAGGGACCTCACAAATACGTCTTAAAAAATACTCTTTTCACTTTTGAAGACCTTTAGTACTTTAATAATAATAATTTAGCTCAAGATGTTCACCTAAACATTTTAAATACGGCAACAAAGTTTTGGCAAAAAATACTCATGTGATCGTGTGTACAGATAACACAGAATATCTTGGAATCTGCCATACTCCACTTCTGGATTCAAATTAATTGGTAAACACATGGCACTAGAAACAGTCTGAGACAATCTACAATCTACTCAAATTGTTTGAATTGTAAACGGTTATCACAGGCCAAGATATTCCAAGTTATCTGTATTTTCATGAGTGAGGACCAGGGATTTTGTAGCCCTTGGTAGGATGGGCACCGCTAATCTTTTAAGTTGTTATTTTTATTATCTATATTTATAAAAGAGTATTTTATAAAAATAAAAATAATAAAACTGTTATTAACACAAAAATTTATTAATAAGCACAAAAATAAAATTTTATAAACCAATTAGAAAATATGTACCTATAGGATGTAATTTACTTTCTGTACCTGAATTTGGAACTAAGACCTACCAACCATTATATCATCTGATTGTAAGTAGTCTTCTTATCTCTTAAGCACAACTTAAGTGTCCTATAAAGCAATTCATTACGCTAAGTTTTTCTTTTCCCTTTGCTTTGGATTAATTATGTTTCCCGCTTTGCTAAATATTTGTTTGTCTTCAAACAAACAAAATAACTCGGGGCATAAAAGAGTTATTAAAGTCCCTCAATAAAAAACTATTCCACCATTAAAAAACTGGACTAATCACAAATCACAATTACAAAATAAAAGTAAACGAAATCACTAAAGAGCCGGGAATGTGATTAACCTAAACAACACATTAACAATAGTTATATGAATGATAGGTGGTTCGTTAAAAGATCAGTCATAGTAATACCTACGATTTTTCATGGGCCCCACCAAACATTGCGCATACACATACATACAATCACTTTGTTGATTACCACATGCAAACAAAACAATATCAACAAAACTTTAAGACAAGCACTATTTGACTAAATGAACTACACAAGTTAACAATAGACAAATCAGTGTACCAACATAAATACTGAACAAAAATAGGTGTTAACTTGTTACTTGTGTGGAGTGTGGCAGCGCTGGTCGGTGGTCTGGCGGACGCCGCCCCAGACAGCTCGTATGAAAGCACTGGGAGTGGGTGCACTGTGTTCTCCATATGACTATTCGACCAATGCAACAGCACTGGGGTGCTTTGGCCTCCGCCCATCTTGCCAGCCGCTATGTTAAATTTGTTAATTTTTGCAATATTCTTGGTAAACCATGTATTTTTGGGCAGAGTGTATTAAAATATTCCGAACAGAACCATGTTTATAAATTTCAACTGACTTACTCTGACTTGTTCAACGTTATTTTATTTTTGTCTATACTAAAAAAAGAAGAAGCTGAGGATGTGGCAACGAACTGGCAGGTCATTAAATAGATAATCCATAAGACATTTGAAGTTCAAACTTTGCTCCCAGTATCAAACCAGCTGACCCCCACCCCTCCGTAACTGAAATGTCTTCATATATAATCAGTTCCTACTGACGTACAATGTTATTATTATTGTTTGTCTGACTTGGTAATTGTTTTCAAACGTGACTTGTCGCATGGTGTGCACGTTTGTAACCAATGGCAATGTGCGAAGAACACGCTATCGCTATCAAATAGCCTTTGACAACCTCAGTGAAGATAATGGGTCAGTCGTGGACAGCGGATGAAGAAACCATGCTTAGACTAACTGATTACAAGAGTAAACCCTATACGTAATACATAAACAAATTGAAATTACACCGGGTATCCCTAACCACCCGTTCACCCCTTAAAAACTTAAATAATTAATTTTTAATAAAAACAAATTTTCCGTTATCGGAAAACAGGTTATACTCTATTGATTGACACTAATTTAAATGCCAGAGTGTACAGGAAGTAACCTACCCAGACCAGAAATAGCTATTTTTAAATACAAACCCCAATTTTTGAATGCATTTTTGGATTCTACACGTAATTTTAAAAAGACTTAACAGTTTTAATATAGTACCTCTAATGCTAACGGTTTGGCAGATAATGGTGGTGAAATAAATTGATTTTTTTCCTATAAAAATAACATGGAAAAGATTTCACTTCCATTATCTCTGAAAATTTTACATTAAACATAAAAATGTCTTATAACCTCATTTTAAATTATATTCCATTATAAAATATCAATTACCACGTAATTAATTTTAATTTTCCATACTTTTTTCAATAATTTCCACAGTATTTTAATTATTTGATGGGATAATATTTAAAAGGAAAGTCTAAGACATTTTGGTGCTGGGACATGTTTGTTGAACCAAAAATGTTCAGAGGCAATGGTTTGAAAATTTTACCCATGTTATTCTTATAGGAAAAATTTTAATTTCAATTGCCATTATCTTCTAAAACATTAGGATTATGGGTACAAATTAAGTTTCAAAGATATCTTTAAAATACAGGTAGAATCCAATATGTCATAAAAAGTGGCTGTTTTTATTTAAAATTAGTGACTTCCGGTCTAGAAAGGTGATTTATAGACCCTGTGCCATGAAGATTGATATTACTGTCAATCGATAAAAAACAACCGGTTTACCTATTATGACACAATTAATTGGTTTTTACTCAAAATTAATTCTGTAAATTTTAAAAGGGATATATGGGTGGTCTGGGACACTAGGGGCTAAGAACGAAGTGAGGGTAAAATAGGGGAAGGCAGCGAGTAAAACTTTTACAGTAAGTAACTGATGAACTAACAGTGCTTTTAACCTGTTTTCTCCTACTCCTATCCCTTTTGCACCCACTTGCCATAAAAATCCTACATTTCCATTTGATTCCTGTAAATCTTAGTGATAAATACTGTAACTTTTCATCGTCTTCAACACTTTCTACAAAAATAAATTTTACCAATAACAAAATAACATTTGTGGAAGTCATATCTATATATTAATAGGCAAGCATGTTTCTTTTCCTCTTTTTGTCTCAGCTTGTGTGCAACATAGGAGAAATCCGCGCACACCGTTAGAAAGGTATGATCCTGTAGATGAGCAGAATCTCATTATAATTCACATTGTCCCATAGGGCTCTGCCCTACAGGCTTCTAAAGTTTCAATGTTAAGGCCGGCACACAACAGCAACAGACGGACGGAGGAAAATCCCAGGTTATTAAATGTTGTAACGCACACAGACGTCCGTCTGTCTGCGTGTCTGCCAACATCTGCATGCAGATATTTAGAATCGCTCCGAGGGCGGTTTTCTAAACGTCAGTATGCCTACGTTTTATATCACGCATGCTAGCAGCACTAAGACTAGCAGCTGAAGAATCCCATCCGTTTGTGGTTATGTGCGTTGACTGTAAACATTCGTCCGCATGCATACGTTCATCTGTTGCTGTGTGCGCCGGCCTTTAAGTTATGGAAGAAGGATAATTTATTGAATCATTAGACAGCTGTTAGTAATAAAAGCTAGTAAATTAGGAAGTACAGATGTTCTAGTTATAAAACATTTGAATTCTAATTCGCTCAAGATAAACTGAGTTTTTGGTTAATTTTCGACCAGTGGGCGATTCCTAGTATATACAATTGTGACTTTATTTTTTGGGGCTCACTCACCTATTTAGATTGTCTTCATCTTGGGACTTGTCAGGTACATAAACACAACACACGAAAATAATTTTTGGAATTGTTTTTGTGTGTCGTGTTTATGTACCTGACTAGTCCCAAGCTGACGACAATCTAAATAGGTGAGTGAGCCCCAAAAAATATAGTCATAATTGCAGATACTTCGCAAAAAAACAGGTAATTCAGAAAAAGTCATATATATGGTAAAACTTTACAGTATTACGCTCTTGTCCCGGTGTTCCGACCGGTTTTGCTTCTGTCCTGGTTTTCGTACAAATTTAAGAAAATAGTGAAGAAGTAATAAGAAATTCAATATTTTGTTTTCGGCATTTTGTTTGATAAAACATCTTGTTACATCTTAAAATAAATATTCTTTTGAAGATTATTACAATCAACACTATTGCTAACTCAGCATTACGATTCGAATCTTCAGATGGCAATCACATTTAAAGTTGAAGTGAAATTAGACATCTGTAGCCGCAAAGTGAAAAATCATGGCTGGGCAAGTCTAGTGGAAGAAATATTCGTGTTATTATCCAGATAAATGATATTATCCATTCGACAGTCAAATGTGAAAGACAAGAAGGGATGATTTAATGTGTAACTGCTTTAGACTAATAAAACTAGAATATAATAAATTAATCGAAATATTAAAATGATTCAATTTAATTTTTTAGTTTTGTTTCATTAACTTATCCTTCTTAATAAATATGAAAAATTTTAGTTGAGCTAAATTGAGTATTTGACAGCTGTAATGATTTTATGAATTTTTAATTTAAACTAAAATCTTGCATAATTGAGACCACCAAAGCGTTCTATTAAATTAAGACTTGTGTTTTATGGGAAGGGGGTGTTACATTACTGGTCGTCCCGGTTTAGAACTGTAAAATTATGGCAAGACTACTCATAAAGCAATAGTCCAAATAATAATAATATATTTTTTAAGCTAGAAACAAAGTGGAACCCGGGTAAATCAACAGTATTTCAAACTTCAAAGGGCCATTAGAAAACTATATCCAAAATGAAATTAATCAATTTAAAATATTTTTATGTTGAATATGGACTAAAGTTGGTTTTGAACTAGAGAAGTCCTGACTACCTAGGTTTCTCTGTACTTTTGAATGGCCACAAGGTCAGTCAGTGATTTCTTTGTAAGTGAAGTTCCCATTATTAATCATCATTGTAGAGGAATTTTATTTTAGGTTTCTGTTCTTTTTTTTTAATAAGATTACATAATACCTGAATTGCATAACAGAAAGTTCGAGAGTTTTGCTTTTATCACCTACTCCTCATTACATATCTAGCAAGTAAGGGTTCTAAAGGTCAAGGCTTTGCCACAGGTTCAGCTTTGATTATAAGGTCGTGGGTTATAAAAATCTGGCAGTACATTTAATTTAACTTGGTATTATGATATTTATTTACATGTGTCTTGTTGCAACAAACTTCTTTAGATACACAAACACAACAGTTTTTATCAAACGATTAATTTCTGCTGTTGTTTCACAATTATTTAAATCCTGGAACATTAAAAAGATTTACATGATCGTGATGAACATTGTAAATTCACTAAATAATTTGACATATATTCAATAATATAGTAAGATGCACGAAAATAGTCCGATGGAAATTTTAACAGTTGTGTCCCCTCTGACCCCCTCTCGCCCTGCAATGTTGTCATTTGTGGTTATGTTTACCATGTGTAACACAGTATAAAAATGTGTTTTAGAATAAATCTGGCAACAATGCATCGACTCTCATCGGACTATTTTCGTGAATCCTACTATAGTATGTAGTGTGGCTACTTTTATCTTCATAAATAATTACTTCACTTACTTTATACTGGTGTTGAATTTAATATTTAGAAAGTGAATCAGTTTAATCATTATCTACAGATAACAGATCATTATCTACAGATCTATCCATCTATCTCTCTATCTACATACTGTTGTCTAATTCAGTTTATTTTATTTTTAATTTTAGCATTTGATAGGACTTTTATAAAATCTTTTAACATACCTTACACTTTGATAAAGACAATGTATAGAGAAAAAAATAAGTAGGGACATCCTTATGGGGAAGTTAGAATGCTGCCCCCGAAACACAGATAGCACCACCAAGATGGTAAGGATTATGGTGATTGGTTGAATGGAAACAGATGACTAGAATAATCTTACAGAAGTTTGTTATTGTTTGTATTTTTTTGTAAACAAATATGTTCATTTTGACATTTAAGAGGTAGAAAGAGTGCTTCCCGTGACAGTAAGGAGAAGTCATCCTAGCATCAGCACCTTATTTTCCTCTGGTTTTTTGCGCAAAACTAATTTTTTTATTGTGGGATTTCTCTACTTATTTGGTTCTATTTACATTGTATAAAGTTACCGTACCTCTCATAATCATACATAACAAACAGATACAACATATACATTTTATCTTTAAAACAGCTGTGTCATGGGTTGAGAATAATATTCTATAGATACAGTGGTAAGCAACGAAGTTAAACTATAGAGTGATAAACGTATGTTAATTTTTCGCTCAATTTTGATTTGCGCCATTTTACCCACGATTCCCGCTGTTTCCTTAGTAACCATCCCTCACTTTACCCTCGTTCCCTGGTTACCAGTTTTAGCTACAGTACTCTGATTGGTCACAACAAGCTTCAAAAATAATTACAGATTATAATTTTAATACATATGATTAGTGTTGTTATTTGTCTATAAAATCACTTTGATTTGATGGTCTGTGAACAGGCTATTGCAGTTGGTTACCATAGAAACTTCAGAGAGATGTGGGTAAGGTGGGAAATCACTGGTGGGAAAGTGTAAACAAAGGACTGGTTAAACGGGAAACAGTGAGAATCGTGGGTAAAATGGCACCACAACTGGTGGCACCTGGATTCAACAGGGGGCAAACTTCCCAATCTTTACAGTTACTTGTAGTTACTTTGTTTTCCCTTTTTATGTGCTTAATCTGTACCATTAATTATTAGTGAAAAAAGTGGTGTATGGATTTCATAACCACAAATTTTCATATATGACAGTGAATTATTTTAAGAGAAGATATTTTATATTAGTTTGAAAATGAATAATTTTACTTGAAGACACTTCAATTCAAATTATTCCTAAATCACTAAATCACTTTTTGAGGCAGAGACCTCACATAGTGGGTATTTTAACCTGCATATGAATGAGAGATGAGTGTATGATGATTGTGGCACGATCTTATAGTCTTGTTACTGACTAAGGCCGACATTCTCCTGAGACAGGATTGTTAATTAATAGCCCAACAGCCAATGGTATCTAGATACCTACAGTCTCTAACCTCATATATACGAATTGGTCTAATTATGAGGATGGGCTTTATGGATGAACTAGTATTCACTAGTGCGGACATAATCCCCACGAGAGATAACGCATCAAAGATCACGGGAGATTATTGAAAACTAGGATGAAGTACTGCGTATTTACAAAGAATGTTGTTTATTAATATATATACAGTAAATAAATGTGTTAAAAAAATTTTGTTTCCTATCTTGCTGTATTTGAAAATTAGTTTTTTATACAATTTTGTTCTTGAAAATAAATCAAACTAATTTTGAGGTATTTCGCAGGTATTAAAGCATATGTGTTATTTTTCTAGAGACCATTGTATTTAACCAAAAAGGACTCTGTTGCTAGTTTCAAAATAATAATCATACTATGGACCACTGTGCTATGTGCTATGGACCATACTTTTCTAGATAAATGTATTATGTAAAATCATTTGTGTTTGATGCAAGTTATTTAAATACATAGTTTTGGAAAATCCTCATCTCACTATTGTGGTACTATACAATAAGATAGTTAAAAACCTTACTACTGTACAATCAGGTTTGACAGTGTTATCGACTAAAAATATGAATTAAGGTAATATTTTAGGCTAAAATTATATATTTGAAATGCTACATGCATAAATCAAAAGAAATTCATAATTTTTCTCTGGAAAAATCAATCCAGTAAAACAAGTCTTGAAAATTATATCAATTCATTTAAAACGGTTCAGATATTCCACTTTCACGCAGTAGTCTCTGTGCTGCAATGGACTGGTTTGCGGCGGTAGTTCAATTTAACACTACTAGAATGCGTGAGCGCCACTGTTATTTTACACCGGAGATTGTTGTAGAAGATGTCAAATATTCGTTTTCGGTAAATGGTTCAAACTTTGACCATTAATCGACTGTTTTATTTAGCTTGGCTAAGACTTAAAGCTATACTCATTATCATTGTAGGACACAACGATAAACCTAATGCAGAAGTTAGGTTCCTATCATGTGTAAGAGGAAGAACACGGTAGCACCGAAACTAAAAAAAACTTCATCATTGATTATTTGTTCAAAATTTCGAGATCTGGAAACTGATTACGTCATCAGCAGATTGTTAAAAACGATGAAACATCATGTAATAATGTTAGTAAAATAGTACACTTGGTAAAAATGGATATCTGTAAAAAATGAACTAAAGGCAGTCAGTAAATTGTAATACTGTAACGGACTGAAAATACCAAAGATGCTGAATCGGGGATGACAAATTTACGCAGGCCTAACCACAAGTTAATTAATACGATATCGCCATATGACCAATTGATGTGCTCAATTTACAACTACAGTCAAAACAGAGATTACCTATACACTGTTCAATAAATTTGGGATCTTCAGGTAAAGCCTATGTGAATTTGCTATCAAAATCATGTAAAACACAACATAGGCCTAATTTTCATTTCGACCACCGCTGCGCTTAATTGAATATGAAAAAACAAACAATGATCATCAGTAAAATAATCTCATCCTGCACTGACTTGAGTGTTGAGAACCACAGCTGCCTAGTGCCTACTGATGACCGTAATTGGGAAGGCACACAATTACGGGTGATTACCGCAGAACCACCGCTAGAATGACAAGCTAAACTGAAACATTTGGCCGCAGAGGAAGGATTGGTCACGGTAGAACGTCCAAGAATCTCCGTAAGTATTCGCTGGCATCTCTGTCTCCATAGTTCACTGTTAGGCTGAAACAAATACAAAACCTCTTCCACACTAGCCGATAACCTATATTAATATGTTCGTAATCTGTGAAATAAAATTATTGTTCCTAGACTGTCCTTATTAGCTATCACAATCAACCCTTTCAGTCCCAGGTACTGATTCAAAGGGCTATAATTAAGTAAAAATTATATCTTAATATACTGTTTACTTAATGTAATTTGTCTAAAAAATCATAAACAATTAGAAAATACAATTGTGTATTACATTAGAAAATTACTCTTCTGCTTAACAGAGATGGTATGTTCGGAAAAAGTTCCGTTATTTTGCAAGACAAAGATATATCTAACATTTTTCACATCGTATTCTTGATTTACCAGTATAGTTTGGCACTTTGTACCTTCCAACTGAGATACTTATACCTAAATTAAGTAGTATATCCTTGGTTTTTTATAATCATTATGCAAAAAAAGAAACAAATGTATACATATGAGATAAATAGGTCCAGTTTTAACCATTTTAACCCTTTTTTAGTTGGCCTCAATTAATTGTAGACTTAAGTTTAAGGTCTTGTACAACGTCCAGTTTTTTGTCCTTAATTGTGGACAACATAACTTTGAGGTTATGTCAGTCATTTTTCATTTTGCAATTGTCCACATTTGAGGACACGCCTTTCTCTTCCAAATATTACAACACATAAATGTGTATAAGAGAGGATATTTTTATTTTCAGAAACTGTAAGATGTACCTATAGGCTTATAACTGTTGAGCCTAAATTAAAATGCAATCTGTTTCAAATATATATAACTAAAAATGGCCCTACCACGGCTCGCGTATAGTTGTGGTTGGACATTCTTCTTTCCAACTGTTGAATGTATCAGGTTTGCCACTCTAAAACCACTAAGAAACTAAATTTACCTTGAAAATCTGTCAACAAACCGGTACAACTGCATTGAAAGGTAGAGAAGTAAAAACAAAAAAACTTTAAATAATTGTTGAAATGTGCGTCCTCAATTGAAGACGCAGGGACTGTAAGGGTTAATAAGTATTTACTACAGTTCTAGGTTTTATTAAAGATAAACAAAACGTTTTAGTCATGGATTTGATTTTTTAATACAATAAACCGCGTCCACGAAAAGTCTCACATCTTTACTCAATCTTTTATTAGGCCTAATCCTTTATACTTTATTATACGGTACTAAAGAGTTATCGTACATTTTACTATTTTACATGTTATTCTATCAAAAGTCATCGTATTAACGGACTGACCACTAGAATTACTTATAAAAACATGCATTGTTACTATGATGGAAACTCATTGTGCTTGCAAGGCGAGTTTGCATGGTGAAGCTTGAATCAATCGTCAGGAGAATGACTTATCATTTTACGTGTGTTTTGACTTTCGTCCTTTCATTCAACAATTTTTTAATCTCGGTTGAACTCTGCAGTGCATTAACCACAGACACAGCATCAATAATGAGTGTTAAATGACTATTAGGGCGATGACTGATCGCCTCTCCACTTGTCACTGCTGCAAGTCAGCAGCTTTTCTGTAGGTAATGTGCAAGGTCAAGGCGGATTAAGGACCTTATGCCACCTGACGACACGTGCAAAATTAATGACCCCTCAGATTGCATCAGCTTAATGTGTGGCAGTAAACAACAAACTGACTATTTGTACAATACCGGTAATAATATGTCTAGTTTTCATCGCCGAAACTAGAATAGGGCCTACTCTTATGGTAGGTGACAACTACAGCTGATTCCAAGCATATAAATAAGAATATCGATCAATAAGTAAATAAAGTAATTTATATAGAAAGTAAATGAGTTTTAATTGTAGAATTTTTCACGGAAATAGTCGGATGAGAGTCAAAACATTGCTGCCAAATTTATTCTGAAACACATTTTTATATTGTATCACATATATGGTAAACATAACAAAAATGACAATATTGCAGGGTGAGAGGGGGTGAAAGACGACAGTAGTGTAGAAAAGCCACTCCTGGCCCGGAAGTGACGTCACCGGAAGCCACATGCCACGGCACGCAGCTTCCGGTGGGCCAGAAGTGGGGACAATAGATGTCGGGGTGGAGATGGTGAGAGCGTCGGCGGTCGGTTGAGCGAAGAGTGCGCATAAAGTAGAAGTTAGTTCAAAATTGAAATTCGACGGTGTTAATAAAAACTCTAATAGTTGAACGAAACTAGAAGTTAGTGTAAAACTGAAATTCAACAATCGGGGTGTTGAACTAAATTTGCGCATAAATTAAAAGTTGGTTCAAAGCTGAAATTCAACGATTGGGAGTTGAACTAAATTCGCGCATAAATTAACCGGGGTTGAAGTAAAACCTCGCATAAATTAAAAGTTAGTTCAAAATTGTAATTCGAAGGTGTTAATAAAAACTCTAATAGTTGAACGAAAATAAAAGTCAGTTGAAACATTGCGCAGCCATAACAAGAGAGAGAGAAGGTAGATAGAAGTGTTAAGTTCCGCGGATAGAACGAGAATGAAGAATGAAACATGACGCGTCGAAATATATGCGTGACTGTAGATGTCAGATGGTGAATTAATCAATGGGGGGAGTGGAGATGGCGCTCGGTTGAACTAAAATTGCGCATAAATTAAAAGTTGGTTCAAAACTGAAATTCAACAATTGGGAGTTGAACTAAAATTGCGCATAAATTAACCAGGGTTGAAGTAAAACTAATATATGTTAGTAAAAGTAATATATGTTGTGTCCGCAAAAGTTTCAATTTCAAACATTGCGTATCCATCACAAGAAGTATGTTAGACGTGTAGAAGTGAGAACAAGACAGATGAATAAGATATAACGTCGAGCACGCGAAGGTGATTCAAACAGGACGACATGTGCTAATGTAAATGAAAGTTCAGGTTAGTAGCAATTAGACTTGTATAATGAAGTTGGCGAAACGTATATATAATGAGTAGGAAGGATGCGAACAACACAAATGAGGAGGTGTCATGCAAAAGGAAACATATCCACTTTAAAAGATTTTCGGAAAACGCAGAAAAACCATTATTTAATTAATTTGTTATTAAAATCTGAAAAAAATTTAGTCATATATTTCCTTTCCTTCAAAATAACAATTTTTTTAACCAGTTTTTGATAAATTTTATACCAATATTTAAATATTTAATGTTGAAATATGGATATGTTGTATTTTGATTGAACGCCTCGGATGAGTTATTTTTTGCTTGAATTGGTTTGGGATATGTTTTCATTTGATCGGAAATTGGTTAAAACATAGGCCTACTAGTTAGTTTAGTTTGATGTAACTTGCTTATTCTGTAAAATAAAAAAAAAAAACGGTACCTTGAATTAAAAATACTAACAATATAGGCATCATTTGAATTTTTTATTCTTAACTTACAATATTAGATAGGATAATCTTCTAATTGCAAAAATACCGGAACTCAATTTAGAGCGTAGTTTATCAATGTGAAATTGTCCAATTAAGATTTTTATCTACTATTAATCCTAAAAATTTTGTATTATCTTGGAATTGAAAGGGAAATTGTGGATTTTCAATTAAGTTACGCTTTTAGTATTCTTACATGAGAACTTGATAAAAGTCGTTTTATTTTCATTGAGCAAGAGGTTTTGATTACCTAGCTGTGTTTTTACTTTGTTTATTGCTGTTTCTACTGCTGGAAAAATTTTGTTAATATTTTTGTCTGAAATTGTCAAATTAATATCATCAGCAAAAAGACATAATTCATTATTTATTTTTAATTCTGTAAGGCATTGAGGTAGTTTTCCTACATAACAAAGAAATAAAAATGGACCTAGAACAGATCCTTGCGGTACTTAATATTTAATTAGTCTAGTTTTGGATTTTATTTTTAAAACTCTGTTTCGAGCTTTTTGTGTGGTTTCAACATATTGCAGCCTGTCAGTTAAGTAAGATTTTATTAAAGCCAAATCTTTACCATTGATTCCATAAGAACTTAATTTATGAAGCAAAATTGGATGTGATACACTTTCAAACGCCTTAGTTAAATCAAAAAATGCAGTAACAACTTGTTCATCATTATCTATTTTATTTATTATATATTCAATAAAAGATATTATGGCAGTAGTTAATATAGCTGTTGCATCTAGGGAGTCACGTGATAAAATACTGGCTCGTCATTGGCTGCAATGGATGTGTTTTCTTCTGCTTGAATTCGGGCTTGGATATGATCTCTTTTGCTCTAAACTCTGAATTTTGGAGTGTAAAATCAATTGGATATGTATTTTTCTGCTACAAACCAACTTTACCATTGAAAAGCAATGAGGCCAAAGACCATAGAGTGATAAAAATCTCAATTTTGGATTTCTATGGATATGTATGCTTTTGCATGACACCTCCTCAAATGCGAGTTAATTAATGGTCACGGCGCGATAAACAATCTTCTTTTATAACGGTTATCGCGTGAGAAGATCAGTTCCGCATGAGCGCCCAAGTGGAACCTCCCGTGTTCACTCAAGCGGAACCCCCCCCCCCTGACTAATCAAGCGGAACCCCCCCCCCCGTGACTAATCAAGCGGAATCCCCCCCCATAAAAATGGAGATTAAAATCCCCCCCCCGGTGGTCACTCAAGCGGAACCCCGCCGGGTCGATGACCGGTCAATGGCCGGTCACGACCGGTTGCTAACCCCATCTAATTACCACACTTCACATCCCATGCCAGCCGTGAACTACTATTGTTTGAATGAAACAGAATTAAACATGGCAGCCACCATGGAAAATTCTAACCTCAAACCTTGGTTTTACGTCACGGCGCATGCGCCGCTCCCACTTCTTCGTTTCATTTTTATGCTGCTATAACTTGTACTGGAGTGAACCAACTTCACGCTACGGCGCCTAGTCCTGTATTACTCACTTTAGCGCTACTGCGAATGCGCCTAGTCTGTATTACTCACTTTAGCGCTCCTGCGAATGCAACGAGTTCTCCGAATCGGAATCACTCCTCGCTATTGCGCATGCGCCGAGTCCTGTATTACTCAATTTAGCTCTACTGTGCACGGAAAGTTCTAACCTCAAACCTTGGATTTTACGTCGCTGCGCATGCGCCACCCCCACTCCTTCGTTTCATTTTTACACTGCTGCGAACTGGAGTGGATTGAAGACCGTACTGGAGTGAAACAATTCCCCCACCACTGCATTAATTACCCCCACCACTCGAAAACCCGAGGAGCGATACGAGCCCGATTTTCGCGTCAGTCGTCAACGAGTTTTCATAGCGAAAAGTCGTTGGCGACTCGGTAAGAGGTTCAAATATATAGTAGGCCTATATATATATTTGAACTTCTTATACTACGTTGCGTTCTTTAATGCAATGTGGTATGTGTGTGTGTGTGTGTGTGTGTGTAAATATTAGTTGTAAGTTGCACTTAATTTAAGAATTAATTTGCGCATTGCGATGTTAGTTATAAGTTGTGTTTAGCGTTAAGGTGTATTAATTTTAAGAATAATGATGGTATTTGGTTGCGTTGAATTATTTGATATTTAATAATGATGTGTTGTTAGTTTTAAGTGTAGGTATTAATAATTAATGTTGTTGTTTTGCCTTTCAGCTAGATGATAGGGGGTAGATTAAATGTAAATTCAGAAGTTCGGTTGAACTTCACTTAGAAGGGGTGGGACATCCGCAAATTGTAGGTAGCGGACTAGGTTTTTTGCATTTTGTTTAGGAATATGATGGGTGGGATTAGCTTGGGTGGGTGTTAGAGTTGCGTTTCTGCATTAGCTGTTCCAGTTTCCCTTCGAATTCACGGTTACGGATGGACCCGGACCGGCCCGTTACGGATGGACCCGGACGGGCCAAACAAAATTGCGTCGATGTCCCTCGCAGAACGTAACTAGTGGGTTGGGAGTGGGAACCGTTAGGCAAACAGGGTGGTGGGAACAGTTACTACTGTTCCCATCACCTTGGTTCTTTATAAGTCTTGAATGACCTTGACCCACTTTCGGAAGGGTCAATGACCGACCCCCCCCCGTGTTCACTCAAGCGGAACCCCCCCCCCAGAAAATTAAAATACCTATAACTCGATAATGGATTAACGGATTAGGACAAGCGATACACCATTGAAAAGGTCTATGTAAGACGAACATTTTAGTTAAAGAAGAATTTAGTTATCTTATTTTAGTCGAAAGTTGTGCGAATTATTTGAAATAAATACCCCTCTCTTTCCTTCCCTCCCACCTTCCCCCACTTAACGGCTATTAACCCTTCTCATTAGCATACTGTTATAAAAGACGCATCGACCACGGCTAACGTTTCATTCTGTTTCCAGACGTTACGATGCGAACTGCGAACACAACTACCACGATGTCATCCCTGCCGACTACAACTTCCACTACAGCCAGCTCTTCTATTACAAGTTCAACTTCTACTTCTACTACGGCTTCAACTCCAGTCAAGAAAACTCTTCGCTTGAAAAATGCTCCCGACTGGTATAAGTGCAAGCTAGAGCGTTGTGTTTCTCCTCCATTATTTTTAACACTCTAAGTCTCGTTATCTACTTTTCTGAGGCCGTTGTACAGTTATATGACCTCTCCGACTTGCATTGTTTGCCGGTGTAGCTTCATATAGCGTGCAAAGAATGGTTCCTAATGAAATCTCATCAGCATTCAAAGACAGAGACAGTTGTTTTGCAAGTTAATTAGTCTTGAAATAATGAAGTAGGAAACGTATATGTAATGAGTAGGAAAGATATAAACACCGCGAATGCGAGTTAATTAGTGGTTGCGGCGCGATGAACATTTGCCTTCATTATCACATAACGACTATCTCGTGAGAAGATCGGTTCCGCATGAGCGCCCAAGTGGAACCTCCCGTGTTCACTCAAGCGGAACCCCCCCCCCCGTGTTCACTCAAGCGGAACCCCCCCCGTGTTCACTCAAGCGGAACCCCCCCCCGTGTTTACTCAAGCGGAACCCCCCCCCCCGTGTTCACTCAAGCGGAACCCCCCCCCCTGAAAATTAAAATGGCTATATCTCGATAATGGTTTGATCGATTACGACAAGCGATACATCATTGAAAACGTCTATGTAAGACGAACATTTTAGTAAAAGAAGAATTTGGTTATCTTATTTGAGTCAAAAGTTATGCAAATTATTTAAAATAAATACCCCCCTCTTCTTCCTTTCAACCCACCTCCCGGATCAATAATCGGTCACGGCCAGCTGTTACCCCTCTCATTAGCATACCGTTATAAAAGCGGAGCAAGCGTTGTTCACTCCTCATTCCGCTTCTACACGCCACTCTTGTTGTTTCGTCTCTGCTCTTTACAATATTACTTGCTTTAAAAATGCCTCCTCATCTTAGTGAAAATTTCAGTTCTTCCGAAATTTCTGATGTTTTTGAACAACCTGAAGACACTTTAAATAACGACAGTGAAACTGAAGATGATGATGAAGATGATTATTATAGCGTTAAAATTAGTGAAGAACTGAAAGTTATAGCAATTGATCCACAATTCCCATTCGATACAATAGAAAAATTCATGTCTGAAGCTCATAAATGTTTGGATTCAGGATCTTACGTACGAATCGGCTCTTTTATATTGTATGATGATTGTAATTCTTTTCTTGTAACACCAAATGATAGAGACCGCATGCTGCAGTGGGCTCAAACAATGAAGGAGTGCTACCAACAAGGTGTGGTTGTTGGCGGCTATTTTACAGCGCAAGTGGTTTAATAACCAAATTACCCTTCCCCCACCTTACACCTTATCCCTTCCCAATCCTTATTCCTTCCCCCTCCCCATTTTTAAAACTCATAAAAGGCGGGCTATGAACCTCCAGGTTTCTAGTCTGTACTTGCACCTTGTGCCGTCAAGATGCTTACCACTTTGTCTTTTAATAGTATTACAGGCACTGAGCGGAAATTCTATAGAAAATTTTGTTCTCTACTTGATAAACCGCAAAAACTACCTCCAAATACTTTCACCTACAAGCTACCTCTGATGGACAAGGATGATGTAAGCAAAATATCATTAGTTCAAGCGAAATTTCTGGAAGAAAAAAATCTTGTTTATGTAAGAGAAGTGTATCATAATGAATATTCAAAAAGATTGGCTTACGAATTCATTAAGGAACATGCAGGACGTGAAAAAGAACAGTATCCAGGACCATTTTATTTATATCTTTTTGAGAATGGAGCTAGTGTAACGGTAGAAATAAGTATCAAATTAATGTAATTCTCCCTATCAAATTTGTGGGGTGAGGGTTTGAAGTAGATTTGCGCATAAATTAAAAGTTAGTTCAAAACTGAAATTCAACAATTGTTGGTCGAACTAAATTTGCGCATAAATTAACCGGGGTTGAATTAAAAGTTCGCATATCTTCCTATCAAGTTTATGAAGTTAGAATTTTGTTTTGCTGTAAAGTTATTGAAATAGTATTTGTATAAGGAAAATTCATATTGAAATACATGTTGTAATTTAGTCGTAGAGATGTGTACTGTACGAAAGCTGGATTTATAGTGAGTCGGCGCGACAAATGAACTTGTATTTATGCAGATTGTTAAAATGGAATAAAGAGATGATAGTAGCAAAACGCTCGAAGTAGAAAGTGTGAATAATGTTATATAAAGAAATAATAGTTAAACAAGGAAAATATTGAAAATTAAAACTGGTATTAAAAAATATGAACGGACAATCAATTTTGTAGAAGGTTAATATTTTGTTGAAAACGTTTGATTTTCTTGGATAGTGAAGAAGAAGAAGATGAAATAGTGGTAGGGGGACTGTTATAAAAGGAGGATTGTGAGAGCCCATTTCATTTCTCTGCGAAACTTCGAAGAGTAAACATCTCAACATGTATCATTGCGATAAATGTTCGGAATCGTTTCACGATGAAATTCTATTAGACTGTCATAAAGAACTATTTCACAACAACGCAGAAGAAGAACAAGAAGAACAAGAAGAACAAGAAGAACAAGAAGAACAAGAAGAACAAGAAGATCAAGATGAAATAACAGCAACATCTTCAACTACTTCACCGAATCTACAAGTATTTGCTTTACCCGGTAAGGTAGTAATGCATCATAAGATTCAAAATGAAAATTTGAACTTAGAAGAATTTATTAGAGAAGCAAAACCAATCGTAAGTAAAACTTTAAAAGAAGAATTGAAAAGATTGAACTTTCTTAAATTTAGTTTACTACTAGAAGCTATGTTTATAAATGTACAAGAAGAATTATCACCAAGAGGATTCATAACGAAAAATCGAACTATCATAGAAAGTTCAAACATTGATTCAATAGTAGAGAACTGTATAGAAGAAATATTAACCAAAATTCAGGAACATGAAGGAAGAGGATCGGGATGGAGTCTTTTAAGTATTGAAGGATTAAATATAAGAGTTCACAAACATGGATATGGACTAAGGGGATCTAGTTACATTCCTTTGCCAAAAAGAATTGAAGATACAAAATCTTGTATTAATGTTAGAAACGCAGACAATGAATGTTTTCGTTATGCAATGACAGCTAAATTTGTACCAAATAATGCGTATAGACCTGACCAGGAATATGAAAATCAAAGACATAGGTACAATTTTCAAGGAATTACTTACCCTGTATCACTAGGAGATATATCAAAATTTGAGAAGAAAAATCCCGGCACGTCTATCAATGTTTTTGCATTAGATAGTTCAAACAAAGTGTATCCTTTACGTATTGCAAAAGAAGAGCTACCAGATCATACGGATTTACTACTACTAACGCGAGGAGATGTGTCTCACTATGTGTACATAAAGAAATTCGACTCACTTGTTAATAAGCAGCTTTCTAAAGATTGACACAGAAAGTTAATTTGCAAGAGATGTTTCAATTTTAAACGAGATGGACTACACGGAAGAGAATGGTTACAAGAGCACAAAAGATTGTGTAACAATAATTATGAAGCAAAGATTACTTTACCTCCGCAAAGCAAAGCATTCGTTTCATTTGAAAAAGTTCATCATCAATACCGTATCCCTTTAGTTGTGTATGCGGATTTTGAATCAACACTTGTTCCAGTTGAAGATGGAAATTTTGAAGCAAGAAAAAGTGTAAAGTATCAAATGCACAAACCAAACAGTTTTTGTTTAATGGTCAAATCAACATTATCAGAAGAACATTTAAACAGATATGGATTAACTTCGAAACCTCTAGTATACCGTGGTGAAAATGCGGAAAAAATATTTCTTGATAATTTATATTCAATAGCTGGAAATGCACAAAGATTATATACAAATATTGTACCAATGAAACCGATGGACGAAGAAGAAGAAATTCAACATGAAAATGCGACTCGCTGTTTCTTGTGCAAAAATGATTTTACTATTGAGAATTATAAAGTTAAAGATCACGACCACCTCACAGGTTATTACAGAGGTGCTTCTTGTAATAAATGCAACTTGAGCTATTGTTTACCACTATTTATTCCTGTGGTTCTGCATAACCTCAGTGGGTACGATGCTCATTTTATAATACCTGAACTAGGAAGAGACGACGGTAAAATCGATGTGTTAGCTGAAACTTCAGAGAAGTTCATAAGTTTTTCCAAAGAAGTTGGAAACATGAAACTAAGATTCTTGGACTCCTACAGATTTATGCCGTCAAGTTTGTCCAAACTTTCAGAAAATTTAAGGAAACAAGATTTCATCGAAACAAAGAAGATTGTAAATAACGACAAACTGGATTTGGTACTTCGGAAAGGTGTGTTTCCATATGATTACATAGACAGTTTAGAAAGATTTAATGAAACATCATTACCTCCAAAAGAAGAATTTAAAAGTAAACTGTACGACATGGATATATCTCAAGATGATTATAATCACGCATGCAAAGTATGGAACGAATTAGGATTTAGAACATTGGGAGAATATTCAGATTTTTATGTTAAACTAGATGTGACTTTATTATGTGATGTGATGGAAGAATTTAGAAATACGTGTTTTGCGGCATATGGATTGGACCCTCTTCATTCGTTCACTTCGCCTGGACTAGCGTGGCAAGCCATGTTGAAAGAAACAAATTGAAAAATACAACTTCTTACAGATATAGATATGGTGTTGATGTTAGAATCAGGAGTTCGAGGAGGATTGACGCAAAGTGTAACACGTCATGTCAGGGCAAACAACAAGTATTTGCCCGATTATGTTGCATCAAAACCAACAACATTCCTGGGTTATTTTGATGCAAATAACTTATACGGATGGGCAATGTCGAATCCCCTTCCATATGATAATTTCAAATGGATAGACCCAGAATCAATTGGAAACATAATGGATATACCGAAGCATGGTGAAACAGGTTATATTTTTGACATCGATTTTGAATATCCAGAACATCTTCACGATGAACATTATGATTTACCACTGCTTCCGAAGACCGAAATTCCTCCAACTGGAAGATGGCCGAAATTAATGATGACTTTAACCGATAAGTCTAGGTATGTTGGACACTACTGGATGATACAACAGGCCTTAGACTTGGGATTGAGAATTACAAAAATTAATCGAGTACTACAATTCTCTCAATCTTGTTGGTTAAAACCGTACATTGACAACAACACAAAAAGAAGAGCTGCTGCTACATCAAGTTTTCAAAAAGACTTTTTCAAACTAATGAACAACGCAATATTTGGCAAGACTTTGGAAAACAAAAGGAAACATAAGGATATCAAATTGGTAACTGATCCAGTAAAATTACAGAAATTAGTGCAACAACCAAACTTTGGTACATCTGTAATTATTAATGAAAATCTAGTTCTTATTTCCATGAACAAGAAGTCAGTTAAAATGGATCGTCCTTTGTATCTTGGAATGTCAATCTTGGATATTTCTAAAACACACATGTACGAGTTTCATTATAAGAAGATGGGTAACTATTATGGAAGAGATAACATTGGTATTGCATATATGGATACAGATGCACTCATTTACTGGATTAAAACAAATGACATGTACGAAGATCTACGCACCTTTATATATAAAGATGATTTCGACTTTTCTGATTATCCTAAGGACCATCCAAATTACGACTACGACAGAAACAAGAAAGTATTGGGAAAATTTAAAGATGAAACAAATGGTGTGCCAATGATGGAAATTGTAGCATTGATGTCCAAACTGTATTCGTTTCAACTGTACATAAACGAAAGGAACGAACATCAAGTCACAAAGAAAGCCAAAGGAATAAAAACCTCTTTCCTGAAGAAGAACGTACAGTTTGAACATTATAAAAGATGTTTGTTTGAAAATGTTGAAACAACTGCAACATTTAACACCATAAGAAGCTTCAACCATCGTCTTTTCAGTGTGAAGCAAACCAAATCGGCATTGAGCTATAAGGATGACAAGAGATACATCCTTGAAGACAACATAAGAACTCTGCCATTTGGACATTACTCTCTAAACCCTATCGACCAGTAAACCTATTCTTCGTCCTCTACCTTCTTCCTTTTTTCCTTTCCGTAAAGAAGAGGGGACATGGCAAGCCCAATGCCATGTTCCCTCTTTTTTACACTAATATGAAATGGCCTTGACCTATATTCAAACTATATAAAAGAGAATGAACTGTTGTACGGATCAGTATTTTTACAAGCGGTGTGCAAGCAACACCTGAAGATGGAAAGTGTGAAGGACAAGATTGTAAATGAACTACATAAACCAGCAAGAAGAAGATTTCCAAGAAGAAGTACAATTATTAAGGGAATGAATGATCTTTATCAAGCTGATCTCATTGAAATGATACCGCACAGTAAATTAAACAAAGGTTTTAAATATATTTTAACAATTATGGACTGTTTTACTAAAATAGCTGACGCTTTACCATTAAAGGATAAGACTGGTAAAAGTGTTACAAAAGCTATGGAAACAACGATACAAAGAAATAAATTCAAAATCAAACATCTACAGACCGATGATGGAAAAGAATATTTTAATAAAGACTTTGGAGCTTTGATGAAAAAATATCAAATAAATCATTATTCTACAAATTCTGAAGTTAAAGCTTCAATAATTGAAAGATTCAATAGAACATTGAAAGGAGCGATGTACAAACAATTTTCAAAACGAGGATCATACGTGTGGTATGACATATTACCACAACTTATAAAAGAGTATAACAACAAATATCATCGTACCATTGGAATGAAACCTATCCAAGTAAACAGCGCTAATGCTAAGGTTGTATTACAACGCATCAGAAATAATACAACACCTAAATTGGAAAAGTTGCAACCAAAAAAGTTTAAGGTCAACGATAAAGTTCGTATAAGCAAGTACAAAGGTGTATTTAGTAAAAGGTATCTACCAAATTGGACTAATGAAGTATTTACAGTTTATAAAGTGCAACCAACTATACCTGAAACTTACTTATTAAAGGATAACAAGGGTGAATTACTTCAAGGTGGATTCTACGGACATGAATTGTTGAAATCAAATGTCGGTGATGTATATCTTGTTGAGAAGGTTTTACAAAGGAAAAAAGATATGGTTAAAGTCCGGTGGTTAGGATTCGATAAAAGTGAAGACTCTTGGATTCCTTCAAAAGACTTGGTATAGTAATTTAATAGCTCATTGTGTGTTTAACCTTGATACAAGATGGAGATTGTACAACAAAAAGATCGATTTAATATCAATAATATTGATGAATTGACGGTTGACAATGATAGGTTAAATCATGGTAAACATGGTGAATTACTACCAAATACGATAAGATGTTTAATAACTGGTCCTTCAAATTGTGGAAAAACAAATGTTGTTTTTAACCTTATAACTAATCCTAAAGGATTGCGCTTTAACAATATATACATTTTTTCAAAATCATTGCAACAACCGAAATATCAATTATTGGATAAAGTACTTGCAAGTGTACCTGAAGTGAATTTCTACAAGTTTAATGCCAGTGAAACAATTATGCAACCAAATGAAGCAAAACCATTTTCTATTTTTATTTTTGACGATGTGTCTTGTGAAAATCACGACACTATAAGGAATTATTTCGCTATGGGAAGACATCATAATATCGATAGCATTTATATTGGTCAAACATACAGCAAAATTCCAAAACAACTTATAAGAGATAATGCAAATATGTTGATTATCTTTAAGCAAGATGAAACAAATTTAAAGCATATATACAATGATCATGTAAATGCGGATATGCCATTTGAGAAATTTAAAGAAATGTGTGGCAAAGCATGGAATGAGAAATATGGCTTTCTCGTTATTATGAAGGAAGAAGATATTAAAAATGGTAGATATCGTATAGGGTTGGATAAATTTGTATTTATGCGTTGAACTACCGATGCTACATCTAGTTACACGTTGAACTTCACAGTGTAAACATGGTGAATCAAGAAAAACTATTGAAAGAAATAAAATCACTCAGTGATTCTATTAGGATGAAGAATCGTGCATTGAGGATGGGTTTAAGTGAAAGAGAAGAATTTCTAGAGACTACATTTAAACCTATTACGGAACCTTTAAAACAGATATCAGAAACTATTGGTAAACCTCGTTATGAAGGAGATGTTTTACTACCAGTTTCTAAACAAGAAGTACAAGCATTAAAAAAAGAAGAAGATGATGATTCATATACAAGTGCTAGTGAGCAAGAAGAAACAAAAGAAGAAGAAGAACCAATTGTTGAAAAGGAAGAAGAACAGCCAATACCTGAAGCTGAACAATCTATTCCAAATTTAACTCAATTGAGTAGCGATATATTACAACATGGACCTCTTGGAAGAAAATATATAATGAAAATGCTACATGACATGAAATCAAACCCGAATTTGAGTAGATCACACGTATACGGAGCAAGAATTGATGGGAATGAATTAAAGATCGGCGATTCAAAGCTTGAAATAACACAAGACGATTACATCATTATTGGTGAGCATAAATATAAAGGAACAAAAGGACTTTATGAATTAATTTTTAAAAACATACCACTAAGATATTCATCCAAAGATTTAAGTGTTTTTAAGGAGATTCTACAAAATACTAACGCTCATAAAAGAAACTACTTAAAGGATGCAATGATTAATCGTTCACGTGCAACAAAATATAACATCGTTATAAAAAAGTTGTTTCCTCCACGAAAATTGCCAACATTACGTACTGCACCAGCGGTGAGACAACCACTGAAAAGAAAATCTTTATCACTTATGGATTTATCACTTCTTGAACAACATAGTAAAAAGAGTAAAGGAGATACTTCAACATCTGGCAAAGGATTGATGAAAAATCTATACAATACGAATGTGATTTACTACAACGACATCAATAAATTGGTTGATAGAATGAGACTATTGCATGAAGCCATGGAAGCCGGTCATACAGGTTTAAATAATGAATGGGTAGCTCTGATTGACGAACTCAGGAATCGCGGCATAATTGTATAACTGTCCGCGGATATATAAGAATTGCAGGCGTATAATGTGTCAGTTCTAACATGAGCGTCGACAAGTTCGGACGATACTCCGCGTTAGGAGTGCAAGTTGGAGAAAACAGAAAAAGAAGTGGATTACCGCAAACACCTGAAGGTGACTATAACATAAATAATAAACGTTTAAAGTTTGTTAGAGATCCAGAAGAAGATGGAGATGCAACAAATTTAAAAACAGTTAAGGAGGTAACATCTACAAGTTTAAAACTCGACGACAACCAACTGTATGATGCAAAATCTCACAGGGTTATTAACGTTGCAAAACCAGTCAATAATGGAGATGTTGTTAATAAAGGTTATTTTCTATCTGCGATGGAATACGCTTTACTGTTGGAAAAGACTAAAAGTGGAAAAAAGTACAATGTTTTAAATTATAAAATAACTAATGTGGCAGATCCAACCGAGGATACAGATACAATCAATAAGCGTTATTTGCACTCTGTAATACCAGAAAAGAAAAAAGATGGATTTTCCTTCTATAAATATACTATAAACGATATTGGATATCCTAAAGAAGAAAGTGATGGTGTTAATATTAAATACATGAAAGATAATTGTATTTTATATAATGGTGCTGTTATTGATTGTCATGGAAAAGTGTTGTCCAATCTGAAAGATGGTTCAACTCCATCGGATGCTGCTACCGTGAGACAAATGAATGAAAGCTTGAAGAAAGGAACATCCGCTTTTGTTAAACAAAATCAGGTGGTGTCAAAGAAAGGTGATGAGTTTGTGCAAGGAAGTGAAAAGTTTACCTTACTACAACTAAAAAATGACAAGTGGGATGGAAAAAATAAAAGATTGTCAAATATAAGTTTAGGCACGGAAGAACATGATGCGGTTATTTTAACACAAGTGCTACAACTATCAGCTACTGGTGTTAACTTTATATGTGGAGGTAGACGATTAACCCATGTAAAATCTGGTAAAGATGATAATGATTGTGTTGTTGTGAAACAAACTATAGTTTTAGATAAAATAAATAACTTATATGATGGAAAAAATAGAAGAATATCTAACATATCAGCAGGAATAGCTCCGAATGATGTTGCTACTATTAATCAAGTTATAGCAACCTCTACAAACGATCCATCTGTGTATACATGTAATGGTAAACGTATCACAAATCTTGATAATCCTACACGTAACAAAGATGCTACTAATGTAGAGTATGTAATGAATCTTGTAGGTAATGTAGTTATTGATATGCATAATCATTTGATTAATGCATCGATGAAACACAATAAAATCGAAGATTCTCTGAGAAACCAATGGATTAAAGATGAAATCATTGATAGATACTAGTAAAACTTATGAATATTTAAGTATAGAATACACAAAAAAGGATTCATTATCATAAAGTATTTCATAGAGTGAAGACGTTGGTTACATAAAACAGCATAATGAAGACCGTATCGCTCAGTCGTCGTCAAGACAGCGGCAAGAGAGGACGTGGTTTAACATCAGCTGCATTATCCCTGCTCAGACGGATTCCAATTGGTGCTGTTGTGAATCGAGCGATAGACGCTTTACCATACGAATTACATCTGCCCGGAGGTTATCAATATTGTGGACCTGGAACTAAGTTGTCAAAACGTTTAGCAAGAGGAGATCCTGGAATTAATAAATTTGATCAAGCTTGCAAAGAACACGATATAGCATATTCAAAGTATAAAGATTCAACAAATAGATTAATAGCGGATAAAATTCTAGCGGAAAAAGCTTGGCAAAGAGTAAAAGCAAGTGACGCAAGTATTGCAGAAAAAGCAGCGGCTTGGGCAGTAACTACAGCCATGAAGACGAAAGCAAAGTTAGGTGCTGGAAGACGTCGCAGAGGAAGACCTGCAAAAAGAAGCGCTCCCAAAAGAGGTGGAAACATTAAAAAAGGACGTCGTAGAACTCGTAAGGCAAATGTAAAGAAGACTTCTGTTTGGCAAATGGTAAAAAACGGAGCAGGTTTATACCTAAGACCATACCGTGTGTACTAAATAAAAAGAATCAATTGATAATTCCAAATAAAGCCTTAACAAATCATCAGTTAAATGATTATGTAAAATGTTTGAAAATACCATTTTTTCGAGGAGTTTTTATGAAAGATGCATTACCAACTAAAATATGGGAAAATGAAACTGGAATAGTAAATTTGGATTCCACCTATGGTCCAGGCACTCATTGGGTATGCTATAAAAAGCTCGGACAAACCGTTTACTACTTTGACAGTTTTGGCAATCTACCACCGCCGAAAGAACTGCAACATTATTTTCGAAACTCCAAAAACATTTTTTACAATTACAAAAGAGAACAACCTAACAATACTGAAATATGTGGGCATTTATGTTTGGAGTTTCTAGCGAAGAGTGTCAGTCAGCTTTAAGATGTCATCGTATACAGTGTCACTGAGTGGAAATTCATCCACATTGAAAAGTACGCTGTTCCCAGCATTGCGTCTATCCAAGGAAAGATTATGGGAAGCGGCATTACTTGATTTGACTACCTACAACTCAATACCCAATGTTACGGAAGGAAAGAACAATTTACTACATTATTATGAAACTAAGGATGCTTCAGGAAAATACTCAGAATTGAAAATAATTACATTTCCTACTGGAGCTTATGAAATCGATGATATAAACCAATTATTACAGAAACAACTCGGAGAAGACAATATCACCGTTAAAGGAAACAATAATACTTTAAAAGCAGAAATAACTTCAAAATATTATATTGATGTCAGCTTGGAACAGTCGATTGGCAGTTTACTTGGATTTACAGATACAAAAAAGAAAATCTTAACTCCTGGAACTACTCATTCAGGTGATACAACTGTTACAATATTGAAAGTCAATAGTATCGATATAACGTGTAATATTATACACGGATCGTATAGAGAAGGAGTGAATCAGCATATTTTACATACATTTTATCCAACAGTGGCTCCTGGTTTTAAAATTGTTGAGAAGCCACAAAACTTGATATACCTACCGTTAAACACCAGTTTCATTTCAGACATCGTACTGAACATATTGGATCAAGACGGTGTTAGTGTTGACTTTAGAGGAGAAACGATAACTATACGGATACACATCTGAGCGGCAACATAAAGGTCAACATGGGATTATCATTTAAACCGCAACGGAAGAGTCGGGAGCTCAGTAGCTCCTCGACATTGGAAGAGTTAACATCGGACAACATTCGTTTTCTACAGAAGATTGGATTGAAACTTAACAACGATGGATATCCTGGATATATCTCAAGGTACGACATTCGACGAAACACTATGGGAGAAGGAATATCACACGCACAACCCTTACACTTCATCAAAATTAAACAATAACGATGAAATAAGGAATCCCATTCAACAACAAGATATTTACACATTACCGTGTGAAAGTAATTTGTACATTGAAGGACGGGTATTAAAATTGGATGGAAAAACTGCTTCAACAGTTCCTTTTATAAATAACCCGATGGCATATCTTTTTGATGAAATAAGATATGAGATATCAGGGGTGACAGTTGATTCGACAAAAAAGGTTGGTATAACAACGACATTGAAAGGATTAACATCATTAACACCGCATGAGAAGAATTCAATAGTCACCGCCGGATGGGTTGCTCCTGATAAAGACACTATAACACCGGATTCCAACGGTCACTTTGATTTTCATGTACCTTTACGATTGCTTTTGGGATTCGCTGAAGATTACAAACGAGTAATAATAAATGTCAAACAAGAATTGGTATTACTCAGATCTTCAACTAACAAGGACTTGATACTTGCAGACCCTGCAACTACTGAAGATAAACTGGAATGGCAACTACAATTAGATAAAGTTGTTTGGAGAGTACCTCATGTAAGATTGGCTGATGAACATAGAATCGTATTATTGAGAAAGTTAAAATCTGACCGTGATATTGTGATGCCATTCCGAAGTTGGGAATTCCATGAATATCCTACACTACCTCAGACCGAACGACAAACATGGACCGTCAAGACATCAACTTACTTGGAACGAGCAAGGTACATAATACTCGGTTTTCAAACTAAGCGAAAAGATGTTATCACTGCAAATGCTGGTCAATTTGATAACTGTAAAATAAAGAATTGTGAAGTTTTCCTAAACTCTCAATTCTTTCCGTATGACAATTTGAATGTCATGTTCAGCAAAAAACGTTTTTCCATTTTATACGATATGTATGCAAGATTTCAATCGTCATATTATGGAAAGACTAATACTCCACTATTATCACCTGACCAATATTATTCCAAGGCTCCGATAATTGTAATAGATTGTTCAAAACAAAATGAATCGGTAAAATCATCAAGTGTGGATATAAAAATTGAAATGGAATTTGAAGAACCCGTAGCGGATGGAACTTCAGCATACTGTCTTATTCTACATGATAAAATAGTTACTTACACACCGCTGACCGGAATCGTGAAGAATGTACTTTAAAAAGAATTAGTACAACGACTGCAGATTTTTGAGGTTAGAATTATCTGTCTCAATTTTTGAGGTTAGAATTTCGTTTGTGAAAGACAAGTTAAAAACAAACATTTATGTGAGTGTATAAATTTCAAGGATTCGACGAAAAACATAAAAGCGAGAAAATCATGAGTGGAAAATTCATTATATCTTCGACCGTCGTATGGGAAACATCGTTCGCAAGATGAGTTCTACTAACGGAGAAGAAAATACACCTCTAATGGATGAGAATAGTTCAGATATAGAAAAACAAGTTGAACGAGAAATGGACGAGTTCCTCAAGTTTAACAAACATAAGAAGAGAGAAGAAGAAAAAGAAGAAGGAGAAGCTGAAAAAGAAGTAAAAAGAAAAAAGGTTGAAGTTAACATTACAACTAATATTTTAACAGAAGTATTTCTTCGGATTTTCTACCCCATTTCTTCATGCCTGACGAAAAGTATTTCAGTTGGAATTTTAAAATCATTGGATTATTCACCGATTGTTATTTTAAATCATGGAAATAAAATGGTTACATTCACTGAAACTTCTTGGGAATCATTTATGAAACATTTACATCTTTTGGAATGCTATTTGAGTAACAACACATTTGGAAGAAGAACAAGATTAAGTTTATTGGAATCAAATATTGAAGTTGATATAGTGAAACATCGTGGAGGACAAATGGTTCGCTTCAGAGATTTAACTAGACATGATGTAAAATTACATTTGACTAAAGAAGAATTTTACACTTTAAGTTGTACTACCGGTCTCGTCACCAGATATTTGAAACAACTAATATTTTCAAGTGCAATAATCAAAGACTATCTAATCGATACATTGGACAGACAACCTTTCGTTCCAATTTTATACGGTCCCGTGGATACTTCAATTTTTAATCGAATACCTCAAGAAGTGGATATGTGGAGACAATTGAACAACTATCACACCAACTTTAATATCGACGAAGAAGCGCAAGAAGTTAAAGAAGAACAATCGTGTTTGTAATACAAGTCAGTTGCTGACGAGACTTCATCATGAACAAACGGGTTTCGTTTTCTAATGCGCCACATATAATGGAAGTTAAAAAAGGTATAATTGAATTTCAAGCTTTTCGAGGAAATGATGGAAATTTTATTATAAAAGAATTAGTAATTTTGGATATTAACACATCTGTAGTTTATCATTACTTATTCAAACCTCCATTACCATTCAATAGACTAACAACTAAAGCGAAAGTTACAAACAAATGGTTGTACAAACATTTTCACAACTTAAGATGGGATGAAGGTTTTATTAATTATAACATGATGCCGCACATTATGAATCATTACTGCAAAGAGTTCAAAACTATCTACACAAGAGGATTGGAAAAAGCTAATTGGATACAATCATTTACAAGCAACGAAGTGATAAATGCAATAATAGATAGAGATTTCCAATGCTACTTCAATGAACTTTGTATTTCATCAAAGAGTTTTAAACATCGAAGGTCACAGTGCGCTTTGAAGAATGCCTACCGCTTAAATAATTTCCTTCAACAGAATGGTGGGGGTAATGTCGGTAATAAAAGTGAGAGCGCTACCATGACGCAGCATGAGTATTACTCGAACCTCCGAAGAGACAACATCTCCGACGGACATTATTATTAACAAGAAGATTAACAATAACATCAAGATGGCATCACAGAACTTTCTTCAAAATTTGGTTGATCAATTTAACGCTCATTCTAAATCAACAATCTTACCGACGAAGAAATGTTCTGAACTAAAAGAAGAAAAACATTACATCATACATACAATCAAGAAGATGGACACTTCAATTGGTGATGCTATTAATTGCACATTGAGCGAGGCGCCGTATACAGTTGGTGACGAACCGAAGTTTCAAATCTTCCTACCGAAACGGTTTGTACAACTTCTACAAAATGAAGATCTTCGAGTTATTCAACCTGGCGCACTCTATTTAGTTTCACACGGACCGAGTGGAAACAACTCAACTGAACTAACTATTCATGTAACACCTACTACTAACTAGTTTGTACATAACATTGTAAATATATGTGTTTGTAATGGTTTCTCAATGAAGATGATATAAAACAAAAAATAAAAATAAAAGAAGCAACATATTGTTATGTCTTTGTACATAGCAATATGTTGCTTTTTTTAAAAAAATTCCACGGGATGACCTTGACCCAATTTTGTGTGATAATAAAAGTGAAAATCAACTTGTGAAATTCATCAGTCTACGACTACCTTTCGTACGGTACACATCTCGCTCTCTATAACTAAATACAAAACTTCAACATGTCCTTAAAGGTCAAGTGTGCATCTTACGATACCAACACCATTACGAGTTTTGAACAACTTGAAGAATTAACCAACGAAATGCGAGTTTTACTTACCGGTGGTTATCACTTAACTGTTGATGTTAGTGCTACTAATGTAAGGATGTTTACTAAAACAAAATACTGCGATGATGAAGTATTTCTTTCTACACAACCTACAACATCTTCATCACCAACTGGTCAACATAATATCAAGTTCCACAAGTACTACCAATGTTAAATAGCTTTTATCAAATAAAACTAAGGAATCACGTGATCAATGTCAAGTTGATAAAAAGGGTGTGATACTTGGATAACTAATCATTCGCTTCCCAACTCTCGCTGCGTCAACACCTATTTTTAAAGATGTTATACAGAATGATGATTGAACTTGATGGAAAGATCTATGGAAAAGATTACAACACCGTTGAACAAATGACAGAAGATTTAGAAATATTAACCCGAGAAGGATATCAGGCTAAATTAATTTTAAAATTTCCTGAAGTACATCCACTATCGACTGAAGAACTTATCGCTATGGCTAAAGCGGAGAGAGAGAAAAAGTCTGAAGAAAACAAACAGGAGGGAGAGAAAAAGTCTGAAGAAAACAAACAGAAACAAACTTCTTAAGTATCAATTTTCCTTACATTAGTAAGGTATAATTTTTTAAAACTTCGTTTGGATGACCTTGAAATTATCCCCACCACTTTTTGTAGTACATAAAACTGACTATTCAACACTATACACTCTTATTCTTTCACTGGACTCAGCAGCGTCAACATGGAAAAACAAAATTACAAGCACGAACCTCGTTACTGTTGTGAACAACAGTGTACAGATTTAGGACCAATGATGGTGGACGGGTTAGCTTGCACTAAGTGTGAATTTTTCGGATCTTGTTACTGCAAGTGCAAAACAAAACAACTACCGCCACCGGAATTGCGAACTTTCAAATTTTACAAATCAAGATATTTTCATACATGCTGTCCTCAAAGATGTTTCAAATTTCATCCTCTCGATCTAGCTTATTGTCAACGCACCAAGTCTCATCAAGATGATTTTTGTACACATATGATAAAAAGATGTAAATACAGATCAGATTGGTATTCAGATCCTGTTGAACCATCGAATGTGTAATTTCAGTTTTACACTCTTTTTTAAAACTTCAATTGGATGACCTTGAGATTTCCCCCCCCCCCATTGGTTTTTTTTAGATTCCCCCCACCATAAGTCTTTTAGATTTCTCCCCACCATTAGTTTAAGTTTTGTATCTTATTGAATCCACCTTTGAATTATTTCACTTCCAACATTCTAACTAACAACATGGGAACACCTTTCGTCAGGTTTCAACATATAATAACTGAGAGGGAAGAAATGGAAGAATTGTTTCAAAACTTGCTCGCTATAATGGATAGATATTATATGAGATGGATCAGAATTGATGTTCAATATTTACGTCCTGGTGAATTATCTTCATCATCACAGAGTGAAGAGGACGAGGCAACTACTACAGCTAAGATATTTGAATTAAAAGACGAAGAAGAAGAACTTAGCTTTTTATTTAATCATAAGCTCGCCGTTAAATAAGCCCCCTCCCTTGGCGGCGTTCCTCATTTACTCGCCAACTCTCCAACGATGAACAACTCTCCATTGGCACGGATGAATTCTAGTTTTGAAATAAACTCTAAAGAAGAGTTACAAGCTATTTTTAATAATTTACAAGAACTTGTAGATAATTATACAACTATCAAAATGAATTTGGAAATAACATACGATTGTCCTATTTGTGATAAGGTTGAAAGTTCAGACGAAGACAGTTTACTAAATCTAACTCCTGCACCATCTGACACTACTGACGGTAATAATGAAGAGCAAAATCTATCCCCCGCCACTTCTTTGTAATTCATCTTTCCCCCCACCACTTTTTTATTTAACTAACATTTCTCGCTTTCACTCCTCATTCCGTCTTCGACTTTTAAACTATCAACATAACTTCTTTTAAAATTTCAAACACTAATACAATCATGATGGATATGATGGATGAAGTTCCCTTTGTAACTAGAATGGAAGAGGATAAATTGAAATTGGAAATTAAACGATTGGAAATGGAGCAGGAAAACCAACTCGGAATATTACGTCTCTTCACACTTTTCAAATACATCATCTGGGGACTCTGCGTTTACCTTTTTCTCGTCGTTGGCGTTTGTTTCTACAACTCCATAGTTCATCACAAAAATTCAACCTGTATAGTTCCTGGTATTGCACATTGATTGTATTTGTTTTTACGAATAAAGTTCAAAATTAAATCTACCTATCCCGCTATCACCGGGTAGTTCAACTCTCAGAACTATTTCCTGTGCTAGCGGGATAGGCTTTTTTAAAACTTACTCGGGATGACCTTGACATACTTTCCGTAACCCAATTATCAAGTTGAATTTCAGTTTTGTACTTACTTTTAATTTATGCGCAAATTTAGTTCAACCGAGATCTTCTCACGCGATAACCGTTATAAAAAGAGATTGTTCATCGCGCCGCGACCATTAATTAACTCGCATTTGTGTTGTTCGCATCCTTCCTACTCATTATATATATACGTTTCGCCAACTTCATTATACAAGTCTAATTGCTACTAACCTGAACTTTCATTTACATTAGCACATGTCGTCCTGTTTGAATCACCTTCGCGTGCTCGACGTTATATCTCATTCATCTGTCTTGTTCTCACTTCTACACGTCTAACATACTTCTTGTGATGGATACGCAATGTTTGAAATTGAAACTTTTGCGGACACAACATATATTACGAAGTAATTCCAAACCTTCTGTTTCAAAGATTAAAACTAATTTAACAAAAGTAAGGAAGAAATTAAGTTTTAACCCGTTATACTCTGCTAGAACTTCGCAAGTTAGCGTTGACGATAGTGTTATTCACAACATTTTGCGTTCGATGTTACGTTTCCACAACTTCGAACTTGTTACACCTATCGATTGTGTTCAACAGGTTTTCATATTTTACCCCCACCCTTCTTTATATAAGCGCGCTCACGACAATTCCTGTTTCATTCTCCTGTACACTCTTCAGCTAACATGAACTAACTTTTAATTTGTGCGAAGTTTTAAATCAACCCCGGTTAATTTATGCGCAAATTTAGTTCAACTCCCAGTTGTTGAATTTCAGTTTTGAACTAACTAATAATTTATGCGAAGTTTTACTTCAACCCTGGTTAATTTATGCGCAATTTTAGTTCAACTCCCAATTGTTGAATTTCAGTTTTGAACCAACTTTTAATTTATGCGCAATTTTAGTTCAACCGAGCGCCATCTCCACTCCCCCCCCCCATTGATTAATTCACCATCTGACATCTACAGTCACGCATATATTTCGACGCGTCATGTTTCATTCTTCATTCTCGTTCTATCCGCGGAACTTAACACTTCTATCTACCTTCTCTCTCTCTTGTTATGGCTGCTCAATGTTTTAACTGACTTTTATTTTCGTTCAACTATTAGAGTTTTTATTAACACCTTCGAATTACAATTTTGAACTAACTTTTAATTTATGCGAGGTTTTACTTCAACCCCGGTTAATTTATGCGCGAATTTAGTTCAACTCCCAATCGTTGAATTTCAGCTTTGAACCAACTTTTAATTTATGCGCAAATTTAGTTCAACACCCCGATTGTTGAATTTCAGTTTTACACTAACTTCTAGTTTCGTTCAACTATTAGAGTTTTTATTAACACCGTCGAATTTCAATTTTGAACTAACTTCTATTTTATGCGCACTCTTCGCTCAACCGACCGCCGACGCTCTCACCATCTCCACCCCGACATCTATTGTCCCCACTTCTGGCCCACCGGAAGCTGCGTGCCGTGGCATGTGGCTTCCGGTGACGTCACTTCCGGGCCAGGAGTGGCTTTTCTACACTACTGACGACACAGCTGTTAAAATTTACATCGGACTATTTTCGTTTATTTTACTATAGTACCAGGCCTATACCTAGAGATAATGATGTAAAACACCTGACTAATTGAAAGAACATAGCGATTTACAAATTACATTTGTTAGGTTTCGCACCATTTGCTTAGCGCTCCAGCCCTTGTCACAAATGGAGCTTTATCAGTAGAGTATCGACGTGCAACGACTCGTATTATACATTTTACGTTGGAGGCCTAAAGCGTCATATTTATGTTTAAAAGCAATTTTAAAAATTTTTATGTCTGTAATCTTCTTGAGTTACAGTTATTATGTAAGCATATGCAAAAGATAACGATATAGGCCTACTTTGATAATTGCCCGTAAAAAATGTTGACACAGTTTACTCTGTATTCACAAGGTTCACTTCTCGTATTCATTGCCTTGCTTCTAATTAAATGCAAGCCTACTATTTGATAGACCATACAACGATACAACAAGTTAGCAACAAGGTCTGGAGGCTCAGGAGCAGAACAATGGTCGAGTTGCACGTAGGGCATGCATCGCTATCACTGACTTGACCTCTACTAGGGTCAAGGTCACGCTGATAACGATTTCATACTCGGTTGTTATGGTGCAATTATATTTCTCACATCCTACACGAGATTTAAACATAAGATTTATAGTCTACAATGCAGTTTTATTTTATGATTTAAAAAATAATGATATTACATTTAAATAGTACCATAAAAATATTGCTCTAACCATTTCTTGAAGTGTTGCGATTCCTTCTTAACGGTTGTTTTATGTTTAAAGAATTAATGATGTCTATACCATAAAAATATTGCTCTAAACATTTCTTGAAGTGTTGCGATTCATTCTTAAGCGCTGGTTTCATGTTTAAAGAATTAATGATGTCTATATGAGTGGAGTGTAAAATACATATATAGGTTTTAATAAGTAATATTATAAATAGGCCGCGTTTGCACTGGCCGAACATTCAGCTGATTGACATCAATTAGTTTACTAAATGTACTAAAAACAAACAATTGAGATGACCCGACTAAATTGTCATATCGATAAGCACACTTGACCGCGCTGACTTTTTTCATGTAGGGATTCGTCACAGATTTGGTTTATTCTTCTCCAGTTCCTAATTTAGAATCTCTAAAAGAGAGAATAATAAATGCAGTAAAGTCCATTACTCAGGAAATGTTAACTTAAATCTAGGTATAAACGGTTATAATCTATATACATAAAAGAATTCGTGTTAATTACACCACTTATACCTCGAAAACGGCTGAACTGATTTGGCTGAAAATTTGAGGGAAGGTAGCTTAGAACCAGGAATAACTTATAAGATACATTTTATTCATATTCCTCTATAGGGCTCCGACCCACAAGTCTTCAAAATTACCATGTTATTCTTTTGGAAGCAATTTTTTTGTATTGGACCATATGATTGCCATATGAGTTTTTAAAACAGCTGTTCTCATTTAAATTATTGCGGCGGAGAGTGAGTGCAGCGAACGAGCTCACCGTAAGGGCAAAAAGTTCTCAAGTTGGTATTGCAGAGAATGCCGGGAAAGCTAGTAAATAAAAATAAACGAACGATTACCAAGCAACCCAAAGGCGCACACCCATAGAAGTGTATTGTGTTTGTCCATAGCTATGTACAAAACTTAAGAAGTCACTTGTTTAAATACTGAAAATAAATCTTTATTTTACCACCAATTGTTTTTATATCATTCGGTTTCTTTATCAGGGCAAGAGTTTATGGACACCCGCGGTATTATCCTCAAATTATTTTAAAACATGTCTTCATTGTTGAAAAACATTCGTTTGATAGGCCTACCATAACCACAAAATTAATTAAAATATATATTTTGCAAGAGAAAGAGAAAATACTTTTTTATTACTGTAGTTGAAATTGAAATGGGCTCTGATGTAAAAGTTCAAAGGAGCTTTAGAACCTTACAACAGATTTCCTCCTTCTCTTGACCAAGTGGAATCAGACATACACTTAAATAGAACCGAACGTGTAGGCATTCTCCATTGAAAATGGACTGAGACGGCAGAACAACGAAAGAAAACATCGAACAAGTGCTCGAAGCATTTCTTCAAAGTCCAGATAACTTCGTTAGAAAAAACCTAAGGCACATAATAAAGGTACAGTAACACGCTTTCTGGTTTCATTGTTGGATAGTTGGACGAAAAGAAGAGTTGATGTAGACCATTTCATCCACGATTGGTAGCCCTTCGAAAGTGGACCACTTCATGCACAGATCACCTTATATAGGCAAATAAAGGGTCGTTAATACCTCGATATGTGCTTCGAAAAATATATTATTTCATCCAACGGTGCGTCCCTGATGACTTTATCATAAAAAGGAAAATATTTGTAACACAACTATAGGCCAATGGCATAAAGAGGATTGGTAAATAACTTGTTTTACTGTTTCCATTAACGTCCTAGAGCGTTAGCAATTATCTTAAGCTATATACATAATTTAATTTAAGGCATTAGCGGTCATTTTAGCTTAGGCCTACTGATTAATAAACGAAAATTCAAAACATTTCGGAATCAGCAATCTGATACGGTGTGTCATGGGTGCAAAGGCTATACAAGCCTACCATTATAAACTACTGGGTTTCAAAGTACTGTATGTCGAGAAGTCATCCAGTAGTGCAACAGACAGAAGCGCCGGCAGAGCCAAGTAGCCTGATGGGAAATGGGAGAGATGAAAATTTGCTACAAACCAAATTCCGGTACTGTTATATCCTCTGTATTACACACAGGAAACAGTAGAAGTACAAGCTCCATAACTTAAATTAATCCCCTCAATACGCAAAGTTAGATCATTATTAGGCCCATATTTCAAATACATTTACGACTATACAAAATCAAAATATTTGTAGTCCGATTTTTATCTCTCAAAATTCCCCCTTCTCTCTCCCAAGTATATAAAATAATCATATCAAGTTTTAAAAATCTACCATTAGCACAAAATATTTGCGTCTGTGGTAACCAACGCATAGTCAATCATGATATCCCTTTGTTGTTGGTTCTTTAATCAGGTTCTCTTCAAAGAGAAATATAAGAGTCTTGGGATACAGTTTAATGATGTACTTTGTAAAATGGCACAAAAACGTGTAGATAAATAAAAGAATAAATGAGATTGATAAAAATATCAATCTTTTTATTCTTGTTGTAAGAAACTACATTTATTTAATCCACTAATTGGAATAGGTGCAAACAAAGGAGCTGGAAAAGCTTTAATGAATAAAGTACATACTGTAATTTATTTTGAAAATCCAAAGATGACAGGTGATAAAATATTAAACAGTGTGACAAGTGTGACAGTTATTGACAAGACAATCTTAATTACAAATAAAAGCAAAGAAATAAATTTAAGCAGTTTTAGAAAAAACTTTCGTGTGTAAGACAAAGTGTATTTAGTGTCATGTCGTGTGTAACTGTCGGATTCTTAGTCATTTTTTTACTTTTCGTCCTTGCCTCCTCGCCCGTGTTGAAGTCTTGCATGACGATAATTCAGGAAGAGAAAAATTTTCGCATAAAAAAGAACAAGTGCGAGTGTGACTTCACAAATTACACTGATCCTTTGAGCTGAAAATTTGGGGCTTTATACAAAATTATAGCAGCTACATTTTGTTAAATGCGCTACTAGTAAAATAAATGGATTTTCGAATAAAGTTTCTTGCAGTTGAGCCTTTTTAAGTTTCATAATATAGTATACAAACTATTAATTAATTATTGTACACCAAGAATTTTTAAACGCTGTTTTGTTCTGTAAATAGTGCAATAAATTGTTTTTATTCATAGGTAATATATATCTTATTTCTTTCTATACTCACAACTATTTTTATACTGTATTGTTCAGTCAATTAAAGTCTATAAATTAAATTCAACGAATGAAATATCAAAACAGCATGAAGAGCAAAGGATGATGTTCTTAAAGGGTAGTTTACATAGGAAATTGTCGTACAAGTGCTCAACAAATAGTATATACGAACAGTTCGTTAAACTATTTTCAATGCTGCTAACAACGTCATAGATGGATGTTTTGGATTTATCGCAGAATGTTGCGAAATACACAGACGTCATTTTATAAAAAGTAGATTAATTTCAGATTTTTTCTCTACACAGCTATCACGCAACTAACTAACGATTTCGTACCAATAGCAAAACTTTGAACCCTGACGCACTGGGGACAAAAAAGGAAAATGAATCATTAGGTCGGTTATGAATGGTTGACGATTTTGAATTGCATATCAGTTGGATAATAGGCTACTTTGCTATAGGAGAATGCACGAAAATAGTCCGATGAGAGTCGATACATTATTGCCAAATTTATCCTGAAACACATTTTTAGCGTATTTCCCTATAGGGAATACGCTATTACAGTAGTAGTCACGGTAAGATTTAAGCCCGGATAACTTTCGAACGGAACCTCCGATTTTGATGAAATTTGGTACAGGGATGTAAGCCAGCGTCTACTTGATTGAGTTCGCGAACCAGAATGATCGGACCATGGGAACGGGGTTTTATGAGGTTTCAAAAGGGTAAAAATGGGTTTTTTGGCTTTATTTACTTTAATTTATAAAATTCAACAATTTTAACTTAATTCATTTAAAAGAGCTTAAAAAACAAACAATCTAGTGTTTTGAATTTTTTACCTATCTTAAATAGTTATGGAGAAAATCCAAAAAAGATGTATTCCACGTTATTCTTATGGAAAATCAACAAAACCCTGTATCTCGCTTATTTATTGGAATAACTTGATACAATTTGGTATGTACATTCATCACTAGGTAGGGTTTAACTGATATTTGCTTACAACACCCATTGGCGGCAAACCTACATAGTCAACCCCATGGGGTTTTTGGGGAAAATTTAAAAGTGTCAAATATTGATACAATTTGATATTTACCTTACCTAACTATTACATTTTCTAACAAAACTAACATTTTCTAACAATATCCAATGGCAGCAAACCTACATACTCATTCCTATGGTGTTTATGGGGAAAATACAAAATCTCAAGATCCTTTGGGAATTCGCTGAGTACGCAGGTCTGCTGCGAACATTGCAGGGCGAGAGGAGGTAAGGGGGACACAGCTGTTAAAATTTCCATCGGACTATTTTCGTGCATCTTACTATAATTGCATATACCCTGTAATTTTTATCTTAATCTTATTGATTATAGTTTCTTCTTAGAAAAACCATAGACCTGACGACGTTGGTTTGTTGCTTTGAAGGTGTTTCATGTATGACAAGTAAAGCCTCACTACACTAAATCACTTGGTAAAAGTCGTTCGAATTTATTTGTAAATAAACTACTTTGTAAAATTTACAGTAGATTATCTTTAGGGCGTTTTTCCAAAGGATTCCCGCGCAACCACCTGAGTTGGTTTGAAAATTCAGGAGACCAGTATTTTAACATGGTCAGCATGGCTTGGGTCTCATGGTGAGACCTAAGCCCGGGACCATGTTACTTTTTCGTTTTGAGGTGCCCAGAGACCAAAAATAATAGTCACTAAAATTTATATATATATATATATATATATATATATGTGTGTGTGTGTGTGTGTGTGTGTGTGTGTGTGTGTGTGTGTGTGTGTGTGTGTGTGTGTGTGTGTGTGTGTGTGTGTGTGTGTGTGTGTGTGTGTGTGTGTGTGTGTGTGTGTGTGTGTGTGTGTGTGTGTGTGTGTGTGTGTGTGTGTGTGTGTGTGTGTGTGTATGTGTCCCTAGACACGATAACTCTCGTAAAAAAAGTCCGATCGAAACCAAATTTGGTGGAGATGTGTAATCCTACGTTTATTCGGATGAGTTCGTAAACCAGACATATCGACCTACCGGAAGGGGTAGTTTTGGGGGGTTTTGTATCCCAAAAATGGGTTTTTTGCATTTTTCATACGTAAATTTTTAAAATTTAAAATTTTTATTTTGACCATTGGATTTAGCTCAAAAAAACACACAATTTAGTATTTTGAAGCGTTGCTCTATCTCCATTGGTTACCGAGATATTACAAAGTCTAAAGACAGTACATTGTCTTTTGGGGCTCCAATGTTAATCTTATGGAGAATAAGGATGTGTTAATATTTCACTTATTAACCAATATTTTTGGATGAAACTTGGTATTTAGCTTCATTTGGTTGAGATTCATCCATTTAAGCTAAAAAATCTTGGTTTTTGTACTTATCATGGCAGCAAACCTGCATACTTTTTCCCCATGTTAATCATATGGAGAATAGGCAAACTCTTTTATTTATGGACAGATATTGATGAAATTTACTATATGGCTTTATATGGTCGAAATAAATTTTTTCTAAGCTAAAAACCTACTTTTAGTGTCCCCCATGGCAGCATACCTGCATACTCTTTCCCTATATTTATCTTAAGGAGAATAGACATTTATCTCCCTATCTATGAGCACGTGATGAAATTTCGTTTACAAGTTTAGCTGGTCAAAATTAATATTACTAATTTGGAAATTCGCTGAGTACGCAGGTCTGCTGCGACGTGGGGTATTTGTCTATCTACGCCAGTGGCATTTTTTAACGTTTTGACGGGGAACGGTCCAAACCCCAGTCTTGTTACTATCTAAAATCGACCATTTGTTTGAAAGCATCGGTAATTAATAGCCCAATGACAAATGGCAACTGGGTCCGGAATCGATCCTTTGAAAAGCTACTAACTTTCATTAGTATCGAACCGGCAACCTTTGGATTCAAAGGCGAACACTATAACCACTCAGCTACCCAACAATCTGATGTGCCAACCATACCATATGAGTAGGGGCTATTCACTATGTTAGCTAGCTCTTAGGAGGCAAACTCGCACATTGTCGGCTAAAGCTTTAAAGTCGCGGGTTATAGGAGCGGGTTATAGGATTACATAATTTATTAGCAAACAAACCAGGTCCGGTGACGAGGTGTTATCAAATTCCAAACACTTCCACTTCCCCGTCCTCTGGCCTGCCGCTGCAGGGCCCCGCGGACCGGATCTCGCGGAATACACTTTCACTTCCGACTTCCGAGAGTCACCGGTCCTGGGCCAGGGCCAGAGGGGACATCGGGTCTCGGGTCACTGGGCAACTGGAGTACCGTGACCACAACAGAGCGATGAGTCACTATAGTTACATCTCCCTAGGCCGTGGACAAGTGGCTCACAGTGACGTATCATGGGGGATCCACTGTTTATAAGTTTACAAACGCATTTTTTCTAAGATAATAGTTATGTCTAATGTTGATTTTAGCCTTTAGCTTCGTTTTACAGGGCGGGTTTAACAGTTATTTTCCCATGGCCTTCCATAAAGGTACGGGGGTTGTATGGACATACATTTCCCTGTAGCTGAAAGCAACGGAGTATAAAATATGTATTATAGTTAAGTTTAAAACGGAAGTAAACATAAAAAATATTATTTCTATGCGGTTAAATATGCCCGATTTATTTTGTTAAATGTAATATATAAATTTTACAACGGATTGTGAGTACAAATTAGTCTTGAACATGTGGTTTATAACTGCCAATCTAATGTACCTAATTGATCGATAAAATAGCCTATTACTCAGTAGGCTTATGTATGTAGGGCACCTAGCAGAGTTACAGTAGTGAAGCCGTGTTTTGGTGGTAGATAATCAGATAAAAGATAGTCACGCAAATTAAACACCTAAAAAAAGGGTTGACTATTATTGATACTAGTATCGGATCCTGTAATCGACGAGGGACCTATAATATATGGGAGTAATTAATATTAATTTCCATAGGATAGAAATTTTTTCAATAACTTCTCATTCCATGGAATGAAAGCTACATTGGAACGCCGGAGATGGACTTGATTATTCCAGAAACATCTGTAAAGTTATTATATCCTTACGGACGGTATTAAGTTGAGAAACTCATTTTTACCACGTAAATGGAAGTTGCGGGTCTCTTTCTCTACGAAGTGTTCGGCATGCAAACTGCCCAGTGAAAGTTTTCTTTCTTCCTTCTGTTTCAGGAGCTTGACCCAAACCCAGTTTACACCGCAAACATTGTCAAGTTGTTATCGATTAACTACGGCTGTTTGAGGGTTCTGGAACAGTTTTGCTTTTTCCCTCGTTCCTTCATAGTAATCGCTCCTGACGTTATGTCAGAATTTTGGTTTAAGGGAAGAAGAAAAGGTTTTGAATACGAAATGCTCTGGGAATATTTTACAGCACACATCGAGGAAGAAAGTAAATTTTAGGACTGTATTAACTTTTAATTTGTAATTGAATTTCAATTGTTAACAATACCATTAAACATATTTTAGTTATAAAATGTTTATACCCTACATTACGCGGCTCCACATAGTCTCTTCTCTCTAATTATAATATTTTAGTGCCCGAACCAGAATTTATTTTTTATTATTTTTAACAGATTAGAAAACCTTGATTGTTTTTATACAAGTACAAAACCACTGTTGTATTAAATTGTATGCACCCCTTCTATTCTGCAAATTCAATAAAATCTCTGATAATTAACCAATAATTTATAACATCCCTTGTTTAAAAAGTGAAATACTAGAGATAAAAATGAGCTAACCTAAAGACATATATTATAGTAGGCCTATGTACTGTATTGTTGAATCTCCCATGACAAAAAATTTCATTTGCAACATGGCTTTCCGAAGCCATTCCCAGATCCACAATAATAAATTAAACTCTCAAGACGATCAATCCAAAACAATGTCATTGATACAAAGTTTACAAGCAATCAAACCACGACTCTACTACTGTGGTGATATAACCAATGAAAAGAAAGAGTCGGTCATCAAACGAGCGACGGAGGAGTTATTAAACTTGATAACGAATGATAAAAACTTTTGCGCACTAAGAGGGGACGTGGACCAGCAGATTGCAGAAATGCAAAAACTGATTGATAACAAGGTGACCTTCAACTCGACCTCTAATCAGTACAGAGCACGTAAGGCACTGGTGGTTCGTCTCGTTCGTTTGCAACAGTCTAGTCTAGCATGATGTGGTTCAAGTTGACCTTGAGGTTAGGACAGGATCAGGACTGGAGTTGTGTGGTCCTGGAAAATCTACGACTATGGCAATGGAAATAAGTGTTGTAAACGTTCTACAGTTTCGTTTTGTATTTTTAGAGTTTGGCTCTTGACTAAAAAAACTAATTCGAACTTGGGTTTAGATTTGTACAAAAACTGATCTCTGAAAAGCATCAATAGGTAAAACTATTGCAATCTCTATAAGCAACCCCGTTTAATATTAATGTGAGGTCAAAAGACATAGTTTTATTTCCCCGCAGGGAAATTTACCTCAACGCACCTTCTTGGTTTCCCCTATTTTCTTCATAATCAGATAGGCTATTATATGTTATTGTAATTTCGAATTTGAAATTTTGAGTAGAAAATAGCACTGATGATCGTATTACTTATTCTCCTAGTTGTCATTGCTCGGGTTCACGTTCACCCACCGCAATCCACCGCAACCGGGATGCGGTGGATTTTTTGCGGTTAGCACGTGATCGTCAACAATCAAAATCCCGGTGGGTTCATAAGACGGCAGCAAAATGACGTCACCAGGATCCACCGGGATTTATCAGGTGGCCATTGGGATTTGTCACGTGACTATTAGCTAAATCCCGGTTTCGGTGGATGCGGTGAATGAACGTGAACGACCATTGCAAGCGCTTCTTTTTACATCCAAAGCGTCAAAATAATAATATTTGTTTACGAAAAAGCGAAACATTAGCATAAAGTGACATGAGACATTAAACATCTGTAAAAATGATCAGTGATTCTGATTGGTTGGATTCTTGGCATTGGAGAAATGGGGAATTCAAATCCACGTATCAAAACGTACATTTATTTTTAACGGGGTATAATCATAGACTAGGAGGCCCGTGCAGCGCAATGCGCTGCATTTATTGGACCTTGTGACTTTTGTGCCTTGTGATCAAACCTTAAGAGTCATCTTTACTTTTGGGCCAGTAGCCCTTTGTTGCGCAGACGGCAGTGTTAACCATACGGCTTTTAATGCAAAACATGGTATTTTATTCCCCTGTTTCAGACTCCATTTTTCAACCGATTTTCTTTGAACTTGATAAGTGTTTAGTCGAATAGTTATATTAGGCCCCTCATACCTGAAAATTTTGAAAATTTAACAAACATTACTAAGGAAAATCGCTTTACTTTGAAACTTTATAAAGAGTAATATTTGTTAAATTTTAAAAATTTCGAGGTATGAGGAGCCTAATATAACTATTCTACTAAACACTTAAAGAAAATCGGTAGAAAAAAGGCGTCCAAAAGAGGGGAATAAAATACCATGTTTTAGAATAAAAGCCATTGCCGACTGCGCAACAATGGGCTATTCCGGCCCAAAGGAGAAGATGACTCTTAATTCATGGTAATGAACAGAGTTACTTTAAATAAAAATTAATTTATATTGAAAACAGATAAAACAATATTGGTGTTTCATCAATCGATCTTCATTACTAATTCTCCAACTTGCCATCAATGTGATACTGTTGAGATTTGGTGGTTGTTCTTCTAGATCCAAATTAGCTAAGACTACGTAGTTGTTCTTTTGCCCATTTGTCTTAGGGCCTCTGTTTAAAACTCCTATAACATTTAGAATAAATTTTCAGATGTTTGATCTACATAGTTCATTAAACATAAAACGTTAATGACAACAGAACAAAAATCAACATTTCATTAGAAGTCCTCGGTTCTGTATGATGAGTTATGCAGCACTGTGGCTGTTTTTGTAGTAGGCCTACTATATGAGGTAGTCGTCAACATAGTGAATAAGTCCACATTACTATTTATAAAGATCTAAATCTTCTTTAATTAATCATGGCATTACAAAATTTAAATAAAGAAATCCCAAAAATAAGATAATTTACATTTTTGTTGGTGTTTTCCATTTTGATTGTATGTGTCATTTATATTTTGGTTAAAATTGGCCTTTAAACAAACAATTTTTGAAATAAGCTTGTTTTATATACTGGAAGTAAAGAACATTTAAATGTTGCCTTTACAACAGGTGCTTTATTATGTGTAGCAATCTGCATGACGTTATTTTATAGTATAATAGTATTCAAATAGATTATTACACCGCTACAACCAACTATCCCTTTTCCTTATAGTTCACAGCAGTTTGAAAATTCATGCACACAAATTTAGAGTTCTATTTTAATATTTGTAACCTTTTGTTACTGTTTCAATACAAATCAGACAACCCATAAAACCCATGTCAAAAATTTCAATTTCCAAACATGCTTTCGTACAGAAAAATTAATTTTTCCAGCATTAAGATACTAAGTTTATTTTTGTGCCCAAATACCGTACATAAAATGTTCAAGATAAACCTACCTCCTACATTTTGAGAAAAGGTTAAAACATTACAATAGACACTCCTCGTATTAAAGTATGAAATTGTGTTGATATTTCAGTACAAGTAGGTCAATAATTGCTTCTAGTACCAGGTTAACCGAGCCTTGCTCGTTGGTTTTTATTCACTTTTGTTATAGTGTCAAAATAAAAAAGCAATTAAATTTCCACCAACAACCAACTATACCTCTTCACAGTTAACAGCTGTTTCAAAAAGTCTGCTTAACATTAATGTTTCTTTCTTTTTGTTTACATTTCGTTGTTATTTCGTTACCAAAATAGCAACCCATAAGATTAATGTTAAAAATTACAATTTTAAAACCTTATTTTAGACCAAATTTGATTTTTTCTGGGGTTGAGGCTGTTTCTTAACTTATTTTTGGGCCAAAACACTCTTTAATGCAAACTTTAAGCAAAATCTAACAGCTAGATTTCGAGATCGTGGAACACACATCCCTTCAGACATTCCTCGTATTATAGTATAGGATTCAGCTTTTAACATGTGTTTGTTTGTTTTATTGTCAACAGCTGTTTTATTTTGCAATTCAATATAAATTGTTCCCCATGTTAATCTTATGGACAAAAAATGAACTTTGAGGGCTTCCCGTGAGCTTCAAAATTAAAATATCAAAAATCTAAAACCTTATTGCAAAACTACGAACTGAGACCATTCCTTTGACACCTCAAACTTTAAAATTGGTCCAGAAATAAGGGAGGAGTAGTGTTAATAAAAAAAGGGCATCAAGTATTATATATATAGATTCAATAGCTGGCGAACAACGTCAAACAATATCATAATAGATTTTTTTGTCTTTTAAGATCCGAGCGCCATTTAAAGTTACTTTACAATATCCGTATAAATCTGAGATGTTAGATACTTTATTTCAATACGAGAGGTTTACCATCAAATGTTTTTTATAGTACATGGCTGTCATCTAAGCATAATCACTGAATCACACCTTCATGACGAAACATTCATGACCCACAAAATATTGCCGTTATCAAGCAATCCTATCGCGTCCGGTTGTTTAGTCTCACACACAGACTGATAAAACACAATTAAAAGTGAGCATTATAAATAACTAACTGACTATAGTAAAGAAAATGTAGTCAGTATTAATTTATGAAGCAACAATAATTATTTTATTATAGGTCTACTACAACGCCAGAATAGAATAGAATAGAATACAATAGAATATGAATACAATAGAATGGAATAGAATAGTACAATGGACAAGGTAAAAAATACAGATAACTTAAAACCTACTGAGTAACATTATTTTATCAATAGTAAGTTGGCATTATAGAAAAACAGAAAATAATATTTATACAGGTTATAGGATTATAGGAAAAATCTTATTTCGTTATAATCTTCAGTTCAAATTCTAAAAATTTAACATTGGTCTTATGAAGTACCAATAAAAACAAATGAGTTTTTTTTTAACAGCAGACTCAACTGTCAAAGCACGAACTATTTGCTCCAATACAAACATGTATTTTTCCAATTGTAGCCAGTAAATTAATAACCGTACTAATGATACTATAATAATAATAATCTATAAGTTTTTTAATAATAGACCTACTTTATATTGGTGATCTGGACTACATAGTTAAATAAAAGCATAGAAAAACTAACCAGGTATATACACAAGTTTCACGCAATGCTAATTTCTGTTACTGTACGCGAAATTTTGTAGTTGTGAACCCAAAAGATGACTGTAGTGCCACAGGTGAACTACATCCCATTAGAGCAATGGTGTCAGTTTCTGCGACATCGGATCCGTAGATGTCGCCACAGAGTTTTTGTTGGTTAAAAAGTGTTAAAAAACAACATTTTACTCTTTGTTACCTGCAGGTGTTGCCAACGCTGCAGGAAACAACAATCGTTCTCATTTTCGTTTGAGATTTTTTGTCTCAACTATTACTAAAATAAGGAATTTAAAAGCAAACTAGAGTAGAATTTATGGTTTTAGATTTACCTTGATTGATAATTGTTAATTTGGTCATTACCTAATGGTTTGTTATTAACAGTAGTGTGTTTTGGTCACTTTTAAAACCGGCCACGTGCCCACGGAGCCACGTGCCGCGGCAGCTGGCGCCAGCTGCCATGTCACATAGCTTCCGGTGGGGGTTAGAGGGTATATATGAGATGCTGTAGTTATATTTTATGCCATATAGGTTGGGGTGGAGATGGCGATAGTGTTGGCGTTAGGGTGAAGTGAATTTGCGCATAAAATTAAAATTAAAAGTTAGTTCAAAATTGAAATTCGTCGGTGTTAACGAAACTCTAACAGTTGAAGAAAAATTAAGAGTTAGTTCAAAATTGAAATTCAAACTTATAACTGAGATGTGGAAAATATGTCAAGGTCATCCAGAGTAAGTTTTAAAAAATTCTATCCAACTATCACCAGAAATAGTTTTAAGTTGAAGTAGTTGGTGATAGCGGGATAATTGATTCGTGCCATGGGAGAGGTGTTTATCGTTTGAAAGTTGGCGATCGAATGAGAAGAGCCGCCTAGGGAGAGGGGTTATAAAACGGCAACCTTCCCCCACCACCCCTTCCCCCACTCCTTTAGATCAATAACCGGTTGCCGACTCTATGTGGTAAAACTGAACCAGACATGGCGGCTGCCATGGATAATTCTAACCTCAAACCTTAGTTTTGCATTGGTGAGCATGAGCCACCCCCACTCCTTTACCTTTCTTTTATATTTTTAAAACCGAACAGATGTTCGGGCAGGTGTTGGGGGCAGAAATGTTAAAATATTGGGGTGGAGATGGCAATAGCGTTGGCGGTCGGTTGAACTGAATTTGCGAATAAAGTAACTAGGGTTGAACTAAAAGTATACATAAATTAAAAGTTAGTTGAAAACTGAAATTTGACGGTGTTAACAAAACTCTTAATAGTTGAACAAAACTAAAAGTTAGTTTAAAACTGAAATTCAAATTTATAAATAGGATCTGGAAAGTATGTCAAGGTCATCCAGAGTAAGTTTTAAAAAAGCCTACCCAACTACCACCAGAAATAGTTCTAAGTTGAACTAGTTGGTGATAGTAGGATAGGTTGAAGTAACTTTTGAATTTTATTAGTGAACATACAATTAATGTGCAACAGCAGAGTTTAAACAAGTTGAACTTTTGTGATGAATTACAGAGTTGTAAATGCAAACACCGACGACGATGAGAAGGTAAATGCAGAGTCCCCAGATGATGTATTTGAAAAGCTTGAACAAATGTAACATTTCAAGTTGGTTTTCCCGTTCCATTTCCAATCGTTTAATTTCCAATTTCAATTTATCCTCTTCCATTCTAGTTACGAAGGGAACTTCATCCATCATATCCATCATGATTGTGTTAGTGTTTGAAATTTTAGTGATGTTGATAGTTCAGAAGTCGAAGACGGAATAAGAAGTGAAAGGGAGAAATGTTAGTTAAATAAAGAAGTGGTGGGGGGAAGGATGAATTACAAAGAAGTGGTGGGGGAAAGACGTTGCTCTTCATTATTACTATCAGTAGTGTCAGATGGTGCAGGAGTTAGATTTAGTAAACTGTCTTCGTCTAAACTTTCAACCTTATCACAAATAGGACAATCGTATGTTATTTCCAAATTCATTTTGATGGTTGTAAAATTATCTACAAGTTCTTGTAAAATATTAAAAATGTCTTGTAACTCTTCTTTAGAGTTTATTTCAAAACTAGAATTCATTCGGGCCAAAGGAGAGTTGTTCATCGTTGAAGAGTCGGGGATGGAATGAGGATCGGCACATAGGGAGGGGGCTTATATAATGGCGACCTTGAGCAGGCGTCTAGGGAGGGGGGCTGTCTAGGGAGGGGGCTTTTATATGGGGAACCTTGAGCTTATGATTGAATAAAATGTTTAGTTCTTCTTCTTCGTCTTTTAATTCAATTATTTGAACCGAAGTAGTTGTTTCATCCTCTTCACTCGATGAAGAAAACAATTCACCAGGATTGAAATATTGAACTACAATTCTGAACCATCTTATAGGATATTCGTCAATGATAGAAAGTAAGTTTTGAAACAATTCTTCCATCTCCTCCCTGTCAGTTATTATATGTTCAAACTTGATAAATTTGTTTTCCATGTTGTTAGTTAGAGTGTTGGAAGTGGAATGATTTAATATTATATAAAAATTAGAACTAGTGGTGGGGGAAATCTCAAGGTCATCCAAATGAAGTTTTAAAAAAGAGTGTAAAACTGAAATTACACATTTGATGGTTCTACAGGATCGGAATACCAATCTGATCTGTATTTACATCTTTTTATCATATGTGTACAAAAATCATCTTGATGAGAATTGGTGCGTTGACAATGAGCAAGATCTAGAGGGTGAAATTTGAAACATCTTTGAGGACAACATGTATGAAAATATCTTGATTTGTAAAATTTGAAAGTTCGCAATTCCGGTGGTGGTAGTTGTTTTGTTTTGCATTTGCAATAACAAGATCCGAAGAATTCACATTTAGTACAAGCTAACCCATCCACCATCATTGGTCCTAAATCTGTACACTGTTGTTCACAACAGTAACGAGGTTTGTACTTGTATTTTTGCTCTTCCATGTTGACGATGCGGAGTCCAGTGAAAGAATAAGAGTGTATAGTGTTGAATAGTGAGTTTTATGTACTGTGAAAAGTGGTGGAGGTAATTTCAAGGTCATCCAAATGGAGTTTTAAAAAATTATACCTTACAAGTGTAAGGATTATTAAAATTTAGGAAGTTTGTTTCTCTTTGTTTTCTTCAGACTTTTTCTCTCTCTCCGCCTTAGCCATAGCAACAAGTTCTTCTGTTGATAATGGATGTACTTCAGGAAATTTTAAAATTAATTTAGCTTGATATCCTTCTTTAGTTAATACATCTAAATCTTGGGTCATTTGTTCAACGGTGTTGTAGTCTTTTCCATAGATTTTTCCATCAAGTTGAATCATCATTCTGTACAACATTTTCTTAAATAGGTCTTGTCGTGGTGAGAGCTGAGAAGCAAATGATTATTTATACATGTATCACATCCTTTTTATTAACTCACATTGATCATGTGATTCTTTAGTTGTAGTTTTGTCTGTCAAAAGTTATTCAACATTGGTAATACTTTTGGAACTTGATGTTATGTTGACCAGTTGGCGATGAAGAAGTTGTAGGTTGTGTAGAAATAAATATTTCATCATCGCAATATTTTGTTTTAGTGAACATCCTTGTATTAGTAGCACTAACATCAACAGTTAAGTGATAACCACCGGTAAGTAAAACTCGCATTTCGTTGGTTAAATCTTCGAGTTGTTCAAAAGTTGTAATGGTGTTGGTATCATAAGATGCATACTTGACTTTGAGAGACATCTTTTAGTTTTTATATTAAGCGATAGAGTGAGCGAGATGTGTACGGTACGAAAGGTAGTCGTAGACTGATGAATTTTACAAGTAGATTTTCGCTTTTATAATCACACAAAAGTGGGTCAAGGTCATCCCGTGGAATTTTTTAAAAAAAAGCAACATATTGTAATGTACAAAGACATCACAATATGTTGCTTCTTTTAATTTTTTTTGTTTTTTCTTTATATTGAACCGCACCCCCGCGGAAGCGCACCCGACCTTTGGAAACGTGCTTGTCCAAGGCGCTCCACGGGAGGGGCTCACCAACACTCTCAGGAGTTCAGAACAAAAAAAAACAAACTTGTGGAACCAGCAATTTAATTTTACCCAAAGTTAACAGCAAAATTTAACAACAGCAAAACAGAGCAAAATCGGGAACATCAAAGGTCCACAGTGATAAATTTGATAACAAAAGATTTTTTCCAGAAGTCAATGTCACCAAGGTTGGCCAACCAGAATATCGATATTCAAAATTCAAGAACAACAGTATTAAAAAAAATTCCCCCTTTCTGAAACTTTAACTTTAAAATTGGCATTGATAAATAAATAAATAAATAAATAACAACAAATAAATTTCAATAAATAAACATAACAATTACAAACACAAAATACACAAAAGAATTGGCGTGCCGAATTTTGAGGTTGACAAAAATTAATTCCACCCGGAGACCTGTGGCGCAGGGCGGGCTCCTAATGGGATACTAACCTAACATAGAGACTACAAATAAATAAATAAACAAATACTGTCACACATAAATAACAAAATATCACAGTTCATTGGTGGAGTGGCATATCACAGTCGTTCGTTTATGGCGTCATGGCACTGGAAAGAAGAGCGGCCTGCAGCTTCGGCAAGTGGGGACCAAGGCCATGTATGTCCCCTAGGTGGGCAGGCGGACGGACCAGGCCGGAACCATCATCTGCAGGGCATTGTCGGTGGGACCAAGTCCCCAGCTGGACCCCGAAAGGCTGCGTTGGGCAGATTAAATTACCGCATTATAGCACAAAAATCACTGGTTGAAATGTCAAAATTACTATAATTACTCTTGAAAACCCAGAGTGACGAAATTGTGCGTCTTGCAGTCACGTTCACCAACGGCACCTATCATCCTTTTCAGGACGTTGCGTCACAGCTGGTGAAAAGAAGAAAAACAACACCGAATATTCCAGAATACTGCACACAGAAAACACTGGCCAGGAAAAAAAACAACACTATAACAAATGAGGCGTGACATCACACATGGTGGGCAAAACGTCACGGCTCAACCTCCCCCTCCAAAAGGGAACCACCCGGCAAAACAAAAGGCAAACAACCTCTCCCCAAAACAAGAAGAACACTCACACCAGGAACGCTCAGGACAGTCCGAAAGCGGGGGCGTCAAGTTTTCCCAAAACCAGGGGACTACTCACCCAAAGTTTTTGTGCAGGCCTGCAAAAAGAGAAACAGGGAAAAACCAGAACAGAGTGAAGGGGACAGAAAGGTGATCAGGCTTCCTGGCCCTGCACACTTCCCGCACAGACTTCCGAGCTACTTAAGGATTTCCGCGGTGAGGTTTACATGAGATGAGGAGGTCCATGATCACCGAAGTGGGGAACTCCAAGAAGCGGTGGGAGACCGACATGCTGCCCCCAGCCATGCGGCCACACAAAGAACACAGCAACACAACACAATTGCACAAAATCCTTTACCTCCTAAGGTGTCTGGGCGAAAATTCCTACGCAACCATTCTGGGGTCCAACAGAAGACGCTATCCCACTCGCCACACACACAATCCACCAAACTGAAGAACCACGCACACACACACATACATACACTCACACACACAAAACTAACACAACTCCTCCGAGACTACACTTCAGAACCAACCACGCTCTGCTACCATCTGAACCGCACCCCCGCGGAAGCGCACCCGACCTTTGGAAACGTGCTTGTCCAAGGCGCTCCACGGGAGGGGCTCACCAACGCTCTCAGGAGTTCAGAACAAAAAAAAACAAACTTGTGGAACCAGCAATTTAATTTTACCCAAAGTTAACAGCAAAATTTAACAACAGCAAAACAGAGCAAAATCGGGAACATCAAAGGTCCACAGTGATAAATTTGATAACAAAAGATTTTTTCCAGAAGTCAATGTCACCAAGGTTGGCCAACCAGAATATCGATATTCAAAATTCAAGAACAACAGTATTAAAAAAAATTCCCCCTTTCTGAAACTTTAACTTTAAAATTGGCATTGATAAATAAATAAATAAATAAATAACAACAAATAAATTTCAATAAATAAACATAACAATTACAAACACAAAATACACAAAAGAATTGGCGTGCCGAATTTTGAGGTTGACAAAAATTAATTCCACCCGGAGACCTGTGGCGCAGGGCGGGCTCCTAATGGGATACTAACCTAACATAGAGACTACAAATAAATAAATAAACAAATACTGTCACACATAAATAACAAAATATCACAGTTCATTGGTGGAGTGGCATATCACAGTCGTTCGTTTATGGCGTCATGGCACTGGAAAGAAGAGCGGCCTGCAGCTTCGGCAAGTGGGGACCAAGGCCATGTATGTCCCCTAGGTGGGCAGGCGGACGGACCAGGCCGGAACCATCATCTGCAGGGCATTGTCGGTGGGACCAAGTCCCCAGCTGGACCCCGAAAGGCTGCGTTGGGCAGATTAAATTACCGCATTATAGCACAAAAATCACTGGTTGAAATGTCAAAATTACTATAATTACTCTTGAAAACCCAGAGTGACGAAATTGTGCGTCTTGCAGTCACGTTCACCAACGGCACCTATCATCCTTTTCAGGACGTTGCGTCACAGCTGGTGAAAAGAAGAAAAACAACACCGAATATTCCAGAATACTGCACACAGAAAACACTGGCCAGGAAAAAAAAACAACACTATAACAAATGAGGCGTGACATCACACATGGTGGGCAAAACGTCACGGCTCAATATCATATTTATTGAAAAACAATTACAAACAAATAGTTACAATGTTATGTACAAACTAATCAGTAGTAGGTGTTACATGAATAGTTAGTTCAGTTGAGTTGTTTCCACTTGGTCCGTGCGAAACCAAATAGAGTGCGCCGGGTTGAACTACACGAAGATCTTCATTTTGAAGAAGTTGTACAAAGCGTCTTGGTAGGAAGATCTGAAATTTTGGTTCATCACCAACTGTATATGGAGCCTCGCTCAATGTGCAATTAATAGCATCACCTACTGAAGTTTCCATTTTCTTAATCGTATGAATGATGTAGTGTTTTTCTTCTTTTAGTTCAGAACATTTCTTTGTAGGTAGAATTGATGATTTAGAATGAGCGTTGAACTGATCAACTAAACTTTGAAGTAAGTTCTGTGATGCCATCTTGATGTTGTTGTTAATCTTCTTGTTAATAAGAATGTCCGTCGGAGATGTTGTCTCTTCGGAGGTTAGAGTAATACTCATGCTGCGTCATGGTAGCGCTCTCGCTTTTATAATCGACACTACCCCCACTACTGACACTACACCCACCACTTTGTTGAAGGAAATTGTTCAAGCGGTAGGCATTCTTTAAAGCGCACTGCGACCTTCGATGTTTAAAACTTTTTGATGAAATACAAAGTTCGTTGAAGTAGCATTGGAAATCTTTATCAATTATTGCATTAATCACTTCGTTGCTTGTAAATGATTGTATCCAATTTGCTTTTTCCAATCCCCTTGTGTAGATAATTTTAAACTCTTTGCAATAATGATTCATAATGTGCGGCATCATGTTATAATTAATGAAACCTTCATCCCATCTTAAGTTGTGAAAATGTTTGTTCAACCATTTGTTTGTAACTTTCGCTTTAGTTGTTAGTCTATTAAATGGTACTGGAGGTTTGAACAAATAATGATAAACTACTGATGTGTTCATGTCCAAGATTACTAATTCTTTAATAATAAAATTACCATCATTTCCTCGGAAAGCTTGAAATTCAATTATACCTCTTTTAACTTCCATTATATGTGGCGCATTAGAAAACGAAACCCGTTTATTCATGATGAAGTCTTACTAACAACTGACTTAAAAATTGAATGAGCCGATGTTTATAACAGACAGGATTGTTCTTCTTCTTTCACTTCTTGTGCCACTTCATCAATATTAAAATTGGTGTGATAGTTGTTTAATTGTCTCCACATTTCAACTTCTTGAGGTATTCTATTAAAGATTGAAGTATCCACGGGACCGTATAAAATTGGAACAAAAGGTTTTTTGTCCAATGTATCAATTAGATAGTCTTTAATTATTGCACTTGAAAATATTAGTTGTTTCAAATATCTGGTGACGGGACCGGTAGTACAACTTAAAGTGTAAAATTCTTCTTTAGTGAAATATAATTTAACATTATGTGTAGTTAAATCTCTGAAGCGAACAATTTGTCCTCCACGATGTTTTACTATATCAACTTCAATATTTGATTCCAATAAACTTAATCTTGTTCTTCTTCCAAATGTGTTGTTACTTAAATAGCACTCCAAAAGATGTAAATGTTTCATGAGAGATTCCCAAGTAGTTTCATTAAAAGTAACCATTTTGTTTCCATGATTTAAAATAACAATTGGTGAATAATCCATTGATTTTAAAATTCCAACTGATATACTTTTTGTCATGCATGAAGAAATTGGGTAGATGATCCGAAGAAATACTTCTGTTAAAATATTGGTTGTAATGTTAACTTCAACCTTCTTCCTTTTTACTTCTTTTTCAGCTTTTTCTTCTTCTCTCTTCTTATGTTTGTTGAATTTTAGGAACTCGTCCATTTCTCGTTCAACTTGTTTTTCTATATCTGAACTATTATCATCCATTAGAGGTGTATTTTCTTCTCCGTTAGTAGAATTCATCTTGCGAATGATGTTTCCCATACGACGGTTGAAGATAGAATGAAGTTTCTACTAATTATTTTCTCGCTTTTATATTTTTCGTAAAATCCTTGAAATTTATACAATTACATAATTGTTTGTTTTCAACTTGTCTTTCACAAATGAAATTCTAACCTCAAAAATTAAAGCAGATAATTCTAACCTCAAAAATTTGCAGTTGTTGTACAATTCTTCTTAAAGTACATTCTTCACAATTCCGGTCAGCGGTGTGTAAGTAACTATTTTATCATGTAGAATTAGACAGTATGCCGAAGTTCCATCCGCTACTGGTTCTTCAAATTCCATTTCAATTTTTATATCCACACTTGATGATTTTACCGATTCATTTTGTTTTGAACAATCGATTACAATTATTGGAGCCTTGGAATAATACTGGTCAGGTGATAATAGTGGTGTATTAGTCTTTCCATAATATGACGATTGAAATCTTGCATACATATCGTATAAAATAGAAAAACGTTTTTTGCTGAACATGACATTCAAATTGTCATAGGGAAAGAATTGAGAGTTTAGGAAAACTTTACAATTCTTTGTTTTACAGTGATCAAATTGACCAGCATTTGCAGTGATAACATCTTTTCGCTTAGTTTGAAAACCGAGTATTATGTACCTTGCTCGTTCCAAGTAAGTTGATGTCTTGACGGTCCATGTTTGTCGTTCTGTATGAGGTAGTGTAGGGTATTCATGAAATTCCCAACTTCGGAATGGCATCACAATATCACGGTCAGATTTCAACTTTCTCAATAATAGGATTCTATGTTCATCAGCCAATCTTACATGAGGTACTCTCCAAACAACTTTATCCAACTGTAGTTGCCATTCCAGTTTATCTTCCGTAGTTGCAGGGTCTGCAAGTATCAAGTCCTTATTAGTTGAAGATCTGAGTAATACTAATTCTTGTTTGACATTTATTATTACCCGTTTGTAATCTTCAGCGAATCCCAAAAGCAATCGTAAAGGTACATGAAAATCAAAGTGACCGTTGGAAGCTGGTCTTATAGTGTCTTTATCGGGGGCAACCCATCCGGCGGTGACTATTGAATTCTTCTCATGCGGTGTTAATGATGTTAATCCTTTCAATGTCGTTGTTAAACCAACCTTTTTTGTTGAATCAACCGTCACCCCTGATATTTCATATCTTATTTCATCAAAAAGATATGCCATCGGGTTATTTATAAAAGGAACTGTTGAAGCAGTTTTTCCATCCAATTTTAATACCCGTCCTTCGATGTACAAGTAACTTTCACACGGTAAAGTGTAAATATCTTGTTGTTGAATGGGGATCCTTATTTCATCGTTATTGTTTAATTTTGATGAAGTGTAAGGGTTGTGCGTGTGATATTCCTTCTCCCATAGTGTTTCGTCGAACGTTGGTCCTTGAGATATATCCAGGATATCCATCGCTGTTAAGTTTCAATCCAATCTTCTGTAGAAAACGAATGTTGTCCGATGTTAACTCTTCCAATGTTGAGGAGCTACTGAGCTCCCGACTCTTCCGTTGCGGTTTAAATGATAATCCCATGTTGACTTTTATGTTGCTGCTCTGATGTGTATCCGTATAGTAATTGTTTCTCCTCTAAAGTCAACACTATGACCGTCTTGATCCAATATGTTCAGTACGATGTCTGAAATGAAACTGGTGTTTAACGGTAGGTATATCAAGTTTTGTGGCTTCTCAACAATTTTAAAACCGGGAGCCACTGTTGGATAAAATGTATGTAAAATATGTTGATTAACTCCATCTCTATACGATCCGTGTATAATGTTGCACGTGACATCGATACTATTTACTTTCAATATTGTTACAGTTGAATCACCTGAATGAGTAGTTCCAGGAGTTAAGATTTTCTTTTTTGTATCTGTAAATCCAAGTAAACTGCCAATCGACTGTTCCAAGCTGACATCAATATAATATTTTGAAGTTATTTCTGCTTTTAAAGTATTATTGTTTCCTTTAACGGTAATATTGTCTTCTCCGAGTTGTTTCTGTAATAATTGGTTTATATCATCAATTTCATAAGCTCCAGTAGGAAATGTAATTATTTTCAATTCTGAGTATTTTCCTGCAGCATCCTTAGTTTCATAATAATGTAGTAAATTGTTCTTCCCTTCCGTAACATTGGGAATTGAGTTGTAGGTAGTCAAATCAAGTAATGCCGCTTCCCATAATCGTTCCTTGGATAGACGCAATGCTGGGAACAGCGTACTTTTCAATGTGGATGAATTTCCACTCAATGACACTGTATACGATGACATCTTAAAGCTGACTGACACTTTTCGCTAGAAACTCCAAACATAAATGCCCACATATTTCAGTATTGTTAGGTTGTTCTTTTTTGTAATTGTAAAAAATGTTTTTTGAGTTTCGAAAATAATGTTGAAGTTCTTTTGGCGGTGGTAGATTGCCAAAACTGTCAAAGTAGTAAACGGTTTGTCCAAGCTTTTTATAGCATACCCAATGAGTACCTGGACCATAGGTGGAATCCAAATTTACTATTCCAGTTTCATTTTTCCATATTTTAGTTGGTAATGCATCTTTCATAAAAACTCCTCGAAAGAATGGTATTTTCAAACATTTTACATAATCATTTAACTGATGATTTGTTAAGGCTTTATTTGGAATTATCAATTGACTCTTCTTATTTAATACACACGGTATGGTCTTAGGTATAAACCTGCTCCGTTTTTTACCATTTGCCAAACAGAAGTCTTCTTTACATTTGCCTTATGAGTTCTACGACGTCCTTTTTTAATGTTTCCACCTCTTTTGGGAGCGCCTTTCTTTGCAGGTCTTCCTCTGCGACGTTTTCCACCACCTAACTTTGCTTTCGTCTTCATGGCTGTAGTTACTGCCCAAGCCGATGCTTTTTCTGCAATACTTGCGTCACTTGATTTTACTCTTTGCCAAGCTTTTTCCGCTAGAATTTTATCTGCTATTGATCTATTTGTTGAATCTTTATACTTTGAATATGCTATATCGTGTTCCTTGCAAGCTTGATCTAATTTATTAATTCCAGGATCTCCTCTTGCTAAACGCTTTGCCAACTTAGTTCCAGGTCCACAATATTGATAACCTCCGGGCAGATGTAATTCGTATGGTAAAGCGTCTATCGTTCGATTTACAACAGCACCAACTGGAATCCGTCTAAGCAGGGATAATGCAGCTGATGTTATACCACGTCCTCTCTTGCCGCTGTCTTGACGATGACTGAGCGATACGGTCTTCATTATGTTGTCTTATATAACTGGCGTGTTTACTCCACGAGATACTTTACACAAATGAATAACTTGTGCAAAATCTTTTATATTTAAAGACTTAGTTATTCAAATTAATTATATACTGATTTATAATTCTATTTTTAATCCAAGCTTCTCGTTCATCGGGTTGAATCATCACATGACTCGTTGTACTAGCTATATGATTGTGGGTATCAATAAGTAAATTACCCACTATTCTTATTAAACAATCTAAAGTTACAGCATCTTTCGGATGTTGAGGATCTTGTAACTGCATAATACGTTTATCATTACAAGTATATGCGGTTGAATCACTTTTTGATGTTGTTATGACTTGTCCAATAGTAGCAGCATCATTTGAATCTTCACCTGGTAAAATATTAATTATTTTCTTCATCTTTGCATCATATTTGGTCCCAAAGTGTTTATCCCAAGTTATTGTTTGTTTCAATGTAACACAATCATCTTCTTCATAACCAGGATAAATATTTTTTATTCTTCTATTACGACCATCGTATGTACCTAATCTACCACCACTTGCAATTAATGTTTGTACCATAAGAGGTACATCTGAATCTTTTATACCAAATCTTCCATTTGTTATTGTTTTATGTCCTGCATCCCATTCATCATTTTTTCCTTGCATTAAATCAAACTTTTTATTTCCATGTATAAATTTATCTCCCCGCTTTAACACGGCATCTTCATGTTTTACAAAATTTGATGTTTCCTTTTTTAATTCTTTAGATAATTGTTCCATAGTAACAGCATCTTTTGGTTGAGAACCAAACTTTACATTTGTCAATGTTTTACCATGACAATCAATTCCATTAACATCTTGTAAAATACAGTTGTCCTTGATGTATTTTAGGTTTACAGCATCACCGTCTTCCTTTGGGTATCCAATGTCATTTATAATAAATTTATAAAAAGAAAATCCATGTTCAGTTTTTTCCGGTATTATAGAATGTAAATATTCTTTATTAACTGAATCTTTATCATTTTTGGGATTTCCCACGTTGGTTATTCTATAATTTCCAGAATCATACGTTTGTCCATCTTTTAAGTTATTACCCCATTGCAATTTTAAAGTATTTGAAAGTTCAGATGATAAGTAGTCTTTAGTAATTGCATCAGAACCTTCAGTTGGTTTACCAACATTAATTATTCTATGTGATTTAACATCGTAAGTATTCTTATGTAATTTCAATGATGTTGAAGTAGCTTCTTTTACTGTCTTTAAATTTGCTCCATCAGTATCTTCTTCTGGATCTTTAACTAGTTTTAAACGTTTATTACTTATGCTATAGTCACCTTCAGGTGTTTGCGGTAATCCACTTCTTTTTCTGTCTTCTCCAACTTGCACTCCTAACGCGGAGTACCGTCCGAACTTGTCGACGCTCATGTTAGAACTGATACGTCTTACGCTTGCAACTCTTTTATATCCGCGGACAATTATACAACTATACCACGATTCCTAAGTTCATCAACTAGAGCCACCCATTCATTATTCAAACCCGTATGACCGGCTTCCATGGCTTCATGCAATAGTCTCATTCGGTCAACCAATTTATTGATGTCGTTGTAGTAAATCACATTTGTATTGTATAGATTTTTCATCAATCCTTTACCAGAGGTTGAAGTATCTCCTTTACTCTTTTTACCATGTTGTTCAAGAAGTGATAAATCCATAAGTGATAAAGATTTTCTTTTCAGTGGTTGTCTCACCGCTGGAGCAGTACGTAATGTGGGCAATTTTCGTGGAGGAAACAACTTTTTTATAACAATGTTATATTTTGTTGCACGTGAACGATTAATCATTGCATCCTTTAAGTAGTTTCTCTTATGAGCGTTAGTATTTTGTAAAATCTCTTTAAAAACACTTAAATCTTTGGATGAATATCTTAGTGGTATATTTTTAAAAATTAATTCATATAATCCTTTTGTTCCTTTATATCTATGCTCACCAATAATGATGTAATCGTCTTGAGTTATTTCAAGCTTTGAATCACCAATCTTTAATTCATTCCCATCAATTCTTGCTCCGTATATGTGTGATCTACTCAAATTCGGGTTTGATTTCATGTCATGTAGCATTTTCATTATATATTTTCTTCCAAGAGGTCCATGTTGTAATATATCGCTACTCAATTGAGTTAAATTTGGAATAGATTGTTCAGCTTCAGGTATTGGCTGTTCTTCTCCCTTTTCAACAATTGGTTCTTCTTCTTCTTTTGCTTCTTCTTGCTCACTAGCACTTGTGTATGAATCATCATCTTCTTCTTTTTTTAATGCTTGTACTTCTTGTTTAGAAACTGGTAGTAAAACATCTCCTTCATAACGAGGTTTACCAATAGTTTCTAATATCTGTTTTAAAGGTTCCGTAATAGGTTTAAATGTAGTCTCTAGAAATTCTTCTCTTTCACTTAAACCCATCCTCAATGCACGATTCTTCATCCTAATAGAATCACTGAGTGATTTTATTTCTTTCAATAGTTTTTCTTGATTCACCATGTTTACACTGTGAAGTTCAACGTGTAACTAGATGTAGCATCGGTAGTTCAACGCATAAATACAAATTTATCCAACCCTATACGATATCTACCATTTTTAATATCTTCTTCCTTCATAATAACGAGAAAGCTATATTTCTCATTCCATGCTTTGCCACACATCTCTTTAAATTTTTCAAATGGCATATCCGCATTTACATGATCATTATATATATGCTTTAAATTTGTTTCATCTTGCTTGAAGATGATCAACATATTTGCATTGTCTCTTATAAGTTGTTTTGGAATTTTACTGTATGTTTGACCAATGTAAATGCTATCAATATTATGATGTCTTCCCATAGCAAAATAATTCCTTATTGTGTCATGATTTTCACAAGAAACATCGTCAAATATAAAAATAGAAAATGGTTTTGCTTCATTTGGTTGCATAATTGTTTCACTGGCATTAAACTTGTAAAAATTTACTTCAGGTACACTTGCAAGTACTTTATCCAATAATTGATATTTTGGTTGTTGCAATGATTTTGAAAAAATGTATATATTGTTAAAACGCAATCCTTTAGGATTAGTTATAAGGTTAAAAACAACATTAGTTTTTCCACAATTTGAAGGACCAGTTATTAGACATCTTATCGTATTTGGTAGTAATTCACCATGTTTTCCATGATTTAACTTATCATTGTCAACTGTCAATTGATCAATGTTATTGATATTAAATCGATCTTTTTGTTGTACAATCTCCATCTTGTATAAAGGTTAAACACACAATGAGCTATTAAACAACTATACTAAGTCTTTTGAAGGAATCCAAGAGTCTTCACTTTTATCAAACCCTAACCACCGGACTTTAACCATATCCTTTTTCCTTTGTAAAATCTTCTCGACAAGATATACATCACCAACTGTTGATTTCAACAATTCATGTCCGTAGAATCCACCTTGAAGTAATTCACCCTTGTTATCCTTTAATAAATAGGTTTCAGGTATAGTTGGTTGCACTTTATAAATTGTAAATACTTCATTAGTCCAATTTGGTAGATATCTTTTACTAAATACACCTTTGTATTTGCTTATACGAACTTTATCGTTGACCTTGAACTTCTTTGGTTGCAATTTTTCCAATTTCGGTGTTGTATTATTTTTAATGCGTTGTAATACAATTTTCGCATTAGCACTGTTTACCTGGATAGGTTTCATTCCAATGGTACGATGATATTTGTTGTTATACTGTTTTATAAGTTGTGGTAATATGTCATACCACACATATGATCCTCGTTTTGAAAATTGTTTATACATCGCACCTTTCAATGTTCTATTGAATCTTTCAATTATTGAAGCTTTAACTTCAGAATTTGTAGAATAATGATTTATTTGATATTTCTTCATCAAAGCTCTAAAGTCTTTATTAAAATATTCTTTTCCATCATCGGTCTGTAGATGTTTAATTTTAAATTTATTTCTTTGTATTGTGGTTTCCATAGCTTTTGTAAAACTTTTACCAGTCTTATCCTTCAATGGTAAAGCGTCAGCTATTTTAGTAAAACAGTCTATAATTGTTAAAATATATTTAAATCCTTTGTTTAATTTACTGTGCGGTATCATTTCAATGAGATCAGCTTGATAAAGATCATTCATCCCTTTAATGATTGTACTTCTTCTTGGAAATCTTCTTCTTGCTGGTTTATGTAGTTCATTTACAATCTTGTCCTTCACACTTTCCATCTTCAGATGTTGCTTGTACACCGCATGTAAAAATACTGATCCATAGAATAGTTTATTCTCATTTATATAGTTTGAATATAGGTCAAGGCCATTTCATATTAGTGTAAAAAAGAGGGAACATGGCATTGGGCTTGCCATGTCCCCTCTTCTTTACGGAAAGGAAAAAGGAAGAAGGTAGAGGACGAAGAATAGGTTTACTGGTCGATAGGGTTTAGAGAGTAGTGGCCGAATGGTAAAGTATTAATTTTATCTTCTAAAATATGGCGCTTGTCATCTTTGTAGCTTAATGCCCACTTTGTTTGTTTGACACTAAATAGTTGATGATTATAACTTCTAATAGTGTTGAACGTTGCAGTTGTTTCAACATTTTCAAACAAACATCTTTTATAATGTTCAAACTGTACGTTCTTCTTCAGGAAAGAAGTTTTTATTCCTTTGGCCTTCTTCGTGACTTGATGTTCGTTCCTCTCGTTTATGTACAGTTGAAATGAATACAGTTTGGACATTAATGCTACAATTTCCATCATCGGCACACCATTTGTTTCATCTTTAAATTTTCCCAATACTTTCTTATTTCTGTCATAGTCGTAATTTGGATGATCCTTAGGATAATCGGAAAAGTCGAAATCATCTTTATATATAAAGGTGCGTAGATCTTCATACATGTCATTTGTTTTAATCCAGTAAATTAGTGCATCTGTGTCCATATATGCAATACCAATGTTCTCTCTTCCATAATAGTTAACCATCTTCTTATAATGAAACTCGTACATATGTGTTTTTGAAATATCCAAGATTGACATTCCAAGATACAAAGGACGATCCATTGTAACTGACTTCTTGTTCATGGAAATAACAACTAGATTTTCATTAATAATTATAGATGAACCAAAGTTTGGTTGTTGCACCAATTTCTGTAATTTTACTGGATCAGTTACCAATTTGATATCCTTATGTTTCCTTTTGTTTTCCAAAGTCTTGCCAAATATTGCGTTATTCATTAATTTGAAAAAATCTTTTTGAAAACTTGATGTAGCGGTGGCTCTTCTTCTTGTGTTGTTGTCGATGTAAGGTTTTAACCAACAAGATTGAGAAAATTGTAGTACTCGATTAATTTTTGTAATTCTCAATCCTAAGTCTAAAGCTTGTTGTATCATCCAGTAGTGTCCAACATATCGAGACTTGTCGGTTAAAGTCATCATTAATTTTGGCCATCTTCCAGTAGGGGAAATTTCAGTCTTCGGAAGAAGTGGTAAATCATAATGTTGATCATGAAGATGTTCAGGATATTCAAAATTAACATCAAAAATGTAACCAGTTTCACCATGCTTCGGTATATCCATTATGTTTCCAATCGATTCTGGATCTATCCATTTAAAATTATCATATGGAAGGGGATTCGACATTGCCCATCCGTATAAGTTATTTGCATCAAAATAACCCAGGAATGTTGTTGGTTTTGATGCATCATAATCGGGCAGATACTTGTTGTTCGCCTTGAAATGTCGTGTAACGCTTTGCGTCAATCCCCCTCGAACTCCTGACTCTAACATCATAACCATATCTATATCAGTAAGAAGTTGTATTTTACAATTTGTTTCTTTCAACATAGCTTGCCATGCTAATCCAGGTGAAGTGTACGAATGAAGAGGGTCCAATCCATATGCTGCAAAACATGTATTTCTAAATTCTTCCATTATATCACATAGTAAAGTTACATCCAATTTAACATAAAAATCTGAATATTCTCCCAATGTTCTAAATCCTAAATCGTTCCATACTTTACATGCATGATCATAGTCCTCTTGAGATATGTCCATGTCATAAAGTTTACTTTTGAATACTTCTTTAGCCGGAAGTGATGTTTCATTAAATCTTTCTAAACTGTCTATGTAATCATATGGAAACACACCTTTCCGAAGTACCAAATCCAGTTTGTCGTTATTTACAATCTTCTTTGTTTCGATGAAATCTTGTTTCCTTAAATTTTCTGAAAGTTTGGACAAACTTGACGGCATAAATCTGTAGGAGTCCAAGAATCTTAGTTTCATGTTTCCAACTTCTTTGGAAAAACTTATGAACTTCTCTGAAGTTTCAGCTAACACATCGATTTTACCGTCGTCTCTTCCTAGTTCAGGTATTATAAAATGAGCATCGTACCCACTGAGGTTATGCAGAACCACAGGAATAAATAGTGGTAAACGATAGCTCAAGTTGCATTTATTACAAGCAGCACCCCTGTAATAACCTGTGAGGTGATCGTGATCTTTAACTTTATAATTCTCAATAGTAAAATCATTTTTGCATAAGAAACATCGAGTTGCATTTTCATGTTGAATTTCTTCTTCTTCCTCCATCGGTTTCATTGGTACAATATTTGTATATAATCTTTGTGCATTTCCAGCTATTGAATATAAGTGATCAAGAAATATTTTTTCTACATTTTCACCACGATATACTAGAGGTTCTGAAGTTAATCCATATCTGTTTAAATGTTCTTCTGATAATGTTGATTTAACCATTAAACAAAAACTATTTGGTTTGTGCATTTGATATTTGACACTTTTTCTAGCTTCACAATTTTCATCTTCTATAGGAATTAGTGTTGATTCAAAGTCCGCATACACAACTATAGGGATACGGTATTGATGATGAACCTTTTGAAATGTAACAAATGCTCTGTTTTCCGAAGGTAAATTAATCTTTGCTTCATAATTATTGTTACATAGCCTTTTGTGCTCTTGTAACCATTCTCTTCCTTGTCTTCCTTCTCGTTGAAAATTAAAACATCTCTTGCAAATTATCTTTCTGTGTCGAGCTTTAGAAAGCTGCTTGTTAACAAGAGAGTCGAATTTCTTTATGTACACATAGTGAGACACATCTCCTCGCGTTAGTAGTAGTAAATCCGTATGATCTGGTATCTCTTCTTTTACAACACGTAAAGGATACACTTTGTTTGAACTATCTAATGCAAAAACATTGATAGATGTACCAGGATTTTTCTTCTCAAATTTTGATATATCTTTCAGTGATACAGGGTAAGTAATTCCTTGAAAATTGTACCTATGTCTTTGATTTTCATAGTGTTGGTTAGGTTTATCAAAATGATTTGGTACAAACTTAGATGTCATCGCATATCTAAAACATTCATTATCTTGATTTTTCACATTAATACATGATCTTGTATCCTTAATTCTTTTGGGCAAAGGAATGTAACTAGATCCCATTAGTCCATATCCATGTTTATGAACTCTTATATCTAATACTTCAATACTTGTAAGACTCCATCCGGATCCTCTTCCTTCGTGTTCCTGAATTTTTGTTAATATTTCTTCTATACAGTTTTCTACTATTGAATCAATGTTTGAACTTTCCATAATGGTTCGGTTTTTTGTTATGAATCCTCTTGGTGATAATTCTTCTTGTACATTTATAAACATAGCTTCTAGTAGTAAACCAAATTTAAGAAAGTTCAATCTTTTCAATTCTTCTTTTAAAGTTTTACTTACAATTGGTTTTGCTTCTCTAATAAATTCTTCTAGCTTTAAGTTTTCATTTTGAATCTTATGATGCATTACTACTTTACCGGGTAATGCAAATACTTGTAGATTCGGTAAAGTAATTGAAGATGTTGCAGTTATTTCATCTTGTTCTTCTTGTTCTTCTTGTTGTTCTTGTTGTTCTTGTTCTTGTTCTTGTTCTTGTTCTTGTTCTTGTTCTTGTTTTTCTTCTGGGTTGTTGTGAATTAGTTCTTTATGACAGTCTAAGAGAATTTCATCGTGAAACGATTCCGAACATTTATCGCAACAATACATGTTGAGATGTTTACTCTTCGAAATTTCACCAAGAAATGAAATGGGCTCTCATGTTCCTCCTTTTATAACGGTTCCCCCACCACTATTTCATCTTCTTCACTATCCAAGGAAATCAAACATTTTGAACAAAAATATTAACCTTCTACAAACTAATTGTTCATTCGTGTTCTTTATTCCCATTGGAGTTTTAGTATAGGCCTATACTTCTTTATATTCAAGCTTTAACAAACTTTCCCCCACCCAACTAATTGTAGTTACTTTTAGGTGGAAATGGCTACAGCACAGACACTTGGTTAAACTAAATTTGTGCATAAATTAACTAAAGTTGAACTAAAAATTCGCATAAATTAAAAATTAGTTCAAAACTAAAATTCGACAGTAATAAAAAAACTCTAACAGTTGAACAAAAATAAACGTTAGTTCAAAACTGAAATTCAACAGTGTTAACCAAATTCTAACAGTCGAACAAATAGGTCAAGGTAATCCAATTTAACGCGAGAACAAGGAATAGAGCACTAAGTGGCATGTTAGTCCATTACCACAAAGTGATTTATTCCTCGCTCTCTATTCTACATCTACTTTTTTGGGTTTACTTATTTATATTAAAATGTTCAAATTTTACTATGTAGAATGTCCATTCTTGCTCTTCAACTCTTCGATTGTTTTTAGCAATTGTAACAAATATTCGTTAGTTTTCACCAAAGTCTTCATTTTGCTACATCCAATTTCAATGGAAGGAATTATAAGTTGTAATTTTATAAGTTCAATCTTTTCTTTCTTGCGAATTTCTCTCTTTATTATGTTGTTCCTTATTTTTGCTGAAGATTTAAAGATCCCTTGTGAAACTACATAATAAAACTACATAATGAAACTACATACATGAAACTACATAATGAAACTTGTGTCGGTTGTGAATGTTGTGAAACTACATTCACTCCATGTTGTTTCTGCTAAAGCCACAATAATAAAAGTCTCTTCAAACAACCTGCATTTATACACATTCCCCCACCATTTTATAATCCCCACTCCTTTCCCCCTTCTTTATAGGATTTGAAAGGGATAGGGTGTAGGGTGGGGGAAGGGTAATTTTGTTATTACACTAGTTGTGCAAGAAAATAGCCGCCAGTGTCCACACCTTGTTCATAGCACTCCATCATAGATTGTGCCCACTGCAACATGCGGTCTCTATCATTTGGTGTGACAAGGAAAGAATGACTATCACCATACAATATAAAAGAGTCAATTCGTACATAACATCCTGAGTCCAACCATTTATTAGCTTCAGCCATAAACTTTTCTATTGTATCAAATGGAAATTGTGGATCAATTGCTATAACTTTACGTTCTTCACTAAGTTCAACAGTATAATCATCATCGTCCTCATCATCTTCACTTTCACTGTTGTTACTTAAAGTGTCTTCAGATTGTTCAAAAACATCAGAAATTTCAGAAGAATTAAAATTTTCATTCAGATGAGGAGGCATTTTGAAGCAAGAAATATTGTAAACAGCAGAGACGAAACGACAAGAGCAACGTGTAGAAGCAAAATGAAGGAGTGACCAACGCTCGCTCCGCTTTTATAATAGTATGCAAATGAGGGGTAAGAGCTGACCGTGACCAGACATCCACCCAAAGGAGTGGGGGGAAGTACTTTTCTTACTACTCGGATGGAAGTAGGTTAGTAGGTCACAAGACTTAGAGTATTAAAAAATAATGGGGGAGAAACACAACGCTATAACGCATTGTGTTTCTCCCCCATTATTTTTTAAGCAACAATTTGGAAAAAAACTATGTGAATTTACTTTCTACGCCCCCACCTTGTAATACCATCCACTTTGTGTCTGAGGAGATAGTCTTTAGAGTCTAACTCATAAACAGATTTCTCTTTGCGCAAGGATTCAATTACTTTAATATTATATTTTTCGCCATTACAACTTGCCAAAATGTGTTCGTTGTCAATAACACTTTCAAAAAAATAAACACAACCTCTCTTAAGCCTATTTCCTTTCACACCAATAATTTTGGATTGGTATTCAATAGTGGGGGTTTCTGTCAGTTGTGGTTCAGAAAGGTGTTTTACGACATGTACATGGCAAAAACTTTCGTTTTTAACACATTTCCTACCACAAGCTGATCCTTTCTTAATTCCCCTAGTGAGCACTTCAGGGCAAGTAGTGGGACGGCTAAATGCCCTACGACGCTCTTCTTGTAATAATTGAAATTGCTCTGAAGGAGCAGGCTTAGGAGCAGGTTTGGGAGTAGGCTTAGTGGATTTAGTTTTATGATATGTGTGGTCTTCAGGCATAGTAAGTGGTGGGGTAGGAGGCAATGGTGATAGTGGGATGATGGGTGTACTAAGGCGATGAACAATAGTTTCAATTGAAGGGGTATTAAGACGGGGAACTGGCTTCTGCGGTGGCGGCATCATAGTTGATGGTGGTGCGGAGTCGTTTGAAGGCGAAGGTGAAGGTGGTGAAAAAATACTGCGAAGTCTAGAAGTGTTGGTTGGCGGAAGAATAGCTCCAGAAGTTGAAGGTTGGGATCCAAGTTGCTTCTTGTACCAGTCAGGAGGATTTTTCAGACGAAGAGTTTTCTTAGGTGCAGTAACAGCCGTAGTAGAAGTTGAAGTAGAAGTAGAAGTAGAAGTTAAAGTAGAAGTTGTAGTTGGCAGAGATGACATGGTTGTGGCTCCAAGTTCGCAGCGTAACGTCTGGAATCAGAATGAAATGTTAGCCGCAGTCGGTGCGTCTTTTATAACAATATGCAAATGAGAGGGGTAGCAGCTGGCCGAGACTGATTATTGACCTGGGAGGTGGGGGAAAAGGGGAAAGAGAAGGTATTTATTTAAAATAATTCGCATAACTTTTGACTAAAATAAAATAACCAAATTCTTCTTTTACCAAAATGTTTGTCTTACATAGACTTTTTCAATGATGTATCGCTTGTCCAAATCCGTCAATCCGTTATCAAGTTATAGCCATTTTAATTTTTCAAGTCATGACCGGTCGTTCACCCGGAGTAGTGGGGGAAGGGAGTGGGGGTAGGAGTGGGAGAAGGGGGGGGGGAATCGACTCCATTTTTTCGGGGGGGAGGGGGGGGAGGGGGGGGAAGGGGGGGGGGTCATTGACCCTTCTAAAAGTGGGTCAAGGTCATTCAAGATTTATAATGATCCAAGGTGATGGGAACAGTAATACTGTTCCCACCACCCTGTTTGCCTAACGGTTCCCACTCCCAACCCACTAGTTACGTTCTGCAAGGGAGGTCCCTGGGCCGTCCGCATCAAAGCGTAACTTCCCGTCCGCATCAAAGCGTAACCATTAATTTCAGGGAAACTGGAACAGTTAATGCAGAAACGCAACTCTAACCCCACCCAAACTAATCCCACCCATTATATTCCTAAACAAAATGCAAAAACCTAGTCCGCATTTTGCGGATGTCCCACCCCTTCTAAGTGAAGTTCAACCGAACTTCTGAATTTACATTTAATCTACCCCCTAACATCTAGCTGTAAGGCAAAACAACATTAATTAGTATTAGCAACACTTAAAACTAACAACACATCATTATTAAAAAACCAAATAATTCAACACAACCAAATACCATCATTATTCTTAAAATTAATACACCTTAATGCTAAATACCTCTTAAAATTAATACACCTTAATGCTAAACCCAACTTATAACTAACATCGCAATGCGCAAATTATTTCTTAAATTTAATACAACTTAAAACTAAACACACACACACACACACATACTACATTGCATTAAAAAACGCAACGTAGTAGAAGAAGTTCAATATATATAGGCCTACTATATATTTGAAACCTCTTGCTGAGTCGCCAACAACCTTTCGCTATGAAAGTTTGTTGACGACTGACGCTAAGATCAGGCTCGTATCTCTCCTCGGATTCTCTAGTAGTGGGGGAAGTTGTTTCACTACAGTACAGTGTTCAATCCAGTCCAATTCGCAGCAGTGTAAAAGAAAGGCAAAGGAGTGGGGAGCGGCGCATGCGCAACAACACAAAACCAAGGTTTGAGGTTAGAATTATCCATGTGCAGTAGCGCTAAAGTGAGTAATACAGGACTAGGCGCATGCGCATAGCATAGACTCATTCCGATCCGGAGAACTTGTTGCATGCGCAGCAGGTTTGAGGTTAGAATTATCCATGGCAGCTGCCATATTTAGTCTGGTTTCACCACATAAAGTCAACAACCGGTGGTGACCGGCCATTGACCTGGAGGAGTGGGGGAAGGAGTGGGGGAAGGGGGGGGCTCCATTTTTTCGGGGGGGAGGGGGGGAGGGGGAGGGGGGGAAGGGGGGGAGGGGGGAGGGGGGTGGGGGGAGGGGGGGCAGGGGGGGGAGGGGGGGGAGGTCATTGACCTTTCCGGTCGGTCATTGACCCCAAGGAGTAGGGATAGACACAGAACCCTACTTCTCTTACTACTCAGGTGAAAGTCGGTCAACCAGTCATTTGCTTGCCATCTGCCGCCATCTGGCTGGAGTTATTGCCTCTATAAAGGTGGGTAGTTTATCGCGCTACAAACATTCATTGCCTCGCATCCGCTCGGTCATCATCTCTCGTTAGTTTTATGTTATGACTACTTCACTTACTAGGTTTGAGGTTAGAATTATCCATGGAATAGCCTTCGTAAATTCTGACCTATAAAATTACTACTCTGGCTTTCTGTTTCAATTTCTTTTACACTTCATTTTATATCTCAGTCTTCTTTTAACTTCTGAACTTAACACATCGGTTATGATGACTGCACAATGTTTAAAATTAAAGCTTTTGCGAACACAACACATATTACGAAGTACTTCTAAACCTTCAATTTCAAAGTGTAGAACTAATTTAAATAGAGTTAGGAAGAAGTACAGTTTTAACCCATTATACTCTTCAAAGACTTCGCAGGTTAATGTTGATGATAGTGTTATTTACAACATTTTGCATTCTATGTTACAATTCAACAACTTTAAACTTGTTACACCTATCGACTGTGTTCGACAAGTTTTTTTATTTTACCCCTACTATTCCTCATATAAGCGCTGTCACCACAATTCCTACTTCATGCTCCTCTATTCTCTTCAGCTAAGCTAAGGTTTGAGGTTAGAATTATCCATGGCAGCCGCCATGTCTGGTTCAGTTTTACCACATAGAGTCGGCGACCGGTTATTGATCTAAAGGAGTGGGGGAAGGGGTGGTGGGGGAAGGTTGCCGTTTTATAACCCCTCTCCCTAGGCGGCTCTTCTCATTCGATCGCCAACTTTCAAACGATAAACACCTCTCCCATGGCACGAATCAATTATCCCGCTATCACCAACTACTTCAACTTAAAACTATTTCTGGTGATAGTTGGATAGAATTTTTTAAAACTTACTCTGGATGACCTTGACATATTTTCCACATCTCAGTTATAAGTTTGAATTTCAATTTTGAACTAACTCTTAATTTTTCTTCAACTGTTAGAGTTTCGTTAACACCGACGAATTTCAATTTTGAACTAACTTTTAATTTTAATTTTATGCGCAAATTCACTTCACCCTAACGCCAACACTATCGCCATCTCCACCCCAACCTATATGGCATAAAATATAACTACAGCATCTCATATATACCCTCTAACCCCCACCGGAAGCTATGTGACATGGCAGCTGGCGCCAGCTGCCGCGGCACGTGGCTCCGTGGGCACGTGGCCGGTTTTAAAAGTGACCAAAACACACTACTATTAACTAATAATAAACTGGATGGGTAGCTGAGTGGTTATAGTGCTCGCCTTTGAATCCAAAGGTTGCCGGTTCGATCCTGAGGAAAGTTCGTAGCTTTTTAAATGATCGATTCCGGACCCAGTTGCCATTTGTCATTGGGCTATTAATTAATGATGCTTCCTAAAAACTGGTCGATGTTAGATAGTAACAAGACTGGGGTTTGGACCAAGGTGTATAAATAAAAAGAAGAGGTGTGTGCATAGTCAGCTGGTGTGACGTAGTTGGGCTCACCGCTAGCGCTCCGAGCGGCCGTGGAACACATTAAACTCATGTTGTTTACTTTTGTGTTTACAAATAAACTTTTGTCAAGTAAATGTTTTGTTTTCTTAACCGCAATGCCAAATTATTCCGTGTTTGGTTGCAAAATAAATCCCGAGACAGTGATACACGGATTAAATCAGTTTTACAGATTTCCTGTCAGAATATTGCCAAAATAGGTCGAAGTTTTCCAACAGAACAAAACAGTTTTATGGGACATTGGTATAGAAATGGAGGAATGTTTCAACTTCAACGAAAGCCACGGCTCTGTTCATTGAAACAGTAAGAGGGATCGTTGGCGAAGTTCTCAAAAGCATGCTGGAAGCTGGAAAATGGGTTATTGATTAATGCCGTTCCCAAAAGAAGTTTTAAAGGCACTTCATGTGCAGAACTCATATAAGAATATGTTATATATGATATGGCTTTTAGTGTAGGATGATAAGCAATTAACTGACAGTTATCCTCGTCTAAAAGGCCTGCACTTTTTATGCAAGTGGACCAACGGCTTATGGATACTTCAGAACCAAGGAGAATAAAGAACTGAATAAAAAAAAATTGAGATGGTGACTGCGGCGTTAGAAAATCCTCGTAAAAATTTAAAAATAAGCTTATTACATACTTTTATTTTAGAAAATGTTTGAGTGTTTATTTATCAAATTGACCTTAATCATTAAAAGTGTATAGTTGAGTGGGACTGTACTTTAATTATTAAATCTTTTTATTTATCAAATACATGTGTCTTGATTTATCCTTAAAACTCTTTAAAAATTTTCGATGAAACTTCATTTTCCGAGGTTACAAAGGAGGTTTAAAAAATTTATTAACCTCCAATGTCGGTATATTGAAGAGTTAGATACAAAATGCTTACAGTATTTGATTTTGGCAAGTGTTTTACCTTGGTATGAATCCATTGCAGAGTAGTCACAGAGAGAACAATCCAAAGCGTAGCGATATTTTGTTTTGAGGTAATTATATAAAACATCATTCGTTAAAGTCCGTATATACTTAATAAGTAGGCTTACTCTATTTAATTTTAAGTCAGAGATGGACCCTGGTGCATATCATAAGGCAAATTCCATTTATTTGTAATGAAGAAACTGACGATTATTAGGCTATGCATGGGTCTATTTCAATATGCCCGTTTATAAATATAGCCTACATTATATAGGCTATAGAAAAGCCTACAGCTTGAATTCAAAAACAGGTTAAATTAAAAAAGCAAGGTTGAATTCTAAAATCGATAACATTATCATATTTACGTGACATTTACGGGGTTTGAATGAGTTTTTAAAAGGTGATAAGTTTGAGATCGGCATACAACGGCGAGAGGATATGGGTAGGGCCTATGATTAGAGTGCGTATGAGTGATTAAAGAGTCAACTTTGCTTTTTCATAGTAATCAATCAGAATATGCTAGATCTTCTGAGTTCTTGTAGGCCGTTTCAAGCATTAGAGTGCAGGGTCAGCTCGAAAAAATGACAAAAATAACGTTAAATAAATATGACTAAAGCAACATCGGCTATATATTAGTTTATGTCATAAGTTTCATTCTTGTTACATTTCATGTAGTCAAAAAATGGTTCATTCTACAATCGTGCTAAATAATTTGTTAAACCAATATTTGAGGACACATACTTAATTCAAATTAAATTATCCTACTAGCTAATTTGGGTCATTTGTGAAAAACATAAAAGTTAAATTGTAAAGATTGACTAAAATAGTTTATATATTATAATAAATTTATTAAATAATTCAAGAGTTAACAAATCAATAAAATAGTTAGGGCCTACTGAATGTATGTTCCAAGTACGTGCATAGTTCATTCTGCATAACTGTATATCGTAAGCACAAAAATAATTTGTACATCATATGATAGTACAACATGAAAATTAAGGGGATTCGCTACTGAAAATGGGTAAAAATCATGAAAAATTCAAAAATTTTATTTTTTCATTTTTTTGTAGTTTGGACCTTATTACATCAAAAAAATATAATATAAGTCATGTCTGAATGTTATTTCCATAAAAAAAAAATATGCGTTACTGCACGCTGGCGAAATTTCACGATTTCATGTCATCGCAATTATTACGTTACATTTCAGCTTAGGTTTTATATATAAATATATTCCCGTATTTACAAATAGTCAGAACAATAAAAGCCTCAAATAAATCACTCTTTGACAATTTTACTTACTTTTATACTCTTTGAAAATTACACACAAAAAACAAATGGCATAAACTGGAGTCAGATGATCAGCTGCTCAATGTCAACAAACTGAAATGAGTTGGTCTGCTGTTTGGTTTTTGTGTTGTCATAGTGATTATTTTGTAAGCTAAAAAACTAAATATGGGTAGAGTAAAGAAGATAGAAGAAGAGGGTAAAACATATGGTGCAGGAGAACTTTAAAAAACAGTGAGTAATTCAAACTTTCCGAAGATGGACTAAATTCGTCATAAGCCTAAGACTTATATATTTTTAAATGTTTTTTGAAGTAGGCCTGATGGTAATTTACTTATTTTTTGAGTTAATAAGATAATGTAACCATAAAAAAAGTTTTTAGCCAAAAAAAACTGTTCATTTATATCATTGATTTCAGTAGGCCTACAGCTTTTTATTCAAACGCTGTTTTCCGCAATTTCACGTTTTTCAAGACAAAATTTGATATATCTTGAGAACCATTAGAGGTACATTGATGAAATTTTTACTACTTATTCTAGACAACATTAGGCAAATATTTAGGTAGAATTAGGTATCTAAGTTTATCAGGTACTAAAAAATAATTTTTTTAAAAATAAATTTTTTTGTACTAATAAAAATTTATGTTAATATGTCACCGCAAAAAAGTATCGGAGATATTATTATGAATCTACCTAAATATGAAGTTTAGGCAATTGTCTTTAAAAAAACACCAAAGTTATGAAAATCCATAAAGAACTCTCTTCAGAATATCGATTTTTAAAAACCCTTACAAATTGACCGAAAAACCTCTATTTTACTTTTTTTCCACATATAATTTATATTTAAAAGTAAACCAATATTTTTCTATTTTTTTTTTACCTCATACTCTGCATGAAAAAAATAGTTAGTCCACTTTCCTTATGATTTAAAATAAATCACCCTTATCAGTAGCGAATCCCCTTAAGCAAACGTTTAATACGTTGGCTTGCCGCTCGCGGCGCTAGCGGTGAGCCCAACTACGTCACACCAGCTGGCTATGCACACACCTCTTCTTTTTATTTATACACCTTGGGTTTGGACCGTTCCCCGTCAAAACGTTAAAAAATGCCACTGGCGTAGAAAGACACAAAAACAAAGGTAAAATAGAGTAATATGTTGTCGTTACGATAAATTACCCGTAGCAAGACAGCTTCATTCTCTTTTTCAAACAGGTGTGTAATGGTAAATACTATAACATGACTTCCGTTGTAGTTTTGACACTTCATATCCGGAACACAAAAAATAGCTATTCAGCAGACCTTGGAAGCAGTTATGATTTTTCTTTTACCTTGGTTGAACCGGCCAGGAGGCGCAGCGAGCAAAACGCCAAGCGTCTTTGCCCGTCCTGCTCCACGGATCGTCCCCTGGGCGGTTTTGCTCGCGCCGCCTCCTATGAACTGGACGGTACAAAATTTCGCATAGCAGAAATTATTAGCATCGCGTGAGACTTCTGTACCTGGTTAGGTTTTCTATGATAAAAGTAAAGTAAAAGAATATACAACTAAGCAATTTTTAGAATTGCTTTTAAACAAAATAATTAGTTGACAACAATAATGGTAAAATCATCTGTTAACTGAAGAAGTAAAATCCACATTATAGTTTCAACAAACTAATACCAGAGTGCAGCTCCCTTAGGCCTACACTATAAAACATCCTGAATGGCGAGTGATGAGCCAAAAACGAATTGGGCTTTTAGCGCACAGTCTGTGACTGATATTTATGGCTACAAAGAATTACTCCTTAAGTTTACCGAGCAAACGACTCGCCCAAGGTATACTGATTAAACTACTCATATTTCTAGAGACGATGATGAAATAAAATGATTGGCTCGGCTAGGTGAATAACGTTGGTTTGTGATTTCGAAAATTTTCTTAGAAAGTTGTATGATAATGGTCATTGAGCGTTTAAAGATCTATTCAAATGGCCCAAAATGCTTTAAGTGATTTAATTTATTTTAATTTTTGGGCTCTTTTAAATGCCACAAAAGGTTAGACGGCTATTAAATGTCATTAGAAATAATTTTGATATGTGCGTTCTCCACTTAAATATCTGATTATTTAGTTTCACTAAAGTTTATTTTTGTTAGGCTTATTAGTTTTTACCAACCTGTACGAATTTTGTAGTTTAGATATCTATTATTAGATTATACAGCATGCTTTGCAATGCTAACCTGAGGAATTTTTTGCCCTTCAAGTGAGCTCGTTCGTTGCGCTCACTCAGCGTCAGGTTAAGCTCGTTCGCTACGCTCACTCGCCGCAAGTCTGTAATATCCTCTAGTTTTACCGAATTACGGTAGTAGCCATGGTAAGACCTTAAGCCCGAGACCACTTTACTTTTTTATTTTGAGGTCCCCAGAAGCCAAAAACAACGTTCGTTTATTTTCATATACATCTTGTCCGTGGTACTGATAACTTTTGAAGGGCCTATGATTTTTATGAAATTTTGTGAAGGTGTAAAACCAGGTCTATTTTCATGAGTTCGTGAACCAGCATGGTCAGGTTATGGGAACGGGGTTTTATGGGGTTACGTTTCCTATCAATTAACATTTTTACCAACATCCCATGGCAGCAAAAAAACATAACTCATTCCTATGGTGTTTATGGGGAAAATACAACATATTAAATTTCTTTGAAAATGCGCCGAGTACATAGGTCTGCTGCGATGGGGGTATTTTATCACCAATTTTATCAACTTCTTTGTTTAAAGAATCTGTTAATCTTCACTTAACACTTGAAATGAATCCAACTGATAATTCAATAATATTCCTCGATTAAATCACGTATTTCAAAACAAAAATGTTGCTTCCATAATAATAACATGGTAACTTTAAATACGTGTGGGGCGGAGCCCCATGGAGGATTCTGGATAAAAAGTATCCTATATGTTCTTCCTGGTTCTAAGCTACCTCAAAACCAATTTTCATCCAAATCAATTCAGCCGTTCTTGAATAGTGTAACTAACACGACTTTCTTTCATATACGTATACTGTACATATATATACAGGGTGTTTCAGAACTCCCTACCAATATTTTAGGGCATTGTTCCTGGGTTAAAAACATACCTAAATATCATATTTAAATTGTCCGGAAGTCTTAAGTTACTCACACAGCCGCCATTTTGTTTTTTACACATAATAATTTTTATTTCCGTAACGGATGGTTGTATTCAGATCATATTTGGTATAAATCTTTATCATACCAATTTACATTTCCAAGAAAAAAATTAATTTTTTCCATTGTATATTTTCAAAATGGCGGCCATTTTAAATTTTCAAACACTAATATCTCAAAATCGGTAAATTTTATAAAAATTTTACAAGTCACAAAAAAGTTGCCAAATTAAATTACCTAACCAATGATGCCAAGTTTATAAGGATCGGACAACAAATAACGGAGTTATTGTGTTTTTTCTTCATAAAAACATGGATTTTGCTTTGAATTTAATGCAAATAAGGCCATTTTAACAGCAAAATCAATGTTTTTATGAAGAAAAATCGCAATAACTCCGTTATTTGTTATCCGATCCTTACAAACTTGGCACCATTGGTTAGGTAATTTAATTTGGCAACTTTTTTGTGTCTTGTAAAATTTTTATAAAATTTACCGATTTTGAGATATTTGAGTTTGAAAATTTAAAATGGCCGCCATTTTGAAAATATACAATGGAAAAAATTAATTTTTTTCTTGGAAATGTACATTGGTATGATAAAGATTTATACCAAATATGATCTGAATACAACCATCCGTTACGGAAATAAAAATTATTATGTGTAAAAAACAAAATGGCGGCTGTGTGAGTAACTTAAGACTTCCGGACAATTTAAATATGATATTTAGGTATGTTTTTAACCCAGGAACAATGCCCTAAAATATTGGTAGGGAGTTCTGAAACACCCTGTATATACTGCATATGCGTGTATATATATATATATATATATATATATATATGTGTGTGTGTGTGTGTGTATACTGTATGTATATAAGAAGACAACCAGTCTACAATATGGCATTATATTATAATCTGAAAACAAAATGTGTGCCAATCTCACCATAGGCCTTCATTTTATCCTCAAGTTGTCCTAATTCAATTACAACAACAGGTTATTGGATATCAAAATATGCATAGAATATAGTTAAAATTATAGTACCTACTTAAAGATAGTACTTACATAGATTATAATCTGACCACAACATTCTAAATTATAAAATAAACACCACATATATTGCAACAATGCACGCTCGCCGGCCGGTGATAGGCGCGCGCCGCGATCAGCTGTTCGCCAGAGGGTGAAGTCACGTGACCGGCGCCAGCTGTTCCATTGTTGATCAGCTGATTGTCGCGCGCCACCGCTCAGCGCGCAAGCGCTACTCACCACTATAAAGTGCAAGGGTAGCGTTCGCTCTGCCTTCAGTCCGTCAAATTATTCGCTCACTTACCAAGTGTAGCTAGTGCGGTTTGTGCATTTATCTTTGCGGATTTGTGCACTTACAGGTAACATTATTTATTTATTACCTTATCGATAAAATATAATATTTTTTACCCAATAACTTTTGTATGACAATTTTATTTGAATTGGATATCTTTATTTATATTCCTTTAAATGTTGGTTTAAAATTATTCAAATTATGTACAGTAATGACTTTTAATACAAATCTTATTTAACTGTGATTGTAAACTAATAGAAATAAATTAGTAATTTATTTTCTTCTACTTAAAAACATTTCTTAAAAAGCAGTAAAGAAATGCCGAATCCTTTAAAAGTAATTTTAAGTCAAAACTTGGCCTTAGAGTGGATTTTATGATATCAACTTACAGAGGACACAAATTCTTGACAAATATAATTACTGTAGGTATAGTTTTTTTCCTTTAATTCAGTACATAATTTTTACCGTTAAGTTGTTATTTTATTCTTCACCTTATACGCGGTCAATAAAAATGTACTTTTAGCCTATATGTTTTGCTATTTTGATCAGAAATTTAAATGTATAATGTAATTTAATTATTTCATTGATAAGTAGGCCTAACATTAATTTGGTTTCTTTAAAAAAAAAATAAGAGAGTAAGCAAATTTGTTAAAATGTAATTTTAATATGGATACAATGTAAAATGAAATAATTAGTACTCGAAGAATTTTCGTAAAACATGAAATTTAGTTTTGTGTAAATTTAATGTGTCCGTCTTGAACGTGCAGGTTAATTTATTTTAATAAACCATTCTACAAAACAACTTTATGATATCAAACAACAAATAGATTTTCATTGAACAGTCAGAATAAAACAAGATTATTTTTGACAGCAAAGCGACATTGTACTCAATAATAAGTTTTGATAAGTCGTGAGATAAGGAAGAAATATTATTTGTCCCGGCTCATAATTTACGCCTATTTATTTTTGCAATATTTTTTATGTTAAATTTTACCAAGAACAGTTTTAAAACTCTTCAGGAATTCAAAAGTAGAATGTTAAAATGTCATAATTATATATTATTTTTCCATTTATGTTTTAGTTTTCAATAAACCTATTTTATATTTATAATTTTTAACAAACAATTGTATAACCCTAGAAATTATTTTTTTATCTCTCGGTTGAACTGCTTTAACTGTGTATGATACAAAAAAATATACTTAACAATTTATATGTTTTTATAAATATTTTCGAGAGGGAAATCAATAAAAACATTCAACATAAAAATATTTTTCATATGTTTGGAACATGCTTTTATATTCTTTATCCGAAGATTTAAATAGATGTCTGACGTAGAAAAAATGACGTTTCATTGTCGCTACAGCACTGTGATTACGATTTCTAAATAACTTGCAAAATATAATGACAATACCATTAATACAGTTACGTAACCTGCCCATGGAACATCTGGTGTAGCAGTTCTGCAATGTTCTAGTGCCAAAACAAAGTTAAATATTTAGATCTTGATTCGTTTTAGTAAATTTTCAAAGTAAATAAAGATCGAAAAATGGTAAAGTAGTAGTGGTTGGGATCTTATATGGCGTGTTCACAAGGGTATAAATATTTACTACGTATCATCTAAACTTAGAAAATAAAATGTTTTTGTATAAATTATTCCTCTTAAAAATGTCTAATAATGCACCTGAAGATAAATTTTGTACAAAAAATACCTACACAAACTGACATAAACTTTATTATTTGTTTGATACCATTGTTGCCTATTAAATAATATAAGTGTTAACAATATTGCTCGTAATCACAACTTGGAAGAAGCTAATCAATTTGGTTAAAAATTAGATAAAGATATACTTTTACTTAAGGGTTTTGTTGAATTTTAGACGATGCAACATCGGTACCACCCATAGTTTTTTAACACAGCAGCAAAATAATAGTAAAAAATTTTTTTTCGTATAAAATATTTTTTATCATTCTGCACGAAATCAGCCTGTTTTTTGTTCTCTCAATAGTACCAAAACCGATTCTTTCTTGACCTAGTACTGAAAAATCATCTGGAGAATTTTTTAGGTCCTAGTACTGAAAAGTCAGCTGTTTGCTAAGTATATTATTATTAATTTATGAATGTTGAGGAGCAGAATTTTGAAATCCAAACGTTATAAAGAGCATTGTTTGTAAATAACAGAAATGTAAACACTGCATATTACTTACTTTGTAAATATAACCTCAAAATCTTAATAGTTAATATTTTTAACGATCAAAAGTCTAATTTTGCATTATGATAAAAAATGTTGTTCATCACTCGGAGCAAAAGTGTCTTTTTGATGCTTAATCGTTTTTAAAAACTCGGTTGCGCCTCGTTTTTAAAACACGATTGCGCACCAAAAAGACCTACTTTTGCTCCTAGTGATGAAAACTACTATTAAAGTAACTTAAGCTATCGAATGAATGTAGTTACAAATCTCTGTCATCGTCACAAGGCTGCCCAAAACTATTTCGCGACACGCACATTGTCATGTGGTTTGTATCACACCCGAAAGAGGAAGTCAGCTAATAACTAGGATAAAAACGTTCCTCTGAGCCAACCCAAATTCTTTTAACGTAACCTTGAACCTTGAAAGTCTTTTTGGTGATTTCTATATACATATTTCATATGTTAAGTTTTCTTTTAAAAAATAACAGAAGTTTTGTATTACGTTTTGTCTCAAATGTTGAATACAATGTTAATTTTTTTAATTCATAATCCAAGACTTTCATAAACTACGTATAACTCATATGAATATTTCAGACGTTTTAAACAATGATAGTTTCTTTTTCTGAAAGCTATTTCCAAACTAATCAATTAAAAAAAATGTGTAAGTACTTTTATGTTTGCGTTATTGGGCTATGGCCTATGGCATGGTAAAAAATAATCAGCTGCTTTTCACGTTCAAACCGCGTGTCCAAAAGTTATGTACCCGGCACTGCGCCAACATTTCAGCTGTTGGCAAGACTGAATGCCAACAAAAATCACCGCTCTGTCTCTCGTACGATATAGTGATATAGTGACAAAGCGCTGCCATTCATACCAAAATAACGATTGAGAAATGAATTAAAACAGTCAATCAGGTGCCAAGGCCTTGTAAAACAATAAAACTGTTTAAATGACAACGGGTTGTAAACAAACCCCCTTCAAAGAACTAGAATTTTTTTTGCCACATTTATATTAGGCCAAACACTGGTGCCAAATTATATTATTTATAACTAATATCTCATTAAAATTAACCTTTAAAACCTTAACAAAGAAGTGATAGAAATAATAATAAAAGTCACCAACCCGTGTGACTTTTAGCCCCGGTCTCCCCTACACTGCAATTTAAGCAAGTTGAAGTTTAAAAATATTATAGACTGGTTGGTGAACACTTTCCTTTTCGTTAATGCAATTGGTGTCATCTAGATAAAGGCACTCTTCATTCTAACTTTCTCTGAAGGACCCCCTGGTTAGTCTAAGAATACGCCAAGAGACCCAGTATAGAATCCAGGGGAACCCCCGCGATTTTGCTTAGCATAAGAGCTGAAGGTATGCAATCTTTGGCCGTTAGGCCGTTACATAAGTTGCTGTCTAATATTTTCTGTAGCAGTCAGAGAATTGACTCTGCCAAAAGACGAAAGAGAATACCCAGACTCAGGCAGGCCTGTTATTATCGGCTATATTATCGTTTATTCATTAAAATTTAAACAACACAATATCCCCAAAGATATGTGAAAATTTCGTAATTTTAAAATAGAAAATAATGGTAATTTTATGAATTTATAATGAGGAGAGTGAATAACTTACACGCAGTTTTTAGATATGCTTGACGAAGAAAATAATGAAGAATTTTTTTTATTTCTAACATCAGTTAAGAATTAAAAATTGTCTATTTATTTAAGTGTAAGGACTTGAATATTTAAGGTCATAAGACAATGAACCTGTCAATCGAGTATAGATTAGATTAAATGTCAAAACCGTGCGTGATAAATCTTCCGTTTCAAAAACAAAATTAGTAAAGGCCTAATTCATTGTAGCTAAAATGCCCCTTTCGTTGGATTGGTCTTGTTCTTATTGATACCGTATTAGAAAATAAAAATGTAGAGAAAACAGACAAATGAATCTTTAATCACTGACCACCGTCCGTAATCCTTTCATAGTCAATCTAATCGATGGTGTGTGCAAGAGAGAGGGAATGATGCGGTGTGCGACAAAGAGAGAGGTGTTAGGATTGTCTGGTCGGTGTGGAGGGGGGGGGGGAGAAGCATGCAAAAAGCGTGGCGTAGGTCACGTGTGTCCTGGTGACCGTAATTATTCGCGACGGAGCCACGTGTTAAGTCACGTGACCAACTGATAACGCCGAGAGCACTTGTGATAAGGCGTCACGTACACGTCCGATAACGGAATTCGTATATTGCTATGTCGCGTAATGTCGTAGTTAGCGAAGTTAGGAAACTGACAGTGAAAAATTCGTTCAATGTCATGGACATGTATTAACAGAGAAACATTTTTTTTGCATTTTATTGCAGTAAACTTTAGTTAACAATGAAAGCAATGTATGACTAATTTGCCTTGTTAAGTAACGTAGGTAATGGTAAACAATAGCAAGTGTAATGAAAACAAAACAAAAATATTTGCGTAGTACCTACTCGAGAAGGGTTCTTTAGCGTTTGACAACAAAACATGTTTTCGCCAATTATTATGTTGTTCAGCATGTACAATCTGTTATTTTGGAGGCGACGCTTTATTAGGAATTTTTTGTGTCACATTCAATTCATAATAAAGTTAGTTTATCATTGTCATAGTGATCCTACAATAACTCCCCTAAATCGCATGCATGACAAATATGATGAATGCATTCTAGATTATTTTATAACTTATGGCGTTCTTTTTTATTTTTGGCTTTTTTGCGGTAGTCTTTTTTATAAAAATATTCTACTGTCCAGGTCCTAGATATTTTTGTAAAAATAGGCTAACATGAATGTCTTTGGTTTTGAGACAATGTTAGAGAGGAATAATTTCTCTCTAACAAAACGCTGATTCTAATTATTAGAATCAGCTCATGTTGCAAGCATGAAAGATGAGTCATTCGTCTGTTCAATTTATTATCAAAATATCAGCACCACAGATAATAGGCCTAATCTAATATTCGACGTCAAACCCTTTCATTGTTAGTCTATTATTTCGAATGACTCTAAACGTTTTTGATGATGTAATCCAGAACACCACGTCACTTTAGCTAGATTGTATGACGTGGAGGCAGGATGGAAGGAAGGCTAGGGCTATGACAGGACCTACGTACTCCAACCACGCGACTATGGTGGGGGGGGAGGGGGATCAGGTGAGCTCGGCTGACGCTTCTCGGCCAATGAGAGCGGCGGAGTCGTCGCGTCACGCGAGACGGTTTTGCACAGCCGATAGCCGAATTGAATGCCGTTGCTTCGCGACGATTGTTGACCTAGGATCGTCGGTCGCGCTCCCGCATCTTATCTATGGAACGGTTCAAGTTCAGTGCGAAAAGATAGTGAAATCACGTGTAATGTGTAGAACTTGAGTGTTTGTTGAAGAGTATTGCAATTGTGTTGTGATTTTTATATTTAATACATGTAAGTAAATAAAAAACGAAGGTAACCTAATTTCTTTACTAGGTAGCAGTTAAAAACCTTCTCCAAGAATGTTGATGTGTATTTTGCAATAATTTACTGATTTTCTACTAATTACTGGAGAAAAGTATTAACTTAAGTTATATGATTACCTACACTCTACAGCAGTGGCATGTATAAACAAATACGGTAAACTTTAAATAAAACTTCGGTAAGTTTTAGAGAGAAGTTTTAAAAATTGTGTGTAACAGCATTTCACAGCTTTGTAGGTATAGCCTATAATATATTTTTTAAATACTAAGTATATACGCCTCTTTTCGTTTCCAAGGTTAATTCGATTATATGGCTATCCTTCATCTCTATTTAGCTAAATTTCATAAATTATTGCTTGTTTGTTTTTATTTTAATACCGTGTGGGATGTAACTAACTTATAAGAGAAATTTATATTCACACACTGATCGGGTGTTTTAGTTAAAAATCTATATTACAGTTGTTTACTCGTCCATTTTAAGTCACAAAAACTTAACTGCCTACCTAAAATTTGAAATTTTATTCCTTAGCATAGGCGTCATTTCAGCATTCTGATTGGGGGGGGCAAGATTTTCATAAGGTCATACCCCCCCTTCCCAAAAATACGCCAAACCTCTTAAATTTCGCTAAAAAACTGTCAATAAAAGCTAATTAAGTTTACATTGTGACACTAAGCTGTCCATAAAATGTGAACTTATAATATAATCTCACAAACTCATGAAAACAATACCCTAATGCATGTAACATTTGATTTATAACATGTTTCTATTTGCAGAAAGTCATTATTCTTCTGGAACTGCCAGTGGTTACTGTGATGTAAAACACCTTAAGAAATTCAATGGATTTAATCGGTTAATGGATGCTAAATCGTTAAAAAAAAACATCATTTTATAACTATTTAGTTATTTTGATTGTATATTATTTACAACTCTAAAGTTTTAGAGTCGTATACATAGACTAAAACTCCATAGGTTTGTATGGTAAAACACATTGTTTTATCTTTATCAAAAATTAGTTTTTGACAAAACACCTTTGCAGTCTGCCGTATAAGGGACAAAAAAATCATTTAACATTTAACTATTGTGTTGGTTAGGATCAGTACAGCTACGGTATATTGCCCATTACATTACCTAAAAAAATTAAATTGTTATTGAGGACAAGAAAGGTAAAAAATTACTAAGTGATTAAAAATAGATAAATAATGATTTACAAAAACATCTATACATATTTAATACGTGATACGGGTTTTTGTACAAGAAACTCCTCCCACAATTTGCAATAGATTTTAATGATTTTAGTGCCATTGGATAGAGATCGGTGTGAAGTTGTTTCTAAAGTGAATTGGTAAATTGTCCATTAAAAAGAGGGGACCTACAAGTCCTTAAAGTTTGTAATTTTCCCATTTGATTACACATCAGTAAGGAAATTGATTGATTTTCAAGTAAACAAAGTGTAAACATCGGACATCAGCGAAAGTACTATATCTACCTTTTCACACGAAAGAGGTTATGTTTAACCAAGGCAAGGCTCCTGTCTACCTGAGCCCGAGCGACGTTACCAAATGTCGCCTCGCGGCCGTAGCGCTAGGCGAGCTTGATGGCTGCAGACAGTGCAGAGGTTTACGGGAATCGTGTTTAAAGTTAACTAATTAAGATAGAGATTGACTCTTAACTTTTTCTAAAAGTAGAGAGACTGATCTCGTCTTCTTTGGTTTTAGAATTTTTAAATACAATTTCTAGTTTCAGTGATAACTGTCTAAAATCATCTGTTTTTAGTGGCAAAAGTTTTATAGATGCAGAGGTTCTCGGGGATCGTGTTTTAAAACTAACCAATTAAGATAGAGATTGGATCTTAACTTTTCTAAAATTAAAGAGACGGGTCTCTTCGGCTCTGTTTTTATAATTTTTAAATAAAATTTTTAATTTCAGCTTTAACTGTCTAAAATCATCTGTTTTTCTCTATGCAAATGAAAGGGTTTTTAGAACCCCGTTATCTTTTGCTAAATTCAGCCTAGAGATACAACTAATGTGTCATGTTAAAAAAGAATAACGGTGCTAAATTTCCTTTCTTACATTTTGGTAATCTCACTTTGGTAGTGTTATCAAAACTAATGGAAAACTTAAGTTAGAAATCGAGAATAACAGATGATTTTAGACAGTTATAGCTAGAATTAGAAATTGTATTTAAAAATTCTAAAAACGGAGCCAACGAGATCCATCTTTTTACTTTTAGAAAAAGTTAAGAGCCAATCTCTATCTTAATTGGTTAGTTTTAAAACACGATCCCCTTAAACCTCTGCATCAATAAAATTTGCCCCTAGAAAAAACAGACGATTTTAGACAGTTATAACTGAAATATAAAATTTTATAAAAAAATTCTAAAACCAGAGAAGACGAGATCCGTCTTTCTACTTTTACAAAAAGTTAAGAGTCAATCTCTATCATAATTAGTTAGTTTTAACACAGGATTCCCGTAAACCTCTGCAGCCATCAAACTCGCGCGGAACTCGCCTCTAGCGCTACGGCCGAGAGGCGGCATTCGGTAACGTCGTTCTTGCAGGTAGACCGGAGCCTTAACAACTCAACAGACGTGAGATGGGACTTCCTGCTACAGATGACGATTGCAAAATGAGTCAATTTAAGAGTTTTGTGTAAATAATACAAAGTAGACATTTTGTTAAAGTCTGATTCAGAAGTTTATAATTGTTATATACAAATATTTCACCATATTGCATAACCTAACATTTTAATTTCCAATTTAAAAAAAAGATCACCGAAATTATTGGGGGGGCAACTGCCCCCCCTTGCCCCCCCCAAATGACGCCTATGTTCCTTAGTACCCAAATTAAATGAAGTTTTCATATTTTAGTGTCATTGACAGGTCAGATTTCAAAAATTAAAAATTGTAAATTGAAACATACCGTAACTTAGCAGCTGTTGAAAAATTGTCAAATAATTTACAAAAGTGGATGAGGCAATCTTTAAATTAAACTGGGGTCTGAGTGCCCATGGCGCTTGAAAAGAAAAGAAAAACAGGTGATATGCCATGACAGTTTTGGATACTGTACTTTGTTTACTCATTGTTCATAGTTTTTTACTGTATTGTCAATATGGTACCTTTAATTCCAAAATTAGTTAATTTCTACAAATAAAAAAAATTTACTCTCTCCCCGTGTGGGCTAATTTTTGTTCTATCATTGAGAAGGGATCGAAATCACCTTTAAGGGGGTTTTATACTAAGTAATATAACTTACAGTTTTGTACAGATTTTGATTTCTGTATCAACACATGTTTGTCTTTTTGTAAATAAGGTTTAATTAAACCAATACCATGATTGGTATTATGCCTAACCTATAGGAATCTAAAATTTTGTTCCATTTAGGTTAATGACAGTCCAAAAACTGTAGCCCAAATGGACAGTTATTTCCAGTAATAAAGCTGAGTATACTGGTATAAAACCTAGAGTATGAATAGAACGGTAAGTATTTTATCAATCATTTGCCTTTTCATTTTTACCAAAGTCCAAGAGGATATTGTAAGTTTACTCTATAAGTGTGAAACACTTCAAATACATTTTTGTTTTTGTTTAACTTTCCAGCCAAACTTACTTTTGTTAACCCCCTTTTTTACCTCTATCGTATTGTGTGTTGTAGAAGCAATGGCACCAAACGTGACAAGCATGCCGACGGGTGTCCTCTATGAGGACGAGACCCTAGACCCTCTGCTGCCGTCAGTCCAGAAGTACGACGGCTACCCCAAGGAACTGCCCGGGCCCGAGTATAAGATGAAGCTCGTCTGGCGCAACATCATCCTTTTTGTCTACCTCCACGTAGCATCCGTCTATGGAGCTTACCTCATGGTCACCTCCGCCTCCTGGCCCACCGTCCTCTGGGGTGAGTAAAGATTGTGTGTTGCATTTCATAATTTTACTTAGGTAAATGCTACATATTAAATGTATTAGGGACATTTAATGAGCATTTATCTGAAAAAAGTGATAGGCTTAGGTGAAGTTTTCATTCCTGTTTAATTGTGAGTAAAAACAAAGAACTAAATAACAGTAATTAATTGCAAGATTTAGAAAATGAGGCCTTAAAAAAGTTTTTAAAATGTGAAGAATCAGATAAAATTTAGTAAGGTATCCAATTCTAGTTGATTCCTTAATTTATTACCACTTCACAAAATTACAGTGTTATAAATTAAAAATTTTCTGCTTTTAATTTGCCCCCTGAATATAAAATTATCACTGTTTGGCATTAGTCAGTATTTCTTGACCATAGTTTCATTTGTTCTTACCAACCCCTGTCATTGTACACATGAATAGAAAAATTTAGAGGTAAATCCAATGCTAATGATAACAACCAGTGGCGGATCTAGAACATTAATAAGGGGGGGGGGGGCTAACCGGGGGGTCTGCGCCCCACCCCCCTCCCTCGATCGGCGGGCCAGACCGGCGGGGGGTTCGGGGACCCTCCCCCAAGAAGGTTTTGAAATTTAAGTGTTAAAAATAGCAGTTTCAGGTCATTTCTTCACCCGTTGCTTTGGAAAACAATACTAAATCACCAATCAATTTTTATTACAAACAACAGTTTGGCCAATGTACCAACTTTCATTGCTCTTATTATCATTAATATTTAATGAGAATTTCTTTTGCATCGTGAAGTACAATGCATACACTAACCTTAAAAATTTGGTTAGTTTTTATAGGCCTATCACTGTTGCTATCTAAATTTTCATTATCTTTTTTTCATATTAAAAATGGTACACTATCGTGTTAACACTTTTAACTTTAATATACTAGGTCGGTAATAGGTAGGTAGGTTAATATTTTAAAATGTTATTAATACAGTTCATTTCTTCATGGATTCGCCACTAGATCACGTATAGGCCTGGCGCACATGTTATGTAGATCACATGTGGTGAACTTATAGCAAAAGAGTGGTTTACAATATTTCTGCTCTGTCTAGTGATCCGGAGGGGTTATAGTTTTACAACCATGGTTTTGGGTCTTTTGACCCATTATAAAGTGTTTACAGTTACAATTACATTAATCCTTCAATAGTGAAGTTGTCGTAGTATTAAAATTAAATAGAGACACAGACTCCAGCACGGACACGGTACATTTCAATGAACAAAAACTGGCCATTATGGTATAATAAAATCACGTGCGTCTGCACCATAAGTGATGAGACTCGGCCTTTCAGACTGTTGTAGGACTACCGTTGCGGATGCTGCGCTCTGTTTTATTTATTGTCGGATCAGATGTTCTAATTCTTTTGTTAACAGATGATTTCATTATTGTTACTATTTCTTAAGTTTTAAATTCAATTGCAACCCTAAAACGTGCTTAGTTGTATTATCCATTACTTTACTTTTATTTGTCTAAATATTCATAATCACCAATACAAAGTACAACAAAAAAATTATCGTTTTTATTATAGTACCATCCGGCAATTAAGTAACTGGCTACAATCAAAACCACACGTTAACTTGGACACTTGGTTTGTACTTGACCGTTGAGTCAGCTTCTTCATTATTTCTTTTTTTTTTTAGTTTTGTACTTCATAAGACCATTGTTAAAAATTAACGTAATTAACATAACCATTGGTAAACATTATAACGAAAAAACTTAATTTTACTTACTAAGCTAACTACTTTTTATGTTATTCGAAGTGCGGCCTTAAAAACACATCTATTGAAAGAAGACTATTTACTGAACATCATGTGAAAATTACACCTTTCTAAGTTTTACTGTTTTTGAGTTGGGCTTGCTTGAAGTCACCCATGTCACCGATGATCGTGGCGGACACATCTCCGTTGAAGGCTGTGACGCTGGGTTAGTTATAGCTGTCTAGTCGGTCTTATGTATCACTTATAACCACCGTGTGATTTGTTTTGAGTTAGTGAAAGTATTTCTGACCTATATATCAATAACAAACATAACCTAATCGTCGCAGAGCATTGTAAACTTCGCTGAGTACTTGTAGCAGGCCCGGTGTCACTCCGCGGGCTGAAATGCGTTCACCGCGATCATCGGTGACATTCCAACTTTAAGGATGTAGAACCGAAAAAACCGTAACGCTCCTTTCACACATCACGGTTTTGCCCGTACGATTAATAATCGCACGGCGGACATTCCAATAGAATCTTATGAGACCTTTCACACAGGCACGGCGACGGTTTTTATAAGATTCTATTGGAATGTCCGTCGTGCGATTTTTAATCGTACGGGCAAAACCGTGATGTGTGAAAGGAGCAAAAGACTTAAAAAAGTGAAATTTTACACAATGCTCAGTAAATAGTCTTCTTTCAATTTATGTGGTCTTTAATACTGCAGATCAAAATAACATAAAAACTAGTTGGCTTAAGTATAACAATAGACAAGTACCCGAAAGAAGATTTTCCTGATATGGAAACCTGTAAATATAGGCCTTTATCATTTTTATCCCAGAACTGCTTTATTTGAAAAGTTTGAAGAAAATCGTTGGAGCCTTTCTCGAAATCCGTGTGTACATACATATAGACATAATACATATATACCTCATCAATAATATTAGAGTATAATAATATACTTTTTTGTTAGTAGGGATCGAGTGCCGATATATACTATAATTAGTTTATAAGTAACCTATTTTTGCAAAAATTTATGATTGCTATTTGAATTAGTAATTATTTTAACAAATTTTACCTCCAGTTGATTTTCTCCAGGTTCAAATCTACACGGTTCTGGCTTTGATAAAAACTTGAACTTCAATTTAGACTGCTTTTCGTCGTCTTTTATTTAATCAGATTATCGTTTTCTTTACAATGAACCAGTCTTATTTTTCAGACAATAGAGAACTACTTTATTTATTACAATGAATCTTAATAATTAATTAAGTGATCTCGTTTGAATCAATAGGTAGACATCACAAAGGGTTTATCTGACATTACACATACAGCATTGCGTTTTGCTCTGCACTGTCTGTTGTTCTTGATTTAATATTGTGACAGGAAAAGTTTGCGTGCGCAATGCAACCAAACATTAAATAACATCTAGTTGCAATTTTGATTCCCATTCGCCTCCACCACTTCCACTTAGGCTCCTATTATACATCGCATCTTTCAAGGCACATAAAATAAGTACATTGCAGTAGATAGGAGCATTTATACCCGGCACCTGACGGTCGTCTGTCGCGCGCCATCCAATAAGGTATACAGCGATTCGAGCGACACGCGGCGGGCGCAAGCCCTCGTGGCGTCGCTCGACTCGATGTAAAAGGACCCTTAAACTTGAGGATGGAATACGTCACTCCCCATCTCCACCTCGTAACTATACGAAGACTCGGCATACACACACAGAGGGACTCTGGAAGCCTCAGAATTGGTGCCCCACCGATTGAGATGGTGTACCAATAGAGACACTAAAATGACAGTGTCGTCTAGTTGAATTGCCAGAAAAGGACATTATAATATCATTTTTAAGAACAAATATTTTTAGGGGTGATGTTTTTATTTCACAGTGTGCATAACAGACACAAAGTAGTTTACATTGAAAAATATAGGAAAAACGTGCGCCCTCACCCGACACGGGCCGGCGCCCGCTCCGGGCTGTCGCGGCGCCCCACCTTGGCCCCCAAGGGGGGGGGCTATAGCCCCCTTAGCCCCCCCTTTGGATCCGCCACTGATAACAACAATATGAAACACTGCTAAATGTTGCTACTCATCATAATTATTCATCATGCTGAATTTTACTTATAAGTTTGGGGTAAATACTCACTTCTACCCTCAGACGGGAACCACATCAACAAGACCGATTTTGGTTTATAGGTTTTAGGTTTATAGGGGCGCAACCAAAATAAAAGATTTGAAATCGTGCACGAGTAAGATCCTCCCTCTTCTCGTTCTCACTCATGACTCATCACTGTCACTGCCTGCGTCCTGATACGTGATGGTTGGCAACGTTGTCTGTCCTTGTCAGTTTGTTTTGTTCAATCGCATGAAGTTTTTTTAAATATTAAACTGATTTTTCCTCTTAAACATTGTTCTGGTACTTAATTTTGAATGTAAGTAAAACTTACATTTTATTGATGGTTAACTTTTACATTCTTACTTTACAATGCAAGTAACGATCACAATAATGAAATTTTTCTTTGCTCAATAACAATCCGAGAAAGTAAATACGGTACAATAAAATTAGTTCTGCCATTGCTGTTGTTATAATGGGTGTGTCAAATCTTAAAATGCCTATGTCATTCAGGGTATTTTTATTTGTTGATTCATGTCAAGGGGGGAGCAAATATTTCTAGGGCCCTTAGCGTGTCACATACAAACCGCTGGCCTGCACATCACTAGTTTCAGTATAACTAAAAAAGTAACAGTGACAGTAACTGTGTCATTTGTGGGGACTCCTTATTGTACTGTACTCTTTGTGTTGATCGTTTACCTGTGTAACTCTGCGATTGTTCTGCAGCCATCTTCCTGTACCACTGCTCCGGTCTCGGCATCACGGCCGGCGCCCACAGACTTTGGGCTCACCGCAGCTACAAGGCCAACCTGCCCCTGCGCATGCTGCTTGTGCTGTTCAACACTCTCGCCTTTGAGGTGAGTACCACCTGAGTGCTGGTAGGTATACATCAATAAAATGTTTGCTAAAAGGGTATCTACATTAATTGAGAAATGAATTTGATCAGGCTAATTTAACCATCTTAAGTGTGAACTGACCACCTGTTGCATATGTAGGCAGAGGCGGATTTAGAAATTTGCCGCCCATGGGCTATTTAAAAAGTGCCGCCCCCACCATAATGACCTAATTTATATAGTGACCTATAATGACCTAACTACCAAAGTGTGACTCAAAGCATGGCTATTAGAGCATTTGACTGATTCTTTGACCAATCCGAGACACAATAACCAGTGCCGTTACGATGAGCAGTCAAAAAATAGCCTAAATTGCGCGTATGCGTAGTTGACAGCCGTTGGAATATGGCGGAATACCGTGACCTTCGTTCCCAGAAGATTTTTGTAGGTTGGTTGGGACTCATCTGAGTGTAGCTATACGAAATTGACTTAGTGATTTTAATTTTACTCTAGATACAAAAACCTATAGGCATATTACAGTACTGGAAATGAAGTATTAGATAAAGTGCAATATTACGCAATAAATTATGGCTAGTTATGTATTTTCCCGTAAAAGTTTGAAGCGTCAATAGTTCGGTCAAGGGCCGGTCCCAATTTGTTCAAATTATGGGGACTTCACTCAATATGAAATAAAAGTTAAATTGAACAGAAAATCTAAATAATAAATTATTTTAGTGTGTATTTTTTTATCAAATTTTAAACACCAAAGAATCTGATAGTATTAATCCGTCATTAAAACCATAATTACTCATTTTTTTACTCAATATGCCAATTTGCCAATTAATTTTTAAAGTTTCCAATGTACAAATAATGTAGAATGAGTAAATAATTAATATTAGAAGCTTATAACGAATGGCAAAAAGACCAGTGCTATGACCGGACCATTCACTATCAAATTATGAAGATTCCAATCGCATAAAAATGGAGAAAGGCACTAAAAAATACTATTAATTATCTTCTACTTATCGGCGCATCTCTCATTTGATGATTGCTAATACCGTATCAATTATCACTGTTATGATAACATAACATAGATAATGAAATCGCCCACCCCGAATACACTGCGGTGGTGCAGCTCGGCGGTGGCGGATGTATATACGGGTGGGGGGGGAGGTTTCTTTGCGTTGCGCCGACGCGTGGATTGCTACTGTGACAAATCAACGTAGTGCTGAGTGCTCCCATCTCCTCTTTAAAGCTATTGAATGACGCCTTGCGCTGAAAAATTATGATCTCGCTTAGAAAATAATCACTTTCGGTTCTCAAATTTTCTGTATAATTCTTCCAAAAAATTTCCACCTCAAAAAATATGAGTTTTTTAATTTGTGGGCTGAAAAATTGCCGTTTTTTTTCAAAATTTGCCGCCCCCCGAAATCTGCCGCCCTGGGCTATAGCCCATTTAGCCCATATGTAAATACACCCCTGTATGTAGGCCTACGCAACATTCTAGCGCGTTATTCGTCAAGTTATTAGTAGACCCTAGAACCATTGAATGAGTGAACAGTTACATATAGATACCATTTTGTTGTAGAGTGAACCAATAAACTTCATTCTATTCCAGAGACTTTCTGTAAAACAATTTTATCTACAGAACAAGTTAGCACTGGCGCTGACTCCATGGGGCCCGAGGGGCTCGAGCCCCCCCAACATTCTTTCTAGGGGGGCTGAGCCCCCCCCCCCCAGATCAAACTGTCATGTTAAATTGGCATTCAGCTGCCGTGATTTAGTGCAAAAATGAAAGGTTTTGTAAAACTGATAATTTATAACCTTAGTTAAATACAATTTACTACATAGAAAAATCTGACATTCCTAACCTTCTTCACTCAACGGTCACGTTCACTCGCAATAATAGGTGGTAATCAAACTCAAAATTAGGTCCACTGGTTGGTGCATCTCAATCTGGACAGGTTAGCTAAATCCCATAAGGGAAATGGTGGTGTTTTGGCATCTACAGCGGTGGTCAACAAAGAGTAAATCGTAAAAGAGTATCGATAATACTATTTGATACCTAAATACATTTAATTATATCTATGAAATAGTATAATCCATATAAATTAAAACCTGCTTTAAAGTAGTCGAATCACACATGGATGTACGGTGAATAAGCCCACTGCCTAATATTTATTTTGATTCGACAATCGTCATAGGCCACCTGGATTTTGCGCTAGACGTGGAAATATTGATTGCGTTCACGCGCACTGATCGGTGTGATCGGGGTTTTAATCTTCGATAACCGATACCTTTTTAAGGCTTTTTAAGCGATTTACTACTTGTCGACTACAATGGTAAACGCCAAAATATCATAATATCCCTTATGGGATTTAGCTAACCTGTCCAGAGAGATGTACCAACCAGTGTTCCGAATTTAGATCCTGCACCGATTATTGCGAATGGACATGACCTTTGAGTGAAGATGGTTAAGAATGTTAAAAGTATTCCAGTAAATTGTTTTAACTAGGTTTATTGTATAAAATTTAGAGAGTGTGCAAAATGAAGACTCTAAAATATGATTATACTATTTTAAGTTCTCTCATTGACTATAAATATTGTACAAAATCAATCAAATTTATACAGTATACAAAATCAATGGCGCTCTCTGATCAGGGGCGCTGTTTACCGTCAATTGAGGCGATGTTTACCACTGGTCGGGGGCGCCTTTACCGCTGATCAAAGGTGCCATTTACGCTTATTTGGGGAGCTCTTGGCCGCCAATCATGGGCGCTTTTTACCGACAGTGTGGGATACTGTTTACCGGTACTGGGACCGATTGGGGGAGCAATTTAAATCCGATATGATCAGGGTACTATTTACCGTTGAAAGGCAAAAACAAATGTTTACCGCCGGTCAGGGCGCTCTTTACCGTCGTTCAGGGGCATTTTTTATCCACGGTAGGGGGCGGTATTTACCGCCAGACGGGAGCGCTCTTGACCGCTGAACAGGGGGCTATTTACCACCTATCGGGGCGCAATACCAGTGGTTTACCAGTGGTTGGGGGATCAATTTAACTCAGATTAGGGCCGCTATTTACCGTTGATCAGGGGTGCTGTTTTGACTGGCCAGGGATTATATTTACCTTCCGTCAGAGTGTCAGAGCGCTCTTGACAGCTAAACAGGGGCGCTAATTACCATAGTTCGAGAACGCTTTTTCCCAGCGATTGAAGTAACTCCGATCACGGGTGCTATTTACCGTTGATCAGGGGCGCTTTTAACCGTCGGTTGGGAGTGCAATTCACCTCTGATCATGTGTATTTTGCCTATCGGAGGCGCTGTCTCATGCCGGTTTAATTGTGACTATTGGGGGCGCTTTTTACCGCCAATAAAGAGGCTATTAACTATATTTTGACGAGGGCGCTCTCCGCCGCGATGGCGCCCCTCGGGCTTCGGCGCCCTAGGCGGTCGCCTAGTTCGCCTATATGGTAGAGCCGGCCCTGGGCCCCCCCAATAATTTTTAAAAGTCGGCGCCCATGCAAGTTAGTGTGAACAGGCGGGGCAGAGTTTGTTCGTGAGGACCCCCATAACGTCACAAATTGATGGTAGCATGGAGGGGGGGGGGGGGGTTTGAGACAAATGCTGCCTAATAATCATTTGAAAATAATAAATTATAACTAGGACTTGAGCTGAACATCAATTCTGTAGCCTGTACTTTGTACTTACTTACTAATTAAAGCACATTTATAGGTGTGGCATTTTCCATTATAGTGTAACCATTTGGTAATAGAAAATATTGCTTTAAATAAAAATGCTGAAAGAAAGCTCATTAGAAATTATCCTAGTCTACCAAAATCTCGGTGAATTGTCTACTTCATGGGAGACATTTCGTAGATTGTTTTCCGAAGCGCTTTCACCATTCTCAACTGTAACCCTTGCAGGTCAGAATGACATTTTAAAGGATTTAAATTATAAATACCTTCTATAAGTAAAATCTATAACAAGCGTTCAAAGGAGCCACACCTGATTGATGCAATGGTTTCACTTTTGCTTTAAGGTTTTTGACATGAAAGAAATAACCATTGATTATAGAAGCATTCTACAGTCAATGCAAAAACTATTGTATATAGTTCTTTGTTACTCATAATAATCTTAGCCTTTAGAAGGACTTAAATAAGTCCCTTTGCACCATATTGTAGGTTGTCGAGAAATTTATTATTATAAAAAAAAAACAGTTGGATTTATTTCGAGTTTGCTTTTATAAATCAAATTTTTAATTAATTGAATGGCTTATAGTTTTGTAATTTCAGTGACTTGTAAAGCCAAGCCTCACAAAAATATTGATCTGTACTTAAGTTGAGGACCGTCCAAAAAATGAATAAAAAACACTTTTAGAGATATCTTTGAACTCTTTAATTGACATAGAGTATAGCCTAGGAGTAACCTATACTCTACCCTGACAAAAGAAAAGTAAATAAAAACTGCTTAAAATAGGAAAAATTGCAAGGGCGTACTGGATTTTTAATGAATTATGGGGCCCCCACTGAAAGGAAAACCATGCACGATAAGAAACATTTTACAGTGATCTACGATTTGAGTTTGACTATAAAAGTTCCGTCTGGACCTCAGATGAGACTAGATACACCCATAGGTGTTGTACGGTAGGCCTACTGCTTATGGTCAAAGTTAGAGTGAAATATTATAAATAAATATAACATTTCCAATTGCAGAACCACGTGATTGAGTGGGCCAGAGACCACAGGGTGCACCACAAGTACAGTGAGACCAACGCCGACCCTCACAATGCCAAGCGAGGCTTCTTCTTCTCCCACGTAGGCTGGCTGCTGTGCCGCAAACATCCAGACGTCATCGAGAAGGGCAAAGGTCTGGACATCAGTGACCTGGAGAACGACCCTCTCCTCAAATTCCAGAAGAAGTAAGTTGTGGGATGGTTCCACTCTTTGCCATATGAAGTGTGTTTTGAAAGTCTTTTTTGCAAAACATTCGTTCAGAAACCCCTGAGATGTTGAGATGTCATGCTTACCGTATTCAACCAATGGCAGTTAAAATTCCAGATTTACTGTTGAATGTTTTATTGGACTTTGGACTAAATGACTCTTTTGTGAATTGCCTCATGCATAAAGCATGTTGTCTGGGTTTAGTTAAAAAATCAAATATTGAAAGTGATCTGACACTAAGAGCATGTAACGGAAGTTTCAATCTTAGTTTCTAAAAAATAAATAGATTGTATAGTTTGTACCAACACCCTCATACTTTCATACTTTATTTGACACACCAACAAATTCTGGTTTCCATCATCACCAAAGATTAGTTAATCAAGTTTCAAAGATTGCTAATATTTTTGTTGAATAAGTATATTTTGGTTGTAAACCTTAGATAAAACATTGTACACATTAGTTACATAAAATGTCTGTATTCATAAAAAGTCACAGATTTAAAGAATTTTCTACTTTTGAAGATCAAACACTAACCACCCAGTGTTAGTAACCAGGGTGTGTGTGGGTTCGCAGGTACTACCTGATCCTGATGCCCATCGTGTGCTTCCTGGGGCCGACAGTGATCCCCGTGTACTGCTGGGGCGAGACGTGGACCAACGCGTGGTTCGTCGCCGCCCTCTTCCGTTACACATTCACCCTTAACATGACCTGGCTGGTGAACAGTGCCGCCCACTTGTGGGGCAACCGCCCCTACGATAAGTGAGTAGTGCCATAGTTTATAATTAGTGGTAAAAATGCTTTTAGAGAAAGATTCAAATCTTTACTGAGATTGCCATCCCGGAAATGTAACCATCAGTGACATTTTGAACCGTTGTCCAAGGTGCTAACATGCCAGCAAGAAGCTTTATGTGATACGTGTTTGGAACCATAGGCTTTCAGTTTTTCAAATTAACTGAAGAGTATTGTGTGTTGTCCAAAAGAATATTTAACATTTAACTATTAAGCTGCATTCGCACTGCTCAAACATTCGCAGCGAACTTGCTCGGCAAACACAAAAACCAACAAACATTTCTAGCGAACAATTACTTACCATATGTCTTACACTGGAAATAAATATCAACAAACAAACTAATGTAGGCAGAACACTATTCGGCAAACATGTACGCCCAATGCGGACGTGGCTTTACTGTAGTATCATAGTGTCTATACAGTTCTATTAATGAAATCTGGATTCCCTGAAAAGAATTTTCGGATTATTTAGCGTTGTTATAATAAATTATTTTTTTATAGCTGACTACACTGTATGGATTTTTTAACTAAACTTTACGATTCACCCTCAAAAATAATAAAATATTTTTAAAATTTTGAGAGAATAAAAGAAACTGTTGTAGTTTATAGGTCTATTGACCTAAATTAAAATTCATTGTTGGAAAATAGTTTGAAATCTCAAACTGAATTTAGTAAATCAATAAATCCTTTATAATACTAGTTATGTTTAATTGACTGAGAGGAATCTGGGGAGTAACTTATTAATTTAATTGACACCTAACTATTCATGAATAGTTTTATCTCATAGATTGGCAACTTCATTGCAACATTAGATTTCAGTTTGTGACCTATTTGAAAAAATGATATCAGTTCCCATTCAGTAGAATAAACTACATCGAAGAGTTGAAACATCATCACATCACTGTGTGTCCATCAGATAGTTCTTTCATTTCCTGTTGTGCAACCGTCAGTGGACATTGGCACACTGATGATCAGTTTGATGAATCTGTGTAAGATAACATACATAATGGTTTCACAATAATATTAGCGACTTGTAAATTTTGAGATTTGTTATCTAGATCTACATAATATCAAAGTTTAAAATCTGTCAGGGTTGTTGAGGTGATGTTTTTTGTAACTTGTCATATTATTTTAGGATTTACTGACACAACTCAGTGTTTATTTTATTACTTTATTGCATTACTATATTTCTGAATCAATAATTGCCTTCTCTCTTGTTGGGGGAGGGTTAGAAGAAATATTCCTTGCTTTAAAGATGGAACTTGTATGTTAATTATGTTAATATCAGGTATGTTAATTATGAAATTATGAAAATTGTAATTGTTGTTATCAATAGTTGTGTTTCCCGCCAGGTTCATCAATCCCTCTGAGAACCTGGGAGTGTCGATCGGCGCGCTGGGCGAGGGCTGGCACAACTACCACCACACGTTCCCATGGGACTACAAGACTGCGGAGCTCGGTAACTACCGTGCCAACTTCACCACCGGCTTCATCGACTTTATGTCCAAGATTGGCTGGGCATACGACCTCAAGACTGTGTCCCAGGACATGATTAAGAAGAGGGTGCAGAGGACGGGAGACGGGACCCACCCGTTCAGCCACGAACACTCGCACAAGGGTGAAGTCTGGGGGTGGGGCGACAAGGACATGCCCAAGGAGGACAGAGAAGACGCGACCATCATCAACAAGAAGTCGGAATAACAAAGAAATTTAGTTGTGAAACATTCCATCACATAAGCGCAGAAAGGTGTAGACTGTAAAAATTCGATTAGAATTTTCTTGTGAAAAATCACAGTTGATTTGTTTATATTTTTGTATATAATATTTTGATATATTATTTCGTTATTTACGCTTAGAGCAAAGTGATATATGTTCCTTTTTGTATTTAGTAGGCTATGTGCTGGAAATGTCCTTGGCATAGGTGTGAATGTGTGTGTGTTTGTGTGTTCATCAATCTATTTTTGTATTTCTTTAATTTAGTTTTTAGGTAATTAGGAATCTCGCACATTTTTTGTTTTAAAAGAATTGCTCTGTGATAATATGCGACTTAACGCCTCGATGATTTGTTTTCTTATTTATCTTCCATTCTGACTACCAGTCAATTTTTTATCACATTGAGCGATATTGTTAGTATTAGATTGTTGTGTTTATACGTTAACGTTTTCGTAAGGTTATCAAATAACCATAAACTTGCCATTGCCATATGTTATTCAGTTCTATTTGTCATATTCACTAACAACATGTTTGTGTAACTTTGTTTTTAATTCACAATTTTTCTTTTCTTTCGTAACTAACAGAAATAAGATTTGAGTTAGACTAATCTTCTTAGGTATAAAATGTCTATTATATACCGTATGTATTTATAACTGGGAAACAATAAACACATCAATTTCTAATGCAAATGTGTACTCTTTACCTATTGACCAATTTTATCCTATTTTCTTGGAATTTTTTTCAATACCACATTTCATGGTTTAATATCTAAGAACATGGTGCGGCAAACAACCGATCTGTTTTCTTTTGAGCACTTTTTAGCGACAGGACGTGGTAGCCTAATATATAGTTTACATTGGGCATATTTAGTAATCGCACTCGTTATCGTTATTTCAAATTAAAATTTCTTTATCAGCATTTAAATGTATCATTTGTTGGTCAAATATTTTTCACTTTACATAGTAATTGGTCTTTAATTACTGAACAATAGCTAATTAATTGGTAGGCTATTGATATAAATTAAGATAGAACCACAAAACTTGTCAAACCGAGGGGTTAGCCATGTTCAAGGCATATTGGTAGCCTAGTTAGCGTCTTGGACTCCGGTTCAAGAATTCACGGGTTCGATACTCGGGGTGCCCACAACAATGTGATGGGTTTGGAATACTCACCCTTAAAAGCATTTAGTGCACATTATACTTTTTTCTTGACAAAATGCCTCTGGCGTAGGTAGACAAAAGCAAAGTGCTAGCTTGTTTTCTGGCGGGCCGACGAGGGCTGTTTTCCACACAGCAGCATGGACTCTATTATCTTCTGTGGCGCCCGCCCTGACCTTGGACGGCCTGTTGGCTTCATTTTCAACTCAAAACAAGTTGATCTAAAGATAGTAACCCACTGAATAATTGTGCTATGATACAGAACTTCTAAATTTTGACCTAATTGAAACAATGCACGAAACTGCCGCTGAGTAGCAATGATTGAATCACAATATTGAAATACATCTTGATAACGAAATAGCGTTGTTCAAGTGACCACCACTCCATGACTACTATCCATGACTACTAAAATGGCATTAAATTTGCATTCTAACAAGCCTACCCCTACCTTTTTCAAACGTCCTGTCGCTGAGCGGTGCGCGAAAGAAAATAGATCGGTTTTTTTGCAGCACCCTGCATCACTGAAACACTTAAATCCAATGATTAAATTGATTTATTTACATTTAACTGGCTGATGTCCATAATCAATGTAAAATATTTGTATATTTAAGGTAGTCGTTTTATGAGTTAAAGGATATCTAACTTGCTCTTTGACTAATCGAATCTGTAGTCGTAGATACAGTGCACTTTCGATTATACGAGATCATTGGGACCGAGGCTACCTCCAATAATTGAAGATTACTTTCATTTAAAGGTTATTGTGTTATGAGACCCTATCGGTTCATGAGAAAATAGATTATATAGTGGGTTTAGGCCTGTAAAAATCATATACAGTCACAAAAAAGTTAAAATATTATCGTTTATTTATGTTTTAAACTCATGCTACAGTTCCCACCTAAACTCACGTCTAAAATACACTTCTCCCTATAATCAAACATACTGACAGGTGTTCAAGTCAAACTGCACAATCTGACACTCCAGTAGCTTTGAGCGCTCATTGAGATCAGCGTAAGAGTTAGTTAACTCATCAGCCAATCACAACACTGTTAAAGTCCGGTAGATTCTATTCCATCCGCTTGAGTTGCTAATGTTTCAAATTCGTTTGGAAACCCACTGAATTGAGAGTGTAAATAACTTTGAAGAAACATAAATACAAGCAGTTTCAATATCGTTACTAAATCAAATGAATCATGTGGTGTGTGTAAATGAATGAGTGTACAAGACTCGCTAAATAAATCAACGAATGACAAAAAACAGCTGGGATATGATAGGTGGGAGAGGGGATATTTTTCCAAAAACATCGAGCTTACGTTACATGTTAATTTTTATGGAACAGCTGATTATACAATAATTTTAACTGAATACTAGTGAAAATTCATTCTTCAACAGGTTGAAGAATGAACCAGGCGATTATTCATTGTCACCGGAACGGTTGTTTGTGTTCTGCAGACAGTTCATTTTGTCTAAGCATGCTTTGAAAGGTATTTGTATATAATTCTTATGTTAAAAATAATACTTTTGATGTTTATTTCAAGTAGGCATAATTATCTAAATAAACTGATAAATTACGAATATTTCTACTTTATTTTAACTAAACAGAAGTTAAGAACGTTATTATTCTGCTATGACCAAAAATCAAAAGAAAAAATATAGCTTAGAGCGACCTTGAATAACCTGGAGCCTCGGATAACTGGGAGGTTGATAATCTGTACTTTATTTGGACTGCCCGTAATGCTAGCTAATAGTATTTAAACTAATTCTGTATTTTCTTGTTTTAACATTAATTCACACTTTAACCACAAACACTATACCTTTATTACCTACAATACCTTTCAGGATATGCAACAAACATCTACATATATATGTAGATAAAATTAGGGAGCTCCATTGGTATGCAGCAGTATGACTCATCCTCACGCACAGGCTTGGCCTATGTGAGGATTACATTTCATATTACAAATAATGTAATGTTGTTTCCTATGTATTGTTTATTGGATGAAATAAATTATGTTTTGATTTGATTTGATTTGATCTTTTAACCTCTTGTGCAAACATGCAAATTAAAAACTGTTTTCATTATTACCGTACCGTGTAATGTTTAATAAGTCCTAACCATACCCCCTACAAGTATGCAAGGATGCTGGGGTGCTATGACATCACGATCTCAAGTGTCATATTCTTGGAAGGCAATATCAAACAATCATTCGCATTTTAGCGAATTTCCCTATAGGGAATACGCTATTACGGTAGTAGCCATGGTAAGACCTAAGCCCAGGACCACTTTACTTTTTCATTTTAAGGTCCCCAGAAGCCAAAAACATCGTTTAGTTCATTTCCATATATATATATATATATATATATATATATATATATATATATATATATATATATATATATATGTGTGTGTGTGTGTGTGTGTGTGTGTGTGTGTGTGTGTGTCCGTGAACACTAACTTAAACCATTTAAAAGAGCTTAAAAAAACAACAATCTAGTATTTTGAATTTTTTTAATTGTATGGAGAAAATCCAAAAACTATGTTTTCCATGTTATTCTTATGGGAAATCAAGAAAACCTTCTATCTTGCTTATTTATTGACATATCTTGATAAAATTTGGTAAGTACATTCATTCGGAAGCGTTTAACTTATATTTGCTTAGAAAACCCATATGGCGGCAAACCTAAGTACTCACCCCTATGGGGTTTATAGGGAAAATAATAAGAACACCATAACTTGATAAAATTTGGTATATACATCCACTAGGTAGGGTTTAACTTATATTTACCAACAAAACCCATATGGCGGCAAACCTACATACTCTCATCCCCTCGGATTTTATGGGGAAATGTGCTATGCCCCGGTAGGGCATTTATGCCCTCCAATCTGGAGCACAGGGATGTTGCCAATTTCAGGCATACTCAAGATCACAGCCACGATGCCGACGACACGTGGCTAGTTGCAGCCGAAACGAGGAAGAGAATCCTCGAGCGTTGTCGGAGGGAGGCAACTGGTCTGCGTTAATACACAGCCATGAGTTGGAGAGGTAAGACTACTAACTGAATGTTAACATGCGTAGTTGTAAAATAATAAATCATTTATTTAGTGTAGTAATGCAGTAATTTGGTAATTACAAAAACACAATATTCTGTATGTAAAACAGATATTGACATAGCCTTTGTAGTGTGATAGTCTTAAGTGTTTTGTTTTTATGGCTAACTTTGGTAATTTTTACACACTTGTGTTCGTCTTAATTTTCCCGTCATTATAGTACCTACTCGACCTATTTCGAAAGAAAATTTTTTTACCTTTTTCCGATTTTAAGGGATTTTCAGACTTTTTCCTTTCCTGATTATTTCCAAATTAGTGCCGAAATTCAGACTGTTTGGGAAAAATTTTAAGAGGGGGCACCTAGACTGCTGAATTACCTTCTTTTTTACCTTATTTTTTTTAGATTTGATAATTTAAGCTAAAACTATTAAAAATAGGCATAAAACAACCAATCTAGTATTTCCAACTTTGGAACTTGAATGATTGTAGAGAAAATCCTAACATGTTTCAAAGAATAAGGCAAACCTACGTACCCCCCGGGTGTTTGAGGAAAAATACCCCCTTCGCATCAGACCTGCGTACTCAACGAATTTCCAAATTAGTAATATTAATTTTGACGAGATGAACCTGTCAAAAAATGTCATCAAAATACTAAATTGTGAGTTCTGTTAAACTAAATCCAGTGGTGAAAATAAAATTTTTATGACTAGTCTATTATTTTTGGTCTCTGGGCACATCAAAACGTCATTTTGTTTGACCATGTAGGTATATAGTAATTGTGATTTTTAATTCATTGTAATTGTGTGTATCTCATAGTTGTTTGTTTTTTATTTAATTTTGTAGTTTCAACTTTTAAAGCTTAAAAGTATGGTTATTTGTGCTTCTAGGGACTACGGTAACCAACAACTTTATCTTCTTGAACGGAAACAGTTTCTCTGAGGAGAAATAGCTATTTGTGTAATAAGAGCTAGGTCTGTAAAGTACGTCATTGCCACTCGAGAATTGTAGATGGGACCGCACGAAGCGTCAGCTGAGTGCGGCCAAACAATTCGAGAGCATCAATGACTATTTGCGCTCGTAATACACACAAGATTTTTCCTACCAACATAATTGTTACATATTACATGTTTTATTGTATACAAAATGTCATTTAGATTATTTTTGATTTGTTTCTGTAAGAAGTCTTAAGACAGAGTACATTGTATTTTGGGGCTCCAATGTTAATCTTATGGAGAATAAGAATGTGTTAATATTTCACTTATTAACCAATATTTTTCGATGAAACTTGGAATTCAGCTTCATTTGGTTGAGATTCATCCATTTGTGGTAAAAAATCTTGGTTTTTGTGCTTATCATGGCAGCAAACCTGCATACTCTTTTCCCATGTTAATCATATGGAGAATAGGCAAAATTCTTTAGCAATGGACAGATATTGATGAAATAATAATAATGACTTAATATATGACTTCATATGGTCGAAATAATTTTTTTTATGATAATAACCTGCTATTAGTGTTCCCCATAGCAGCATACCTGCATACTCTCCCTATATTTATCATAAGGAGAATAGACACTTATTTCCCTATTAATGAGCATATGATTTTATTTGGTTTACAGTTTTATGTGGTAGAAATTAATATTACTAATTTGGAAATTCGCTGAGTACGCAGGTCTGCTGCGACTGGGGGGGGGGGGGGGGGGGGGGGTTATTATTGTTTAGGATAGTGGGTAGAACTCAAGTACAAAACTTGAAGTGAATCGGATAACCGGAAGTTATCCGGCCCAGTCAGTTATCGGCCCAGTCAGTCAAGCATTTGTAAGCATCCCCGTAAGCATTTGTAAGCAGTAAGCATCCCCGGTCAGCAGGATTGGTTTTAAGTAAAGTACCCCTTAGAGTAAAAATTAGGGGTTGATTATTTTTTATTATTGTTTAGGATAGTTGCTAGCACTCAAATACCAAATTTGAAGTGAATCGGATAACCGGAAGTTATCCGGCCCAGTCAGTTATCGGCCCAGTCAGTCAAGCATTTGTAAGCATCCCCGTAAGCATTTGTAAGCAGTAAGCATCCCCGGTCAGCAGGATTGGTTTTAAGTAAAGTACCCCTTAGAGTAAAAATTAGGGGTTGATTATTTTTTATTATTGTTTAGGATAGTTGCTAGCACTCAAATACCAAATTTGAAGTGAATCGGATAACCGGAAGTACCCAGTCAGTCAAGATTTCTTCTAAAAAATCTTGCTGAAAAATTTTCAGCAAAAAAAAAACAATATGGCGGCAAACCTACATACTCTCATCCCCACAGATTTTATGGGGAAATGTGCTATGCCCCGGTAGGGCATTTATGCCCTCCCCTCCAATCCGGAGCACTGGGATGTTGCCAATTTCAGGCATACTCAAGATCACAGCCACGATGCCGACGACACGTGGCTAACCTAAATAAACATAAATTTTATATGTATATATTTACACACAGCAAAATAGATAGTCCCCAAAGAATTGTTCAAGTACCATGTGCGGTGGTCCGAACATTCTATATAGCTGGCCGTCGCTACGTAGAATGATGTATACTTTTTATTTGCCCAGTCCACTTACTTGCGTTACAAAATAATGTTTCCTGTTGACCTTAAGCCTATCAATCCGGGTATTTTGCGGAACACTGGAAGACTTTGGCTTAAGATTGAGAGAGTATGGTCGGCGTAGAGGAACTTTAACCGTTTTTCCAACGTGTCGTCGGCAACGAACGTCTCCTTCAACAGCAAGGCTCGTGCAACCCTGCACATCCTTCCCATCAGTAGTAAACCAAAACCAATCACACAGAACTCTGTCCCCCCACAGGAGGTTTGATTGCTTTACGTTTTATTGTTTTACGCTCAGAAGGAGCACTTTTGATTCGTGGACTTTTATCCAGGTTAAGCCTGGCAAGGGGCACCAGAGGTGACCACCACCCCCCCCCCCCTTGGACCAGGACTTACCCCCTTACCCCCCCCCCCCCCCCCCCCCGCACGGCTGTAAAATTTTTGACCCCCCTCCCCCGGAAAAAATATCCTGTTCTAAATATAAATTATTCTTGTGTAAACTTTCTGTATTTCATTAATCAAGAAATTAATTTTGTAGGTTTGGCTGTTTAAAGGTAGAGTATTAATTCGGCAACCTGTAAAAAAAGAAAAAAACTGCGAAAGTTTTTAGGATGTCGGCTTGGAGTACATTTTTAAACATTTATAGGCTATACCTTAATAAGTTATACAATTGAAAAGCTATGTTCTTAGTAACTACTAAACTAATTTTCATGATTTATGTATCAATTATTAAGAGTCATCTTCACTTTTGGGCTAATACAGTACAGTAGCCCATTTTTGGGCAGTCGGCAATGTTAACCATACGGCTTTTATGTAAAACATGGTATTTTATTCCCCTGTTTCGAACGCCATTTTCAGCCAAATTTTCTTTAACTTGGTAAGTGTTTAGTTGAATAGTTATTTTAGGTCCCTCATGCCTAAAAATTTTGGAAATTTAACAAATATTATTTTCTGTGACATCGCAAAGTAAATCAATTTTACTTACTTTTAAGATTTTTTTTGTAACTATACAATTCATTTTTACTGATATTCACAATTAATTTACAATAAAACATAAATTTTACTAATAAATATCCAAAAACACCGTCCGAAACAGAGGAATACAGAGGCATATTTTCAGTGTTATTACAAGGGTGAAGATGACTCTTAACGAGCATGATGAGTATACATTTGCATTATTTCCTTTAAAATACACGATTATCCTCAGGATTAGTCTACATCCTATATCTCTTTTAAGTCTCGAGCCAATGCAATTATTACCGAAGATTAAGTTTAAAACTAAAACAATTACTAACATTACACATTAAACTCAATTTTTACTGAGCCTAACAGAGGTAAATTCTTATATTTTTAAAGTGAATTGTGCGGGGGTCACCGTTTTGACAACGTGAATAGGAAGACACGGCGTCAAGACTAAACTTGGTATTTGATTGTTCAGTTTGTTTGGTGTTTCATCAATCATCAGAGACACGAATCTTTATAATTTCCTTTCTGTCGATGGTTTTAATGCGATCTAATTCAACTTAATACATTGTCAACTTTTATACCGGTAATAAAATTAAAATTTAATAATTGTCTGGTTTTGAATCACAGAAACCTTGAATAGGCCTAACTTACCAACTAGACGTTTTGAGGTTATCGCGCACGCACAACAGTCAGATTTCTGATTTCTTAATCGTGAAATTTCATTGACCAAGGCTATGAAAAACGCTACTTTTTGGACAAAATTACAAACAGCTTAATGTGTCTGTTTCTGGTGTTGTTACATAAAATAAAAACAGATATGAGCAAGTGAATCAGCTTTAGCATCGAATTCCGCCGCTTCCGCGAAAGACATAGCGCGTCATTTACAGCTCGTCTGTTTCCATATCAACCAGTGGCGGATCTAGAACATTAATAAGGGGGGGGGCTAACCGGGGGTCTGCGCCCCCCCCCCCCCCCCGATCGGCGGGCCAGACCGGCGGGGGGTTCGGGGGCCGACCCCCGAGAAGTTTTTGAAATTTTAGTGTTAGAAATAGCAGTTTCATGTTATTTCTTGAGCCATCTTTGGAAAACAATACTAAATCGCCAATCAATTTTTATTACAAACAACAGTTTGGCCAATGTACCAACTTTCATCGCTCTTATTATCATTAATATTTAATGAGAATTTCTTTTGCATCGTGAAGTACAATGCATACACTAACCTTAAAAAAATTGGTTAGTTTTTTATAGGCCTATCATAAATTTTCATTATATTTATTTCGTATTGAAATGGTACACTCTCGTGTTAACACTTTCAACTTTAATGTACTAAGTCGGTAATAGGTAGGTAGGTTAATATTTTATAATCTTATTAATACAGTACATTTCATCGTGGATTAGCCACTAGATTACGTAGCCTATAGGCCTGGCGCACATGTTATGTAGATCACATGTGGTGAACTTATAGCAACTCTAAAAAGTGCTTGTTGTATTATCCATTTACTTTACTTTTATTTATCTAAATATTCATAATCACTAATACAAAGTACAATAAAAAAATTATCGTTTTTATTATAGTACCATATCCGGCAATTAAGTAGGTACCAGTAGCTGGCTGCAATGCAAAACCACATGTTAACTAGGACACTTGGTTTGTACTTTGACCGTTGAGTCAGCTTCTTCATTATTTATTTTTTTAGTTTTGTACTTCATAAGACCATTCATTGTTAAAAATTAACGTATTTAACGTGACCATTGGTAAACATTATAACGAAAGAACTTAATTTTACTTACTAAGCTAACTACTTTTTATGTTATTCGAAGTGCGGCCTTAATAGTGTGACATCTATTGAAACTACTGAACATCGTGTGAAAATTACACGTTTCTAAGTTTGACTGTTTTTGAGTTGGGCTTGCTTAAAGTCAGCTATGTCACCGATGATCGTGGCGAACACATCTCCGCTGAAGGCTGTGACGCTGGGTTAGTTATAGCTGTCCTGGTCGGTCTTATGTATGACTTATCACCACCATGTGATTTGTTTTGAGTTAGTGAAAGTATTTCTGACCTATACAGGGTGAATCTCATAAGGTGTCCTAAATGGATTACAGACAAACGCTTTGCCCTACAACCTTCAAACAAAAATATTTCCCACTAAATTGACCCCAAGGAATAATTTAAAAATATTTTTAACGTTGTATAAATACAGGGTGTACAAAAAACTGGGGGTCACAGGTTCGAATCTTGGAAATTTCAAATACAAACATATGTCATATTATACATCATTAGAAAGGTCTATTTAATAGAAACATTTTGGTGAAAACAGAATTTAGTTATCTTTATTCGTTTCAAAATGGCGTCCATTTTTGTAGCCAAAATCAAAATTTACGGAATACCCTGTAATTCTTTTATTATTAGTCATAAATGACTTCTTATTCAAAATACTTATTTGGAATAAGCTAAGCTTTAAAATGATATGCCACAAGATCACATTTATTTAAAAATTAAAATTTCCAAAATTTTATATTTTTGAAAATGTTTACATAAACAAAACTCAAAAATTTTAAATGCTAACCCATGTCATTTTGTATATCATCTTGAAACTCTCTTTGAACTGAGCAACTTTGTAATTTACACTAATGCCGTATCTCTTTTGGTTTTGTAGTAATAGCGTAAAAAGGTAATTTTCCATATGATTTGCATGTTAATTAATCAGGACATGATAGTATGGCAGTCCTTCTTCCATTGTTGCCTTACCATTAAATTAACATGCAAGTTATAAGGGGAAATAACGTTTTTCCGTTATTACTACAAAACCAAAAGAGATACGGCATTAGTGTAAATTACAAAGTTGCTCAGTTCGACGAGATCTTTAAGATGATATACAAAATGACATTGGTTAGCATTTAAAATTTTTGAGTTTTGTTTATGTAAACATTTTCAAAAATACAGTATTAAATTTTGGAAATTTTAGTTTTTAAATAAATGTGATCTTGTGACATATCATTGTAAAGCTTAGCTTATTTCAAATAAGTATTTCGAATCAGAGGTCGTTTATGACTAATAATAAAAGAATTACAGGGTATTCCGTAAATTTTGATTTTGGCTACAAAATGGACGCCATTTTGAAACGAATAAAGATAACTAAATTCTGTTTCCACCAAAATGTTTCTATTAAATAGACCTTTCTAATGATGTATAATATGACATATGTTTGTATTTGAAATTTCCAAGATTCGACCTGTGACCCCCAGTTTTTTGTACACCCTGTATTTATACAACGTTAAAAATATTTTTAAATTATTCCTTGGGGTCAATTTAGTGGGAAATATTTTTGTTTGAAGGTTGTAGGGCAAAGCGTTTGTCTGTAATCCATTTAGGACACCTTATGAGATTCACCCTGTATATCAATAACAAACATAACCTAACCGGCGCAGCGCATTGTAAACTTGGCTGAGTACTTGTAGCAGGCCCGGTGTCAGGCCGCGGGCGGAAATGCGCTCACCGCGATCATCGGTGACATTTCTAACTTTAAGGATGTAGAACTGAAAAACCGTAAGACTTACAAAGTGAAATTTTACACAATGCTCGGTAAATAGTCTTCTTTCAATTTATGTGGTCTTTAATACTGCAGATCAAAATAACATAAAAAATTAGCTGGCTTATTTATAACAATAGACAAAGAACCTAAAGAAGATTTTCCTAACATGGAAACCTGTAATCATTTTTATCCCAGAACTGCTTTATTTGAAAAGTTTGAAGAAAATCGTTGGAGCCTTTCTCGATATCTGTGTGTACATACATAGGCTATAGACATAATACAAATATACCTCATCAATAATATTAGAGTATAATAATATACTTTTTTGTTAGTAGGGATCGAGTGCCGATATATACTATAATTAGTTTACAAGTAGCCTATTTTTGCAAAAATGTATGATTGCTATTTGAATTAGTAATTATTTTAACGAATTTTACCTCCAGTTAAAACCTTGGCTTAAAAAAACTCTGGCTTTGATACAAACTTGAACGTAATTTAGACTGCTTTTCGTCGTCTTTTATTTAATCATATTGTCGTTTTCTTTAAAATGAACCAGTTTTTTTCAGACATAACCTTCTTTAGAACTACTTTATTTATTATAATGAATCTTAATAATTAATTAAGTTATCTCGTTTGAATCAATAGGTAGTCATCACAAAGGGTTTATAAGACATAACACATACAGAATTGCGTTTTGCTCTGCACTGTCTGTTGTTTGTTCTTGATTTCGTGTTGTGGCAGGAAAAGTTTGCGCGCGCAATGCAACCAAACATTAAATACAAAATCTGGTTGTAATTTTGATTCCCCTTCGCCTCCGCCACTTCCACTTAGGCCCCTATTATACATCGCATCTTTCAAGGCACGTAAAATAAGTACATTGCACTAGATAGGAGCATTTACACCAGGCGCCTGACGGTCGTCTGTCGCGCGTCATCCAATAAGGTAAACAGCGATTCGAGCGACACGCGGCGGGCGCAAGTCCTCGCGGCGTCGCTCGACGCGATGTAAAAATGCCCTTAAACTTGAGGATGGAATACGTCACTCCCCATCTCCGCCTCGTAACTATACGAAGACTCGGCATACACACACAGAGGGACTCTGGAAGCCTCAGAATTGGTGCCCCACCAATTGAGATGGCGTACCAATAGAGACACTAAAATGACAGTCTCGTCTAGTTGAATTACCAGAAAAGGACATTATAATATCATTTTTTAAAACAAATATTTTTAGGGGTGATGTTTTTATTTCACAGTGTGCATAACAGACACAAAGTAGTTTACATTGAAAAATATCGGAAAAACGTGCGCTGGTTTGCCGGCGTCCCACACCCGGCCTGCGCCCGACACGGGCCGGCGCCCGCTCTGGGCCGCCGCGGCGCCCCACCTTGGCCCCCAAGGGGGGGGGGGGGGGCTATAGCCCCCTTAGCCCCCCCCTTGGATCCGCCACTGATAGCAACTATAGGCTTCTAGATTCCGCCAACCTTAGAGAAATGAATACAGAAAGTCACTGTGTTTGTTGACCAACAGTTGGGGAAATTTGTTGGTAAATCCTAAGCTGTACAGTTTTTGTCGGTCATAAATGATTTATTGTTTATTAAAAAAAAACTTTAGTTTTAATACTACTCGTTATAAAAGTGTACTTTAAAAAATCGCCCCCCCATTTCGGACAAAAATACACTTTTTTCGAACCCCCCCCCAAAAATTTCAATGACGCAGTCTGCGTCGTGACCCCCCCCCCCCCCCCATAACAAACATATTGAAACAATATTTTTTTATTATTGATTTATATTTTTTGGACAATATTGTTATAAAAATATAGAAACAATATTTTTTAAATATTGATTTGTATTTTTTGGAAAATATTGTTTGTTAACCCTTTTAAGGACGACAAAAAATGTAAAAATACTAACACAAAAAACGCCGTAAGGCTAGGCTTTAAATTATCTACACAAAAATTTCACCACATGTCATATATGTTTAGGTTTTGTTGGTTATGTGATGTTTTTTTCAGTTTGAAATAACCAAATAATGCCATATAACATTTTGTCACCTGGTTCGTTGTTATAGAGCAGGACTGCGGATATCATAGTCTATAATAAAAATTACATATTGTCTATTACATTACAGCAGTTTTCCCCAGTCCTGGCTATAGAGCGGCAAGTGTTATATGTTGTCGTATAATCGCGTTTTGTTGGTTATGTGATGTTTTCTTTAGTTTGAAACAACCAAATACAGTATAATGGTTTAGTAACTTTGTTAGATATAATTTTTTATTTGTTAAATATTTCGTCATGAAATATTTCTTATTATTATGTACGGAAACCCTAGTTGGCCTAACGTATTTGCGACGACATGAAAATATAGGCCTTCACGGAAATGAATTTAAGAGAACTTGAGTATCAACTGGCCAAGTAGTGTACAAATCCTCTATCGATATGAAGCGGTGTGGCGTAGTTGGTAAGGGCATGTCACCGTATTTTGAAGGTCGCGGGTTCGTATTCTAGCAGCGACCGAGACTTTTTGATGCTTTGGTATTTTTCTCAATGTTTTTAAAACGTTTTCATTTGTCAACTGAAAGCATTTTCAAACTATTAAAAAAACATGTTATTAAATTTGTTTTGCTATTGGGGTTTTGAGCAATACGGTATTTTATTCTCCTTTTGCTAATATTTTCTCAATATTGTCAGACAATATTGTTACAATGTTGAACAATATTGCCAAAATATTGAATAGACAATTTATTTTGTTGCGTGAAAACATTGTGACAATATTGTAAAATATTAATCAATATTGACCAAATATTTATCAATGTTGAAAAAATATTGTCGACAATATTGAGACAATATTGTTTTGCTACTTGGATCTACAATAAACAAAATTTATTTTTAACATATATTTCAAGGCATATCTATATTTAAACAAACTGGAGCTTATTACATAGTTTTTATGGAATCTAAAATGTTTTGTGAAAAACACTTAAATAGTAAAATGAGTGCATTCCCCCACTCTCAGCACAGGCCTGTAATAATATCAGTAGGGATGCAAATTCCACTAGTGAGATTTTTTCCTCGGCCTAGATGGAACTTTAATAAAGCTGAGTGGGAGGCCTTCTCATCAAGGCTTGATAGCGGCATCAGTTCATCCCCTCTAATATAAAAAAACTATGATCGGTTCACTCGCCTTGTCCTGTCTTCCGCTAAGGCGACAATCCCAAGAGGTTTTAAACGGTTTTAGAAAAGAAAAACATACCAGGATGGAGCAGAGAGTGCGATGATCTTTACAGTGAGCTTACAGACACTGCTGACAGAGATGTAGCTAACCAACTCCTTAACTCTCTCGACAACTCCAGGAGAGAGAATTGGGTGAAAACTGTCGAGAACCTGAACTTCACCAAAAGTAGTCGGGAAGCTTGGTCTCTGCTCAGGAAACTCTCCACTGGTAAATCAAGTGAAAAACACGATACCTCACAGCCTAGCCCTCGTGAAATTGCAAAACGCCTCTCCGTACTTTCAAAACCTGTGCGTACGTCTGCAGACAGAAAAATTAATTTCAAGCTTAATGAGATAAAGGAGAGTCGGATTTTCCCGGAGTTTAAAACACTCGGGTAAAAAGGCTAGACAGTGGCCTCTTGAAGTTTTTAACACCACTCTGAAAACAGGCGACATGCCTGGGATATTTATAAAATCCAAGATCATAGCTATCCTGAAGCCCGGAAAAGATCCAAAACTGCCTGAAAGTTATCGGCCTATAGCTCTTTTAAGTGTTTGTTATAAGCTGCTAGAGAGGTTGATTTATAACAGAATCCCCCCTATTCTCAATGCCAGCATCCCTGTCGAACAAGCTGGATTTAGGCCTGGTCGCAACTGTTGTGACCAGGTTTTGGCTCTGACTTCTTTCATTGAGGATGGGTTTGAGCGAAGACTTAAAACCTCTGTGGCTTTTTTAGATCTGACTGCAGCATATGACAATGTCTGGAGAAAAGGCCTCCTAGTTAAATTTTACGACCTTATTCCTTGCCCTTTCTTGTTGCGTCTCCTCAACTCAATGCTCTCCAATAGGATGATAAAATCATATCTGGGACGCAGAGAAAGTACGTTTAGGCAACTAAAAGATGGCCTGCCACAAGGGTCAGTGATCGCCCCGCTGCTCTTTAATGTGTAGGCCTATACTGCCGACATTCCTGTAACTCGGTCCTTAAAGTTTATATATTCAGATGATATTGCATTGGCATATCAACATCAGCATTTTCGACAAGCTGAGGAAACACTAACAAATGACCTCACGACCCTCGGTGAATATTTTGAAGCCTGGAAGCTAAATCCAAACCCAACAAAAACTGAGGTTGCTTGCTTCCACTTGAATAATAGACTGGCCAACCAAAAACTTAAAATCGTATTCAACGGTGTTGAGCTGAAACATAATGACCACCCACAGTATCTGGGAGTCACTTTAGATCGGTCTCTCACGTTTAAAAGCCACTTACAAAAAACGGCAGCTAAGGTGAGAACCAGGACTAACATTGACCATCACCTTGCTGGCTCCACATGGGGAGCTAATGCACAAGTTCTGCGAACAACTGCTCTGTCATTGGTATATGCAACTGCTGAGTACTGTGTTCCCGTGTGGTTAAAGTGTGCACGTTAGAGAGATCGACGTCCAGCTAAACAGGACCATGAGAGCCATTAGTGGTACACTCATGGCAACCCCTGGCTCCCGGTGCTGTGTAATATCGCTCCTCCTGAAATAAGACGAAGGGATGCACTCATTAGGGAATACACAAAGATCTTATCTGCTCCACAGCTGCCCATCCATGATTACCTACCGCAGAATGCGGGCCGATATTGGTTCCGAAAACCACCTCTACGAACAACCTCCCAGTTGATGGACACGAACTTCACCATCCATACAAACTGGACTTCCTCCTGGGACGCTTTTCAAGGTCGGAACCACTTCTTGATAGCTGGCCCGACCGTAAAGGTAGGTGGGATGAATCTTCCTCGGAAGCAGTGGACTATACTCAATCGTTTCCGCACTGGAGTGGGAAGATGTAATTATTGGAAGTACAAATGGGGAATAATGACACAAGACCAGTCATGCGACTGCGGAGCAGATTATCAAACTATGGAACACATAGTCGAAGAGTGCCCACTGAGTGCCTTCCCCGAAGGATTGGCCGGTCTGCATAGCTCAAGTGAAGCTGGGCTGCAATGGCTTAGCGCCCTGGATTTAGCTCTATAAAGAGAGATCTAATTTTTATTTTAGTGTTTAGATTTTTACTTATACTGACTCAGGTGCTCTGCACCACAGAATTTATTTTATTTTTCTTAAACCATGGTGGCTGGCTAAATGAGCCATACGATATACATATATATATATATATATACTCACACAACTGAGATTCAATGCATAGCCTACGTTGTGCAAAAAATTACAAAACTGTTGTTCGTTCATATTCACTATAGGTACACAAACATGGAAACATAAAGCAACAATATCATGTACACCATGAGAGAGTGAATGTAAACTGATGATCCAGCGGAAGAAAGTGAAGATAAAAGTTTTCACGTTGAGCCCTGCAACTGTGCGATTGGCGTGCGGGCGATAGCCACGTCTGACTTCGTATAGGGTTTGTAGTAGTTGTGTCCTCAGGCAACTCATTATGGTAGCGGTCATCAGGCGGTTCAGGATCGGGGTCGGAGCAGCGGTATATATAGGGTCAGACCCTTCAACAACCGTAATTTACAATCTACCACATTTTTAGACGCCATAAAATTTACCTCGATGATGACATAAAAATGTGATAAGAGATTTTTAAAATTTATTGAGCCCATAAAAGGTACACAGCTGTTATCTCTGGTAAAAAAAACGGTGTGATAATTTTTATTACTTTCAGTATTTTGCATGCTTTCAAGTGGGAACTACATGTCGCAAGACAATTTACGTAAGTAATGAGGATTTTAACCCTCCAAGCGCTAAACATCACGATCGCGATGCATTTCTGCTAGTGATGGGTCGGTTCCAAAATTTATCGGTTCGGTTTTTCACGGGCACCGGTTATCGGTTGTCGATTTATTTTAAATGTAAACATGAAACAACTCAAATTCAAATTAATTTATTTCGTAAAAGCACAACATACAATCTGTACAACATTACAACGAAATAAAAACTTCCAGCAGAGGCCGAGGCCTGTGGGCGGAAAGTGAGCCATTTATCAGTACCATTAAACAAAACTTTCTTATGCTTATCAGTAGATAATACACTGAAAACTTAATTCTATAAGTGGATATCGTTAATTGAATTAGAAATATATACAGATTTTACGGTAGTTAAGACTACAATTAACATCGGAATCAATATAAAATTAAAATTAATATGTTACTACAGTATAACATTCTTTTATAAATTAGGCTATTGATACAATTTGTGAGATAATGGAATACCAATTCTGTCTTTAATTTAATTGCCTGAAGATTAACTGAAAATTCATTTATACTCGACGATTCAGGATCCCCCCTGAGACTCGACTCATGCATACACACAATCACACAGATACACACATCTCACTTTCGCTCGCACACACAGACGCACCACACACACATGCGCGCGCGCACATACTACACACCACACGCACCGCACACACCCCGCACACCGTTCACACATACCTGACACTCATACAGACCTACCGTTATTGATACTCTCTCTGTGTATTGAACCCTCACTGCCGGTAAACCGACGTTACGTATTCGGAAACTCCTCCCCTGCCTATTCTTAAAATAAATTCGTTAACTAATTTTTTATACTTGGAAATACTACAGGGACTGGGACATTTGAGATTTTCTGGTAATTTAGAATAAAGAACACTGGCAGAGTAAAAGGGGCATGTCGTACTGATTGATTTATTTATTCTAGGGAAAAGTATGCCTGAATTGGCCTTAAATCTCGTCGAATAAGAGTGAACAGATTGATTAAAAATAGTCTGCTTATTTTTAAAAATGTACATTACTAAAGATCTTAAATATAGCTGTGGAATGTTATAGACTCTGAAATCATCAAATAGTTGATCAGTAGGAAATCTTGGGTTTTTGCCCAACGCAGATTTAATAATGGCTTTCTATGTGATTATCAATGGCAGAATTGAGCTTTTTTGGACACCGCCCCAAACCATTATACCGTACTGCAGTATGGACTGAACATAAGCAAAATAAACAGCTTTTAGTATTTGACGGTTAAGAATTCGGCCTAGAGTGCGAAAAACAAAGATGAATTTCCTAAGCCTTACTCTAATTGATTGTATATGATCTCCACTTAAATCGGTTGTCAAAAACAATTCCCAGGCACTTGAAATTAGACACTAGCTCTACACATTCACACGAATTGCAATCATTCTGGCCGCCACAAGTGTGCAATCTCAGCTGGTAATCGATAGGATCTTTATCGGCTCGCAATGAAATGGCTAAGTATTTTGTTTTATGGGGATTTAATGTGAGCCGATTTTGATCGAAAAAATGTTTGACAGCTACCAGCCCCCGACCCGCCACCGCGTACACCTCCTCCCAGCTGTCGCCCTCAAAGAGAATCGCCGTGTTGTCTGCATACAAAAAAGGCTACCCTTCTCTAAATTTAATCTGCCAATATTGTTTACGTAAATGAGATACAATAGAGGTGCAAGAGTCGATCCCTGAATAATTCCATAGTCAATTTTCATTTTCGTAATACATTTATCTAGTATTGAAACTACTTGATATCTATCGCTTAGATAATCTTTAAACCAATTTAGGGCCGATCCTTTAATCCCGATGTAAGAAAGTTTTTTCAAAAGAATTTGGCGATCAACTGTGTCAAATGCTTTAGCTAAATCAATGAAAACAAGCAAGCTTTTCTTATTTCGACTGACGGCATTGTGGAGTTCTTTTGTTAATTGAAAAAGGTCATCATTAATTTTTATCGCGCCTAAAGCCAAATTGATTATGAAATAAAATGTCATTGTCAAAGACGAATTTTTCTAATTGGATTTTAACACATTTGTCAATCAATTTTGCCAGAACGCTGGCCAGTGTAATAGGTCTATAACTTACGCATTTGTCTTTATCCCCCCCTTTATATATAGGAATGACTTTTCCGATTTTAAAAATATTGGGATAAATGCCTTCTTGTAAACTGAGATTAATTACATGAGTCAGTGGGACTTTTATTACCTCGAAATTATTTTTAATTACACTTGCAGGAATGTTATCCAACCCCGGAACAGACCCCCCTTTTAAATCTTCAACAATCCGGGCGAGTTCAACTTCACCGACAGGACGCAGCTGGAAGGTGGTGCCGGGCTGATAGGCTGCGTCGTCCACGACGCACCGGGGGACAGGCGGAATAGCGCTGGCCAAGTTGGCACCGACATTTACGTAGTAGTCATTCAACTTATCTGCTATCTTGATAATTTCTGACTCATCCACGTTATCTTTGCCCCTAATAAAGTGTTCGATAGGGAAACGATCTTTATTTTTACTTGTGTTCGTGATTTCGGCTATAGTTTTCCAAAGCATTTTGCAGTTCCCTTGGGCCTGATTGATTTTATTTTTATAGTATGTTTCTTTGGCAGACTTAATTAATTAGTTTGTTGAGAAGATTTCTATAATTTTTATATCGAACTAACAAATTGAGGTTGAAAGGTTGTTTTTTCACATTTTTACTAAGTTTGTCTCTGATTCTAATGGACCTGACCAGCCCCGATGAGATCCATGGTTTAGTTTGTAAATTATTAGATGAAAGGTTTTTAACTTTAGTCGCTCGAGCAATACAGTCTTGCAGTTTATCTACGAATGAGCTAGAACTTCGGTTAATGTCGTATGTAGTTTAGTTTTGTATTCTTTTTCGATTTCAGCAGCTACAATATAGTGATCAGTCATTTCAGACTTAATTACAGCAGATCTTAAAAATTTTGCATGCGCGGCATCAATAAAAAAGTGGTCAATGCAGCTGTTAGTATTTCCAGTTACCCTAGTCGCAACATTAATACAACTTATAAAACCAGCCCCGTGCAAAACATCTAAATATCTTTGGGATAAAGGTTCCAGCGTTTCCGGCAAGATACAAATATTTATGTCGCCAACAATGCAGCGCATAGACCAGTCCCCGCCCCGGGCGTCATAGTACGACTGAAGGCCATTGATGAACATTTCAAGGTCATTGTCCGAGCTTGGGCTCCTGTACACGGCCAGGACCGAGAGCCGATCACTGCCAAACGATATATTTACTTCGACACTTGTGCCGCCATACAAACTTACTTCTTCACAACACACAGCAAACTTTTTACTTTACAAACACAATCACACCATCATTCTGATTTCTACTAGTCTTATTCATAATCACATCATACCCATCCATTCTAACATTCGCACAACTCTCATTCACCAAATATCAGAGAGGACAATAACATCAAATTGAATTTTGAAACTGTTCAAAATCACGATCAACTCATCGGCATGTTTATTGTAGCTTCTCACATTAGCACTAGTAAAAAGTTTTGAACAAATTATGACTTAAGAAATGTTTTGTTATTCCATGTCTCAATTTTTAAGAATTACCAACTATTATGTGAAAACGAATTTTGTTGAGATACTTATTTTTGGTTTTAATTCTTTTAAATCAGTAAAATAATAATTTCATTTCTATAAATAAAAAAAGTATATTTTTAAAAAATAAAGACTGTTGAAGTATTTTTTAGTTCAATATGGAAAACAACATAATAATAACTTTGATTCACGAATTCTGGTTGAACCATAGGTCGTACAACTTTGATTAAAGTTTTATTCAATTCGTGAAAATTAGACGGAAAAATGAGCTATAATTTGTCTTTGTACGTCAATTAGATCAGAAACTAAATAGAATGTACTAGGGAACTGATAAGGTCTCCGCATTTACTTTGTTCTTTGTTTACTAAGAACATAAACATTATATATCACTGGAAAGGTAATACAATTTTCAACATTTTGTCCATCTCAGATTTTCTTTTTATTTGAGTATCTAATTGTGATGAAACTTGGTATATGGCTTCGTATGGTCGAAATAAAAAAATTAATGCTAAAAACCTACTTTTAGTGTTCCCCATGGCAGCATACCTGCATACTCTTTCCCTATATTTATCATAAGGAGAATAGATATCTATTTCCCAATTTCCGAGCACGTAATCAAATTTTGTTTACAAGTTCGTCTGATCAAAACTAATTTGGAAATTCGCTGCGACGGGGAGTATTTCTTTAGCTATTTGGTTTTATTCCAAGGTCACGAGGACTTAGTAGGAGATGGGGTTCAGATAATCTTTGTACTTAGTACACTAACTTTTACTGTTTAGGGTGGCGCTTTCATGCCACGTATCGCCATGTCTGTCAGGGTTTTACATTAAATGTATTGTTATCTTTTCAATTTCCAATTCGTTTTGCCAAAGTATAAGTTGTTGCTTCATGAAATAGTACTTTTCTAAAGTTATTGGGGCTTGCAGGGATACAATTAGTTTATTTCACACACTTTTCATCTTGGAGTTAAACACAAATTCCACTTTGACTTAGCTTCCTCGCCCCTCACCAAATAAGTGCCAAATAGGTCCGGGTGAACAGTGTGTTGACCGTAGGACAGCTCATGGTGAAGTGAAGCGAGAAGCGATGCTTCGGCAGTGCAGCCTCACCTTCCCCTACTACTGTATACTTCCCCCTCTCCAACTGTTACCCCCACCACTTTTTCCTTAGCTCCTACACTACCAACAGCCTCTCAGTATTGTACAGGCTTTCATGAGAGGAAGGCATGTCGCGGGACACTTTGAGTAAGAAACTTAGCCGTGTTAAGTCTTTGTTAGTTACCCAATGTCCTCCACTCAAGGTCAAGCGGGTTTCCACTTTGGCTAAGTGGCGAAAACTTATATTGGAAGATAAGATATTGGAAGAAATTACTTTTGCTTGCAAAGTTCAGTTAGTTAATCCTCTTCCTGACGGTTTGAGGTCTTAGTCTCTAGAGTCCATAAACCTAGAGTACGCGGAGCCGAACAGTCAGTAGCTCGGCGACTGTTGTAGAGTGCGCATCGGTGTCGTGCACTCTGTTGGCATTACTGGCAAATTGTTGGTGTTGTGCTGGTTCAAGGTAACCTGGGGAATACCGATTGACCATTTAGGCAAGGTCATGTCACAAACTTGAGTTTAACTTGGCACTTTTGCTGTGTTCTCATCGCAAATTCGCTCCAAGTCGTCAAGGTCACTGGGACTCTGACTGAAACTCGGAGCGTAGTGCGAGGAACGGCAAAAGTGCCAAAACATTTTGGGTTTCGGCGTGACCTTGACCTTTATGACGTCGATGACGTCATCTTGGTGACGTCAGGAGTGATGACGTCATTGCCATGTCATTTCTACCACGTCATGTGTGTGACGTAACAGGATGACGTTATTGATGGCGTCATCGGTGACGTCATCGATGACGTCATCGCCCGGGTGACCTTGAACTGGCCCAGCACCAACAATTTGCCACTACTTAGAAACAGCCTAAACCCCCAAAAAAATCGAATTTAATCCTAATCTAAAATGAAATTTAAAATCGTAATTTTTAACTTTGGTCTTATGGGTTGCTATTTTAGCTACAAAATAAAATACAACCGTCGCAGCAGACCCTGCGTACTCAGCGAATTTCCAAAGAATATATTGCAAATACAACCGTCGCAGCAGACCTGCGTACTCAGCGAATTTCCAAAGAATATATTGCTTCAACATAAAGAACTTTGTGGCTATATTATATAATTATTAATCTTTACAAGGAAATATAATATTAAAGGATTAATAAGGATTTAATAGCATTATATTTCTGGGTAAATTATTTTTATTTAATAATAATTTTAATAATAATGACCTTTTTAACAGTAATAAAAGTGCATATCCATAGCTTCCATGCAAAAGGAATGATTTGTTTACAAATAACAAAACATAAACATTCCAAATTTGACAAATATGCAGAAGACAGCTGATCAGCTGATTAGGATCAGATACCTTAATATCTCCATCTCTCTTGCTCCTATACACTTATTTTCCATGAGAATACCATGGGATTTAGCACGTAGGTTTGCTGGGGCCATGTGGGATTTTTATCAAATCTTAATTATTCACCACCTAGTGAAGGTTCATACAAATTTTTATTAAGACATGTTGATAAATAAGAGATATATAACGTTTTAAAGATTTACCCATAAGAATAACATGGGAAACTTGATTTGAATTTTCTCTGTAACCAGTTGAGCTATTTTAAAAATTCAAAATACCAAATTATTTGTTTTTTAAGCTCTTTTAAATGGTTTTAGTTCATATTGTTGAATTTTGAAAATTTAGGTAAAAAAATGCCAAAAACCCATTTTTGACCCCTTTGAAACCCCATAAAACCCCGTTCCTATAACCCGACAATGCTGGTTCGCGAACTCATGAAAATAGACCTGGTCTTACACCTTCATGCCAAATTTGATCAAAATCGGAGGTCCGCTTCAAAAGTTATCGGTACCACGGACACACACACACACACACACACACACACACACACACACATATATATATACACATATATAATACATATATATGAAAATGAACGAATTGTGTTTTGGCTTCTGGGGACCTCAAAATGAAAAAAAATAAAGTGGTCCCGGGCTTAGGTCTTACCATGGCTACTACCGTAATAGCGTATTCCCTATAGGGAAATTCGCTAAAAAAACGAAAGGTATAAAAAAATAAAGGAACATTAATGTAAAGCAGTCTTTTTGAAACAGCTGTTATGAGGTGTAGTTGGTTGTTAGTAGAAATGTAATTGAATTTTTACTATATGGAACATAGAGTATAAAATTCTATACCATCGACTTTAAATTTCACTCAGGCGAATTTTAGACCCCCAAAAGGCTTTTTTATTACTAATTTGATTTCAATGAAATTCTCAGGTTAGATTTTAAGTATTTTAAACTAGGTAATAAACTATAATCGAGCAATTATTTTCAAGTATTAAAAAAGCTTATTTTCCGGAATGTTTGACAGATCTTTAGTTGTTTAGGCTACATGATTTGACTAATGTAGTTGCTATGATCAGTTTATATTTCCCCATCGCAGCTGAGTTGACGCTGTGTATGCTGAAAATAACATAACCTTTTCTTGTTTATATCTGCTCGCCGTTATGTTACGTTTTTAAATAAAATTTAATTGATATTTTGACAGAACTATTTGTTAAATTAAATAGATCAACACTGATGTTTACTTGTTGAAGTTATAAATTATACCAAAAGATAGGCATGTTGATGTAGAATGAATTGCTGTCGTACGGAATTATGCGATTAACTAATTTATGGGATACAACTAATATCTATTTGGGAGAAATATTTAAATTGAACAACTAATTAGAATGTGTTGTGCCATTGTAGCCTACGTCTCAGGTAACAAAATATGCATTAAGTGTTAAGTAAGGGTAATTCTACAATACTTATATTACTTGATTTTTATTAATTTGCAATCATGGATTTTAAATTGTAGGCCTATTGTTTTTTTCGCTCTACAATATATTTACCTTTATACCTTTATTAATATTGTAAGCATAATTATTATTAAGTTACTTGCTTGTTTTGAGGTCTTAGCTAAAATCATTCTTTGAATGTATTTATTTGTAGGCTAGGCCTAGGATGTACGCCGGTTGATTTTGGACGGTTAGATGACGTTCCACTCTTCACATTCGAGGAGATGAAAACCTCCGTTCTCTCCCTAAAGAACAACACAAGGCTCCTGACCCGGACGGGAATCCCAGCGAGGGTTTAAAGAAAGTATTTTCAATTAATGCTGACTTGTTGTTGAGAATGTACAACGCCTGTTTGGTAGAAGGGGTGTTTCCGGCTCCCTTATGGAAAACCGCAAGACTTGTACCGATCAGCAAGGGCAAAGGTGATCCAGAGCTGTCGTCGTCCCACAGGCCTTTCTACACGTTGGACACGGCTGGGAAGCTGTTCGAGAAGCTGATCCGTTCCCGCCTGACCTCTGCTGTGGAAGCTGCCGGGGACTCATGGCCCCGTCAGTATGGCTTCAGAAAGGGACGGTCAACGATTGACGCTATCACCGAAGTCCATGGAGAGCTCTGAAGAGAGCCGAGAGCCACAACCATTTCCCTCGCTGAGTAGTGCATCTTGTTACGCTTATGTCAAGAATGCCTTTAACTCGGCGAGGTGGGTCGATATGTTGGATGCGCTTTGCAACACCTTTCGCGTTCCTGCATATCTGTTGCGACTCATTGAGGATTATCTCCGCTCTCAAAGCCTTATTTACGACACAAGGGACAGAAAGTGGACGATGGAAGTCACTTCTGGTGCCGCGCAAGATTCAATACTCGGCCAGGATCTCTGGAACGTTGCCTATGACAGCCTCCTGAGGTCGGAGATGACTGAGGAAACCACTTTGGTTGGTTACGCCGATGATGTCGCAGCTCTCATTGTCGCACGCAACGTTGAGCTGGCCCAACTAAAGTTGAACCGAGTCATGCGTGTGGTCAACACATGGATGTCCGATCACGGTCTCTCGCTTGCTCTCCGTAAGACTGAGATTGTGATTCTTATGAAGAAGAGGATAGACACCGTCGTTCTGTTCCGAGTGGGAAGGGAGGTGGTCCAATCAACTCGTGCTGCTAAGTAATTCGGGATTATGGTGGACACCAAGTTAAGCTGGAGGGATCAGATCTTCCGTACGGCGGACAAGGCCGCTAAGGTAGTCACTTACCTTAGTAGGCTGATGGCCAATGTCGGGGTTCCACGACCCAGAAGAAGACGTCTGTTGATGTCCGCGGTTCAGTTCGTGCTTCTTTATGGAGCAGAGGTGTGGGCAGACGCTCTCGATAAAGAGTAGTACTCGCCCGAGTTCAATGTCGAGAGGCGCTCGGGGTGTGTTCCGGCTACCGGACAGTGTCCGAGCCTGCCGTCCTGGTGGTCGCCGGAGTTATCCCTGTCAAGCTCTTGGTAGGAGAGAGGAAGGCAATTTATCAGAGACAAGGCGAGATTGGCAAGGACACGGCAAGAACAGAAGAGCACTCCTGAACCTTCCAGCAGTGGCAACACAGCTGGGAGCACGACACCCGAGGACGAAGGACTGCGCGACTTATTAAGCACGTCCAACCATGGGTGGAACGGCGGCCAATTCTTGACAATTCACGGCTATTTTCGGTCCTACCTGAACCGGATGGGCAAGACCGGTTCACCGGACTGCTTTTATTGCCCGGGCGTTCCTAACGATGCGGAACACACATTCTTCTGCTGCCCCCGTTGGGAAGGGTCCCGCCTGAAGGCCACACAAATTTTTGGTTCATTTTCGGTGGACTCGGTCTGCCAAAAGATCTTGGAGGATGAGGACAACTGGGATTGTTTATCACAGTTCGTCCGGGGCATCCTCCTGGAAAAGAAACCCGATTTGGACCGCGAAGTGGCCCAGATCCCTTGATCGAGTGGCTGGATAAGGAGTGTAAGCCACGGGCGTGAGCTAAATTTAGGCCTAGCCTGACGTAATGTGATAAACAATTCCAGGTTAGAATTCTAAAGAGTAGAGGAGGTTTTTTAGTAGGTAAACCCGTTTTTTAGGGGAGCCCCACACTACAGGCTAGCCACCTGTGCATTTTTCTCACCTCAAAAAAAAAAAGAATCATAAAAAGCGTCACCTAATAACTTAAAAAGTGAGTAAAAATTCTCGTACGGGACGGACATCGGAGCGTATTCCTAGTAGCTTAATTACCATGACACTATACCAAAAGTATATTTTAACCAACGAGCAAAGGCTCGGTTGACCTGGTATAATAATGTAATATTCTGACAATGTTACCTGTTTTTTAGGACCTGCTGAATAATTTATTAAGGTAATGTTACAGTAAAGATTTGATTTGATCCTCTATAGTACGTTTATTTGTACTTTGAATATTTTATAACTATATAGTAACACCATTTTTTCTTCTGGGTACAAATATATTCTTCTTTGTTCCAGAATGTTCAGGGATGCCTCCCAAAGTGACCCCACCCAGCAATGGCATTGTAATACAAAAAACTGAAAAATCTCCAAAAGAAACTGTCAGCGAAAATGCAGGGGAAGAAAAGAAACCATTCAAGGCTCAGATCGTATGGAAGAATGTGGCATATTTCGGATACTTCCATCTTGCTGCACTGTATGGACTATACCTTGCTCTGACAAGTGCAAAACTGGCCACAATACTGTTTGGTGAGAGTTAATAGCTAATTATTTACAATTTATCAATTTTATTGACTTTTAATTTATTCCAGATCGGAATTATAATAAGAGGTGCTCTACCCTTGTAATGACACTGATAAGGAGACAATAAGCAGTGTTGGGGAGTATAGCGCGCTACTAGCGACGCAACTTTTTTACTAGCGTTAGTGTAGCTCTGCTACTTTTGAAAATAAGTAGCTTGTAGCTGTAGCGAGCTACATTTTAGCGAATTTTCCATAGGGAATAAGCTATTACCATAGGTCTCATCGTAAGACCTAAGCCCGGGACCATGTTAATTTTTAGTTTTTAGGTGCCCAGGGACCAAAAATAATAGTCATTAAAAATTTTATATACATGTATATATATATATGTATGTGTCCCTAGACACATACATATATATACGATAACTCTCGTAAAATGGTCCGATCGAGACCAAATTTGGTATAGAGAGGTGTAATCCTACGTTTATTCGGATGAATTCGTAAACCAGGGTAGTTTTAGGGGGTTTTGTACCCCAAAATTGGGTTTTTCCATTTTTCATTAATTTGTAAATTTTAAAAACTTAAAATTTTTATTTTGACCATTGGATTTAGCTAAAAAAAAAAAACAAACAAAAAAAAAAAAACACACACTCACACACAATTTTGTATTTTGAAGCTTTGCTCTATCACCATTGGTTACCGAGATATTAAAAAGTCTAAAGACAGTACATTGTATTTTGGTTCTCCAATGTTAATCTTATGGAGGATTGGGATGTGTTAATCCTATACTATAATACGAGGAATGTCTGAAGGGATGTGTGTTCCACGATCTCGAAATCTAGCGGTGAGAATTTGCTTAAACTTTGCATTTAAGAGTGTTTTGGCCCAAAAATAAGTTTAGAAACAGCCTCGTCCCCAGGAAAAATCAAATTTTGTCTCAAATTAAGTTTTAAAATTGAAATTTTTAACATTGTTCTTATGGGTTGCTATTTTGGTTACGAAATAACAACTAAAAGTAAACAAAATTAAAAGAACAATAATATTTTGCAGTTTTTAACAGCTGTTAAATGTAAAGAGTTTTGTTAATATTAGCCTCAATACCATGATTCTATAGCAAAAGTGAATTAAAACCAACGAGCAAGGCTCGGTTAACCTGGTACTATTTCACTAATTAACCAATATTTTTCTATGAAACTTGGAATTCAGCTTCATTCGGTTGAGATTCATCCATTTATGGTAAAAAATCTTGGTTTTTGTGCTTATCATGGCAGCAAACCTGCATACTCTTTTCCCATGTTAATCATATAGAGAGGCAAAATTCTCTAGCAATGGACAGATATTGATGAAACTTGGTAAAATGGCTTCAAAATGGTCGAAATAAATTTTTTATGATAAAAACCTACTTGTAGTGTTCCCCATGGCAGCATACCGGCATACTCTCCCTATATATTTATCATAAGGAGAGTAGCCATTTATTTTCCTATTTATGAGCATGTGATTTTATTTGGTTTACAGTTTTATGTGGTCAAAATTAATATTACTAATTTGGAAATTCGCTGAGTACGCAGGTCTGTTGCGACGGGGGGTATTAAGAGTAGTTGTAGCGGATTATTTAGCTACTTTCCCCGCTACTTTGGTTTCAACAAAACATAATAATTATGTTTACATTACATAATTCATGGCTTCCAAATGAACACGAGACCTTTGTATGGTTAGTCAGCTGTTTATGTTTTTCGCTCGTTGGAATCGAAGATTATTTTCAATCCATTGCCACCACCAGACACTCCAATTGAGTACCATCACAGAAAAAGGAAACGATACAGAACGCTCACCTGCGTGCGCTTGTCGATATTTCGCGTCAACAACGTTGGGCTGCGCTCTTGTCGCGCTGTCGCGAATCATGCGTAGTTGCCAATTTGAACGCTACGAGCGCAGCGCGCCACAGTACACGACGAGACGTCGAGTGGTTATGATCATCTCCCAGTTCCCCCCTTCCCCCCTCGCGGCTACCGGGACCTTCCAGGCTTCCACAGCCACGCAGCGACTCAGCGAGCACTGAGCCCGATGTCCCTGCCTCTGTCACCACCTTACTTCCTTAAATTAATATATATATATATATATATATATATATATATATATATTCCTTAAATTAAAAATATCGACATTTCCAAACTATTACAAGTTATTTATTTTACACGATTTCAATCAGCTGATTGTATACACACGAGGTATTTTGTCTAAATACAGAGTGGATGAACAAAAGCTCATGAAGGATTTGGTTTATTATGGCCAGTACCTAAAAACGTTTACAATTATTATGATGTATTGTCATTTATGGAAAGAAAGTTGCTTAATTATGTAATCAACGTTAACTTGCTTCCTTAAATTAAAAATATCGACATTTTCAAACTTTTACAGTAAATTTATTTTACATGCACGCTTGCAATCAGTTGATTGTAAACGCACGAGGTATTTTGTCTAAATACAGAGTGGATGAGCAAAAGTTCAAGAAGGATTTTGTTGACTATGGCCAGTACCGTACCTAAAAACGTTTACAATTATTATCATGTATTATGCCTTTAATGGAAAGAGAGTTGCTTGATTATGTAAAATAGCTGATTGCTATGAAATTAAGAATAAATTGTAAAGGTTCAGTTTAAATAAATTGTTTACATTTATAATGAAAGAAACGGATGTATTGGAAATTCGTTGTGCAATCAATTTGTAGGTTTCCACGTTATAATGCTTTACATTTCTCTCTCAGATTGTCAGTACTTGTGGCATAGTCGGTAGCGTTCCTTGAAACAAGCCTGGTGGCCCGGGTTCCAGACCAGCCTTCTTAAGTATACTTTTTGTCATGTTTCTAATAACGGTGTCACTAATAAATGTTTTACTGACGGCACTGATATTTAATTTAAGCAAAACAGAAACATTAAAATATTTATAGGCCTTTTCAAATTCTCAAAAAACCTATTTATTAAACTAAAAAAAAAAAAAAATAATAATAAATACTAATTGATAGTTTAGGTTTGCTTATTTCTGATGTTGTTTAACTAATAACGCTTTGATTAGGCTACTAAGTTTTAGGCCTAAGTAAAAAATCAATTTATTATGTTTATAAAATACTAAAATACTAAATACTAGTGTTACATAGTGAGGGTGCAGAATTATTGTTTTTAAGGAATATGCCTTCAGGCGTACTTTGACAGATACTCCAACTAAATACATAAATACAGTATCTGTCAGCAGTATGAGAAATAGACTGTATTAAAACAGCTGATTATAATTTATTGGTTTCAGTGTTGATGTTTCTTTGTTTATGTTGTGATTAGATGCAGTTTTTCCTGGTTCTCTTTTAATGTTGTCTTTTAGAAATAAAGGTTCACTATGATTATTGTAAAAGGTGTTTAGTTTTATTTAGGTAAATTTAGTTGAAAGGAAGTTGACCTTTTGCCTACTAATATCTTGGTTTACTGAAAACATTTTGGCATCCCTTGTGTTGGAAAAGAACTCTAAGATGGCAGATCAAGATTTAGAAAGGCTAAAATTGGAAAGGACTCAACTTAGAAGAAAATTTACAGAAAACATCAATAAGATTGAACCTTTGTTGTTAGAAAAGGAACCAGATCTAGGTAAGATAAATGAATTTTTCCTTCAAGCAGCAGATAAAGCTGAGAGGCTCTTCAAAATAAACCAACTGGTGAGTGATCTTTTGTTTTCCACAATCAAAGATGAAGAAACATTGAGTAAAGAGTATGATGTTACAGAAAGTTATAGGGAAAAGTGGGTCTTGCTTAGTAACGAAAGGGAAGAGTTATTAACTCCAAAGTTTAACTCTGTCCATAGGTCTGTAGCACACAGTGTTCATTCATCTAGCGACTCATCAGAACGAAATAAGAGAATTTATAGATTACCGTACCTAAATTAGAAATAGAAAAATTTGATGGTAGTATTAAGAACTGGATAAAATTTTGGGCTCAATTTCGTAAAATACATGAGGATGACAACCTAGATGAGGAAGATAAGTTCCAGTACCTTTTACAGTCAACCCTTAAAGGATCTCCTGCTAGTGAATTGTTAGAAAGCTTTCCTCCTTCCTCTGATAACTATGCTAAAGCTGTGAGTCAACTCAAAATTAGATTTGGTAGAGATGAGTTGTTGATTGAACTCTATGTGAGGGAGCTACTAAAATTAGTTTTAGCTCAAGCTAACAATAAGTCAGCCATGCCCCTACATAGTTTATATGATAAGTTAGAAACACAGCTAAGGTCTCTTGAAACTTTAGGCGTGACATGTGACAATGCCATCTCCTTTAGTTGAGTCATCACTCCCTGAACCACTTTTGAAAGAATGGGAGCGGCAAAGAAGTAGATTTTCTGATTTGGAAACAGGTAACGAAAAAGCTAGTAAGACTACACGATTAGATGGTCTCCTGGAATTTCTTAGAAAGGAGGTAGAATGTGAGGAGAGATTAGCCCTAGCTAAAGTTAATTTTCAGAACGAAGAAATTAAGGAAGTACGAAAGTCTATTCCCAAATCAAGTCCTCACTCATGTAAAAGATCTGACTCATTTCAGAACTAGCACTTAGCGACTGCAGCTGACCTAGTTAATGTTAAACAGCCTACATACACCTGTGTGTTCTGCGAGGGCCAGCATTCCAGTGAAATGTGTTTTAAAGCTCGCAACCTGACGACAGGTGACATGCAGAAGACTCTCAAAGAAAAGGGATGCTGCTTCATATGCTTGAAGAAAGGACACATGGCTTCAAAATGTAAGGTAAATGTAAAGTGTATTTTATGCAACAGACGACACTCTATCTTGTTATGTCCTAACCGGAAATTAAAGGAGGTTCCTGACAATCCTAGTGTAAAAGCTGTAGAAAATAATTAATCAAGTACATTATCAAATCAGGTCTTGCTACAAACATTAAGTGTCAAAGTGAATGGTGAAGGTAAGCAGGAAACAGCTCGTCTGTTAATAGATACAGGATCGCAAAGATCTTACCTTACCAAAAGATTGGTTTCATTAATGGAATACAAACCTTTGTCAACAGAGAAACTCTCGCATGCATTATTTGGTGGTGCTCAGACTGATGTAAAAACACACCAGACTTACAAAGTTCGAATAGAAAGCAATAATTATGCGTGCAATTTTGAAGTACTTGACACAGATGTTATCTGTCAAAATGTACCTGTGGTTGGCAAAGGAATGTGGGTTAATGAGTTATCCAAATTGGGAATAATCTTGACTGACATTGAACCAGGTCTAATTGACATTCTTGTGGGTGCCGATATAGCTGGTAAATTATTCACCGGTGAAATACACGTACTCAGCTGTGGTCTTGTGGCAATGAAAACATTGTTGGGTTGGACTATCACGGGCTGTGTCAAAGACACAGACAGTTACATGGCTAACCTAAATATGTTATGTACTGATCACTCCATTGCAGATTTGTGGAAACTAGATGTTCTAGGTATTGAGTGTCCGATGCAGCAGAAAACCCAACTCCAAAGGATCACCGATGCGGAGCAACAATTTCTAGACACCGTAACAATCTTGGAAGATGGTAGGTACGAGGTTAAACTACCATGGTTGGAAGAACATCCGCCTTTACCCCACAACTATGAACTAGCTAAGAGAAGGCTCGAGATAACCGTAAGTAAACTTAAATCTGCTAATTTAGAAAATTATTATGAAGCAGTATTTACAGATTGGTTGAATGAAAACATAATTGAAGAGGTACCTGTGGAACAATGGGATGTTGGGTATTATCTACCGCATCGAGCTGTCATCAAAGAAGGAAGTACTACACGCATCAGGCCAGTGTTTGACGCATCAGCTCACGTAAAAGGACACGTTTCACTTAATCAATTACTTGAAAAGGGAGTGAACCTCATTGAACTAATACCCAGTATTCTGTTAAGATTTCGTTTTGACCGTATTGGAGTAATATCAGATGTAAAAAAGGCTTTTTTACAGATTTATTTTAATGAAGATGACAGAGATTTTCTTTGATTTCTTTGGAAAGACAGAGAAGGTAACCTGAGCATTTTTCGACATAGGCGAGTTGTATTTGGCGTGTCGAGTAGTCCTTTCTTGTTAGCACCAGTCTTTAAACACCATCTGAGAAGGTGTGTGAGCAGCTTTCGCTACATGGAGATGCTAAGTATTCAGTACCTGTGATCAATAAGTTGCGAGAGAGTTTTTACGTTGATAATTGTGTAACCAGCGTTGGAGACATGGAGCAGTTGACTAACTTCATTGAACAGGCTTCAACTATATTTCAAGCTGCCAAGTTTGAACTCCGAGGGTGGGAGTATTCTGATCCGCACCTGAGGGAGTCGTTAGAAACTAATGTTCTTGGGATGATTTGGAACAAACAACAGGACACAATCAAAATAAATGTTCCTGATTTTGACGCTCAGTCAGTTGAAAAGGTAACAAGAAGATCCTTGCTTTCAGCTTCCCAAAAAGTTTTTGACCCAATAGGTACGACAAGTCCAACAACCCTTCTCCCAAAACTACTTATACAACAGACATGGAATTCTAAAGGTGATTGGGATTCAGAAGTAGACGAGGAAATTAAGGCCAAATTTAAACAATGGTTGAACGAAGTTCATTTGCTGAACAGTATTCAGATTCCTCGATGGGAAAAATTGAAAGAAATGGAAGCTCACTATACATTTCATACATTCTGTGATGCTAGCCAAGCAGCTTATGCAGCTGTTTGTTTTCTTCGAGTCGAGCATGGTGGTAATGTCATGATCTATTTCTTAGGAGCAAAATCGAGAGTTGCACCTATAAAACCGTTGACAATCCCGAGACTAGAACTTTTGGCAGCCAAGACTAGCAGCTACTATTTTGAAGGATTGAACAATCGTTCTGCTGGACGGACTCTACGACTACAATTGCGTGGATCAAACAGGAAGAGCCCTGGGGAGTGTTTGTCAGGAACCGTGTTAAAGAAATTAGATCGCTATAACTAATGCAGATCATTGGCGACATGTTCCAGGATCTATGAATCCTGCTGATTTGGCTAGTAGAGCCTGCTCTCCAAAAAACCTTAGTGCGATCTAATTGGTGGGAGGGGCCTAGTTGGTTACTAAATGATTCATCCTTTTGGCCTTCATGTGATGAAAAGCCTGATGAAAATGAGGTAAAACAAGAGCTCATGAAAACAGTTACTTCTCACTGTGCTATGCAAGGTAATACATAATAACTTACTGAACATTTGGCCAATAGATGTTCTAACTATACTAAGATGGTTAAAGTGGTAGGATGGCTGAATCGTTTTATTTCAAATTGCAGAAAACCAAGTGACAGACTCTTCGGTAACCTAAGTAACAAAGAATTGTGTGAAGCAGAAAAGAAACTGTTAGGTGCAATACAAGAGGAATCTTTTGCTAATTCCAATGACATTAGCAGTTCTAAGTTCTAACCTTTCTAAGTTAAGAACCTTTGTGGACCCTGATGGATTAATTCGATTGAAAACAAAGATTATAAACAGAAAAGATGCAGAAGAATTTCGTGTACCAATTGTGTTGCCCTCAATACATGATATTGTGGACAAGCTTATATTTGAAAAACATTTGAAGTCAGGACATGTAATGGGTGAGGGACTTGTTAGCTTGTTAAGGAAAAATTATTGGATCATTAAAGCGGGACAAGCAGTTAAACGAGTTGTTTCGAAATGTATTATTTACAAAAGATACTCGGCTAAACCTTTTAAGGTTGAAACATCACCTCTTCCTGAAAACTGAGTCAAAGATGCGGCAATCTACCAAGTTATTGGTGTAGATCTCTGTGGGCCATTGCACATCCAAGAAGGAAGAAAAGTATGGATATGTATATTTACATGTGCTATTTATCGAGCAATACATTTAGAAATAGTCTCGTCATTTTCGACAGAGGCATTTGTGTTAGCTCTAAGAAGATTCATTGCTCGACGAGGCCGACCATCAGTGATCTACAGCGACAACGGGACAAACTCCAGAGGTGTGAGTAATGCTTTTAACAGAATAGATTGGGATGATGTCAAGAATTATACTTCTGTAGAGAGAACTGAATGGCGTTTACCCACCCCCATCAGCTTGGTGGGGTGGCTTTTGGGAACAGTTGATTGGTATCCTGAATAATATGCTGAGAAAGACTTTAGGAAAAACTTGTTTGTCAGAAGAAGAGTTATCAACAGTTTTGTGTGAATGTGAGTCATATATCAATTCAAGACCAATATCCTTTAGGTCAGAAAACAATGAAGATCCAGTTCCCTTAACTCCAAAGATGTTTCTTCAAGAGATAACAGAAGGAGATACTTATGACTGTGACTTAATTGACAAATCTTGTTTGAGTAGAAAACTTAAGTACAGACTTTGATTGAGAGAAGAGTTAAGAAACCGTTTTAGGACAGAATACTTGGGAAAACTAATCCAAAGAAACAATAGTTCAGATGACAGTCGGGAGCCAGTCGTTGGAGAAGTTGTTTTAATAGAACAGAATAACAAGAAGAGATTAGACTGGCCATTGGGAGTTGTACAAAATGTGGTGTATGCGAAGGATGGAAAGTGTCGAATGGTTTATTTAAAGACGGCTGATGGTACACTTTGTCTCCTAGTACACCGAATATTCCCACTTGAAATTCTGCCAACAAAGAACTACAATATGAAAAAAGAAGATTAAAATAAAAAGAATTTGAAGGTACTATCACCAGAAGCAAATGCTGTGAATAACCAAGATAATAAAACATAAGAACATAATACAATAAATCCAGTTAAGACACAAATAAAACTTCCGGCAAGATATAACTATTGAGAAGTAAAGATTACTTCTCAAGGTGGGAGTATGTCAGCAGTATGTGAAATAGACTGTATTAAAACAGCTGATTATAATTTATTGTTTTCAGTGTTGATGTTTCTTTGTTTATGTTTTGATTAGATGCAGTTTTTTTTCCTGGTTCTCTTTTAATGTTGTCTTTTATAAATTTAAGGTTCACTATGATTATTGTAAAAGGTGTTTGGTTTTATTTAGGTAAATTTAGTTGAAAGGAAGTTGACCTTTTGCCTACTAATATCTTGGTTTACTGTAAACAGTATCGACGGGCAACAACTAGTATTTTAATAATAACAATAACAACCAAGAATTTAGGATGCAAATGTATTTTGCGCGATATTGCTTTTACTGATGAAAAATACACTCATTTGTACCAATAATTTACTTCTGGTTCATTATTTTCGGCGATGTCTATACATCGTCTATTTGACATTATTACGTTGACGTAATATACATTAGTTGTTACCCGTCAATACTCGACGGATACAGCTCCATTAGTGGTAAATGAAATGCTATAATAGTGCAAACATGTAAGGTACTGTAAGGTATAAAATGTACTTCTTTGAACTGCCATTTCCTTGCAGTAATTTTTTGGGAATAGGCAATACCCATCGCCTACAATGGGCACAATCTTTTTTGTACGGGTAGATGTCATTTTAAAACGGAATAAGTCAATAAATTTAAGACTAAAAGTACTCTCACCAATGAAAATGCTTTAAATAATATTTTACAATTCAAAACACTCGATTCCATGCACGTTAAATAACACTGTGATTGACTTGGTGTCACGCAATTAATTATTCTGGAAACTGCAAAAACACGGTATGTTTACTTTTTACCGGAAACCGGAAGAGATGGCTGTGAGTAATGCAGTGTGGTAGCAAAAGTATAGGAGAAATAATATAGTTTTTTCGAGGTGCAGCATATTACTAATTAAAATTTTATAAAATATCTCTGGATGATCCAATATGCAAATTCCAGTGTGTACAATAAAGTAATTCAATAAAGTACAAAGATATCAAGAATACTAAACAAAAAATATTTCAAGAAAAAATACCAAATGCTAAAACGCAAATACCAAGAACAATAATATATTTTACAGAAAATACAACGATTTCAGCACGAGCGCCGGAAAAGTATACCTATTCCTTGAAACCAATAATGTTGCATCCTTGTACTTATAGGCCCTACTCTTTAGTATTTTATAAACATATCAATTTGATTGTTAAGTTAGGCGCAAGCCTAATTAGCCTAAGGAAACTACTCTATTAGGTACAACAACGTCAGAAATAAGTAGACAAATATACACTTGTAGGCCTATTTGATAAATTGTTCTTAACAGTTTTTTTTCTTTTTATTATTTTTTTTTTTCAAGAATTAGGAAAGGCATATAGTGTTGTAACTTATCGTTGGTTTGAACAAATATTGGTGTTAGGGTAGTATAGAACGTAGGGAAACCATTTATAACCACTTTCATATCGCAATATTTATGCTGTATTGTGCAAGTTTCAATAACTATAAAAATTTAAAGAATACAAATTTATTTCACAGAAAATTACGTAATTTTAGTTGGAGTGTCTGTCAAAGTAGGCCTATAGGCATATTCCTTAAAAACAATAATGCTGCACCCTCACTATGTAACACAGACACTCTTTAGTATTTTATAAACATAATAGGCCTAAATTGATTTTTTACTCAGGCCTAAACCTTAGTAGCCTAATCAAAACGTTATTAGTTAAACAACATCAGAAATAAGCAAGCCTAAACTATCAATTAGTATTTATTTATTTTTTTTTTTTTAGTTTAATAAATAAGTTTTTTGAGAATTTGAAAAGGCCTATAAATATTTTAATGTCTCTGTTTTGCTTAAATTAAATATCAGTGCCGCCAGTAAAACATTATTATTAGTGACACCGCTATTAGAAACATGACAAAAAGTATACTTGAGAAGACTGGTCTGGAGCCCGGGCCACCAGGCTTGTTTCAAGGAACGCTACCGACTATGCCACAAGTACTGACAATCTGTGAGAGAAATGTAAAGCATTACAACGTGGAAACCTACAAATTGATTGCACAACGAATTTATGATACATCCGTTTCTTTCAATACAAATGTAAACTATTTATTTAAACTGAACCTTTACAATTTATTCTTAATTTCATAGCAATCAGCTATTTACAGATCAAGCATCTTTCTTTCCATTAAAGGCATAATACTAATACATGATAATAATTGTAAACGTTTTTAGGTATGGTTACTGGCCATAGTCAACAAAATCCTTCTTGAACTTTTGCTCATCCACTCTGTATTTAGACAAAATACCTCGTGTGTTTACAATCAGCTGATTGAAATCGTGTAAAATAAATAACTTGTAATGGTTTGAAAATGTCAATATTTTTAATTTAAGGAAGTAAGATAACGTTAAAGTAAATAAAAATATGCTAATGTACAAAAATTTACGTCTTATTTGGTACAAACTGCGTGTAAATTTGTTCAGTGGAAGTCTCAGACGAACTGTCCAAAGGATTGGAAATGTTGGCTTTTCCCCCATGTTAAATCTCAATAAGAAAAGTTTATTTTTCATTTTTGACCGATTTGACGTAAATATTTTTGAAATACAAATAAAACCTGCTAATATAGAACCGAAAACGTTTATTTTGGTACAACCCGCATGCAAATCGGTCCAGTAGAAGTCACAGACGAACTGTCCAAAGGTTTTTTACCTTTGTGTTTTAATATATAGATGTATAACAACGTCGAATTGATGTCATATAGACCTCTGCGTTAGACGTCTATTTGACGTTATATCGCAGATGTCTAATAGATGTACAAATATTGATCAAGACGTCAATTGAACATGCAAGCCCTTATATAGACGTTGTATAGACGTTATGTGCTGTATGGGCTCTTATTTTTGTGTCTGTTACATCGTTTGTTCGTCTACTTGTCGCCAGCGGTGTTCATGTTTGTTGCGTCGGGGCTTGGAGTGACGTGCGGGGCTCACCGCCTTTGGTCCCACCGAGCCTTCAAGGCCAACTTTGGCCTCAGAGTGGCTCTCATGATTCTCAACTCCATGGCTTTTGAGGTGAATTAGTTAACTTGTAAATCAATTAATAATAAAAAAAATTGAAATTATATACAGCCTAAATAAAAATAATAATTGTGGCAAAGATTTAGACAAGTTCAGCTTTGATATTTAATTTAGATTCAACCAATAAGCATTGGATAAGAGACTATACCGTGAAAAAAAAGATCGCAAACCAAACGGGTTTCATATTAACTATATTTTTACCATTTCCTGTATTGAAAACGACATATCTAATTGGATAAATAACACTGGAAGCCTATTATGGAAAGTAATAGCTTTGACTATATTAACTAACGTTAATAGACTTCTCATAGCATAGGTGTAATTGATACCTATTGACGGTGGTGCGATCTTCTGCGGCATACATGAGTTACAAGTGGCATTTGATAAATAAATCAGTATTACCATTGGCTATGTACACTAACGTGAGTAGACTTCTCATAGCATAGGCGTGTGTGAAACCTATTTACGATGGTGCGATCTCGTGCGGCGTACATGGAAGTATACGTGACATATGATAGATAAATCAGTATTACCACTCTTCTCAACCAAGGATGAAACATTTTATAACTGAAAGTTATTTTTATGTTTTGGTAAAGTGTTTTTGCAGGACTGTAAATTCAGCTGAATAATGACAACATCCATGGCAGCAACTCTGGTGCCGCGTGCACCGAACTTCCAATTTTTTGCCTCAAACTAAATGCATTGGATGAGAGATGAGAGGTTTTCTTGTTAGTGTACATAGTCAATGGTATTACCACTCTTCTCCACAAATGATGAAACATTTTGTAACCGAGGGTTATGTTTATCTTGTGGTATAGTGTTTTTGCAGCACTGTAAATCCAGCTGAATAATAACAACATTGATGCAGTGAATCTGGCGCTGCGTACACAAACTTTCCACATTTTGGTATCAAACAAAAAGCATTGGATGAGAAGTCTATTTACGTTAGTGTGCATAGTCACGGTAATAATCTCCTTTCTTAAATTTTAATACTTTACAATTCGGCAATGTTCTTGTAGTAAAATATTTTTAGCAAACCTAAAAACAAACTGAGAACAACAGTAACTGTGGAGACCATGGTACAACACGCAATACCTCAGCATAAATTACCGTTTCTTATTCAAAGCATTAGGTGAAAATTCTCTTCATGTTAACGTACACAGTCAACACAAAAGAATTTTCTCCAAACGTTTACCTCATTGCCTGACAGGACAGCGTCTACGACTGGGCTCGCAATCACAGGGTGCACCACAAGTTCTCCGATACAGATGCTGACCCCCACAACGCCAAGCGAGGCTTCTTCTTCTCCCACATTGGCTGGTTGATGCTCCGCAAACACCCTGACGTCATTGAGAAGGGAAAGACGATTGACATGTCAGACCTTCTGCAGGACCCAGTGATCGTCTTCCAGAGAAAGTAGGGAAAATTTTTACAAATAAGCCTCAAATTTAGTATACTAATTTAGAAATCAATGTTGGAATGAAATTGGCTACATTGCTGGGATGTTTAAGAACAGTTACTCATAATCTGAGGTTTGCCAAATGATCATAGAAAAAACCTTTTTTATTACACTGATTACACTGTTGGCCCAACTCAAAGTTTTCTCTCAATAATAAGCGCTACTCTCTTTTGTTCGCCTCTAAGGTTTGATCAGTAAATGTGATCAGTGATTTTTATCAAATTTAATAATTTACTTAACATGAAAATTGAAACATCTTTTTGAAGAATGATGATTCTCTGAGAAATCCTGTAGTAAAACCTTAAGATATTGATCCAGTTCTTTCCCCTGTAGGTACTACAAGTACCTGATGCCACTGCTGTGCTTCGGTTTCCCGACATTGGTTCCGGTGCTGCTCTGGTCCGAGACTTGGAACAACGCCTTCCATGTATCCGCCATGCTGCGATACATCTACCTCCTCAACTGCATATGGCTCATCAACAGTGCCGCACACTCCTACGGCCTCCGGCCCTACGACAAGTGAGATGCAGTTTGGGTTCTAAAATACTATATCAGAATTGTCTCAACATTTATAAAAGGAGAAAAGGACGAAAAAGAACACAACAATTTCATTGATGCCTTTAAATATAACATACAGTGAATCGATTATAGCACCGAAGTAATATTGATTTGACAATCCTATAAGTCAATACACAATTGAAACACAGTAGGTACTGAAAATTTCTTCATATGTGTCAAAATAAAGGGAGGAATGTGTATATTTGTAGTAGTTCCTTAAAATGTAAGGTCTTAGGGTTAAGTGCTATAGCACTTCAAAGTTTCAGGCCAATGAAATTCATGTGTAAGAGTAAAATCCAATTGTAATTTACCACTTTTTAATAGTTAGAGCAGAGAAGTTTGTTATTGGTTTCGTAACCTAACTTTGGCATACCATGTTTTACGTAGCGGAGCACCGCTATCTAGCTAGTTTTATTAATAACATTAATTTACTTCCTGCACTCTACCTTGCATTCCATTTAACTCAAGTAGGCTTAAATTAACTGAATGGAAATCAATGATTTATAACATAAGCCCACCTATTGCAAATTATTGCTATATAACACATTTTGTACCCACATGGAACCCTAAAACCACAGTCGTGCATGCAATTGGTTTCAATCTAGAAAATTTAAAATTAAAATCAAAGTCAAAACAGATTTATTTCCAAAAAATATTCATGTTACAAACAAAATCATTAAAAAATAAACTTTATAATTAAATAACTTCCTAATCATGATTGAGGCTAAAACTTTCATTTTGAATAACTCTACTTTTTAGTGGCATTATTTTCATCTACATGGGCTTTACCAATGAATACAGAGACTTTTAAGAAGAACAGATCCCATGTTAAATATTCTGCCGTTTTTCTTATTGGGCAACTCACCACCAGGTAAGTGTCGGAGTGCTGGCTGGACTACAACCCCCCAGTTTTTTTAAATTGGGCTAATCACCAGCTTCGAGCGGTGGCTGTTCCAACCAGCGAACACCGCGAACAGCTGGCTGTTCCAATTGCACCTCATCCCCCCTCCAGCAACCACCGTGTGAGTGGCAATTTTAGCATTGTTGGGTTCGGAATGTAATACAGAAACAGAATATTTAAATTTTATAGCCCTTCAACCACTTTGGTATGGCCCAGGAAGGTGTCAACAAAGGCGCGCAACATTGTTGGAATTGCGCTAATTCCTCAGAAGACCCGGATGAAAGGGGGGGGGGGGGAGGGGGGCTACACATAATGGAAATGGAACACCGTGTGAGTACAGCGCACGCTGTCTCGTAATGAGTTGCCCAATTACCGAATCTGGCAGAATAAAAGCCATAAGATGTGTTCTTCTTAAAAGTCTTTGTATTCATTGGCTTTACCTGGACAGTGAGTGCTGCTGTTGTCCATACTGTTTATATGTTAGGGCTACTTCCAGGATGCAAAAATGGTTCAAGGAATTACCTGTGAATGTGTCAATATAATTTCTCATTTACTTATATGTTTAAAATTACTTTTAAAAACCCAACAAATCATGTATTTGAACTCACAACTTAAAATTTTCTTCAGCAAAAATCCCAAAACTCATAATAAAAAAGTAATGCTGTCCAGTGATATATGCTGTTTTAAAACAAATTCCTACAAACTTGTATTTCACCGGCAGGAACATGGAGCCCCGTGAGAACGTAACGGTGGCGGTGATGACGCTGGGAGAGGGTTGGCACAACTACCACCACGCGTTCCCGTGGGACTACCGGTCCTCGGAGCTCGGATACTAAACTTGTATTTGACTGGCAGGAACATGGAGCCCCGGGAGAACGTAACGGTGGCGGTGATGACGCTGGGAGAGGGTTGGCACAACTACCACCACGCGTTCCCGTGGGACTACCGGTCCTCGGAGCTCGGATACTAAACTTATATTTCACTTTCAGGAACATGGAGCCCCGGGAGAACGTAACGGTGGCGGTGATGACGCTGGGAGAGGGTTGGCACAACTACCACCATGCGTTCCCGTGGGACTACCGGTCCTCGGAGCTTGGATACTAAACTTATATTTCACTGGCAGGAACATGGAGCCCCGGGAGAACGTAACGGTGGCGGTGATGACGCTGGGAGAGGGTTGGCACAACTACCACCACGCGTTCCCGTGGGACTACCGGTCCTCGGAGCTCGGATACTAAACTTGTATTTCACTGGCAGGAACATGGAGCCCCAGGAGAACGTAACAGTGGCGGTGATGACGCTGGGAGAGGGTTGGCACAACTACCACCACGCGTTCCCGTGGGACTTCCGGTCCTCGGAGTTCGGATACTAAACTTGTATTTCACTGGCAGGAACTTGGAGCCCCGGGAGAACGTAATGGTGGCGGTGATGACGCTGGGAGAGGGTTGGCACAACTACCACCAAGCGTTCCCGTGGGACTACCGGTCCTCGGAGCTCGGATACTAAACTTATATTTCACTTTCAGGAACATGGAGCCCCGGGAGAACGTAACGGTGGCGGTGATGACGCTGGGAGAGGGTTGGCACAACTACCACCACGCGTTCCCGTGGGACTACCGGTGCTCGGAGCTCGGATACTAAACTTGTATTTCACTGGCAGGAACATGGAGCCCCGGGAGAACGTAATGGTTTAGGTGATGACGCTGGGAGAGGGTTGGCACAACTACCACCACGCGTTCCCGTGGGACTACCGGTCCTCGGAGCTCGGATACTAAACTTGTATTTCACTGGCAGGAACATGGAGCCCCGGGAGAACGTAACGGTTTCGGTGATGACGCTGGGTGAGGGTTGGCACAACTACCACCACGCGTTCCCGTGGGACTACCGGTCCTCGGAGCTCGGATACTAAACTTGTATTTCACTGGCAGGAACTTGGAGCCCCGGGAGAACGTAATGGTGGCGGTGATGACGCTGGGAGAGGGTTGGCACAACTACCACCAAGCGTTCCCGTGGGACTACCGGTCCTCGGAGCTCGGATACTAAACTTATATTTCACTTTCAGGAACATGGAGCCCCGGGAGAACGTAACGGTGGCGGTGATGACGCTGGGAGAGGGTTGGCACAACTACCACCACGCGTTCCCGTGGGACTACCGGTGCTCGGAGCTCGGATACTAAACTTGTATTTCACTGGCAGGAACATGGAGCCCCGGGAGAACGTAACGGTGGCGGTGATGACGCTGGGAGAGGGTTGGCACAACTTCCACCACGCGTTCCCGTGGGACTACCGGTCCTCGGAGCTCGGATACTAAACTTATATTTCACTTTCAGGAACATGGAGCCCCGGGAGAACGTAACGGTGGCGGTGATGACGCTGGGAGAGGGTTGGCACAACTACCACCATGCGTTCCCTTGGGACTACCGGTCCTCGGAGCTCGGATACTAAACTTATATTTCACTGGCAGGAACATGGAGCCCCGGGAGAACGTAACGGTGGCGGTGATGACGCTGGGAGAGGGTTGGCACAACTACCACCACGCGTTCCCGTGGGACTACCGGTCCTCGGAGCTCGGATACTAAACTTGTATTTCACTGGCAGGAACATGGAGCCCCGGGAGAAGCGTAACGGTAGCGGTGATTACGCTGGGAGAGGGTTGGCACAACTACCACCACGCGTTCCCGTGGGACTTCGGTCCTCGGAGTTCGGATACTAAACTTGTATTTCACTGGCAGGAACTTGGAGCCCCGGGAGAACGTAATGGTGGCGGTGATGACGCTGGGAGAGGGTTGGCACAACTACCACCAAGCGTTCCCGTGGGACTACCGGTCCTCGGAGCTCGGATACTAAACTTATATTTCACTTTCAGGAACATGGAGCCCCGGGAGAACGTAACGGTGGCGGTGATGACGCTGGGAGAGGGTTGGCACAACTACCACCACGCGTTCCCGTGGGACTACCGGTGCTCAGAGCTCGGATACTAAACTTGTATTTCACTGGCAGGAACATGGAGGCCCGGGAGAACGTAACGGTTTAGGTGATGACGCTGGGAGAGGGTTGGCACAACTACCACCACGCGTTCCCGTGGGACTACCGGTCCTCGGAGCTCGGATACTAAACTTGTATTTCACTGGCAGGAACATGGAGCCCCGGGAGAACGTAACGGTGGCGGTGATGACGCTGGGAGAGGGTTGGCACAACTACCACCACGCGTTCCCGTGGGACTACCGGTCCTCGGAGCTCGGATACTAAACTTGTATTTCACTGGCAGGAACATGGAGCCCCGGGAGAACGTAACGGTTTCGGTGATGACGCTGGGTGAGGGTTGGCACAACTACCACCACGCGTTCCCGTGGGACTACCGGTCCTCGGAGCTCGGATACTAAACTTGTATTTCACTGGCAGGAACTTGGAGCCCCGGGAGAACGTAACGGTGGCGGTGATGACGCTGGGAGAGGGTTGGCACAACTACCACCACGCGTTCCCGTGGGACTACCGGTCCTCGGAGCTCGGATACTTCCGATATAACTTTACCACCAGGTAAATCTTAGGGATCAGATTGTCGTAGAGTGGCTAGTAATACATTGCCTAGGTTTTTATTGTATTTTGTGTTAAGTGTCCAGGGTTTGTACAGTCTATAGGAATGGGCCCAAGGGACAAGCCACAGAGTTTTTGCCCATAAAAATTTCCAAAAACCATACGAAAAATAGTATGTATTAACAATCCCACTAATGTCGGTATTGAAGGTAAAGATTCCCGGGATTTTTAGGTACCGTACCCAAATACGCTTGGGATCCTGGAATCCCAAGATCCCGAATCCCGGGATTGACACCCCTAGATGGGTTATTGGTGTAAATTTATTAACCTGTTTTACTGCGATACTATAAGAAATTTAACGAAAAATGCTACACATTACTAACATATCATAAAAAACATCATTCTGTTTAAAGGAGACATCATTTAAAAGATTTTTACCCTGTTATATTGATAACAAGCTTCTTATCGATCCTGTTTAGTATGTATTGCTTCCAATTCTGTTTTGTATGTCCTATTAGACGTTAAGAAAGAATCAGTTAATTTAGTAAAGAGATTGAATCATGGTCATTTAGATCTAGTGTTATGACTAATAATGTTGAAGTTCCTTTTTGTAGATTGACTAAAGTTGCTAAAAGTTCAAACGTAATGGGTGCGAAACTTTTCAATAAGCTTCCTGTCAATGTGAGAAATATTGAATCCTTGGCCCATTTTAAATTGGTTTTGACTAATGGGTTGCCAAAGCATCCTTTATATTCAGTAAAGGATTTTTTTTTAACTAATTATTGATTATTTTAAAGATTTTAAATAAATGTGCTTTTAAAACCCATTGTAAGTAAGATGTTGTTGATGTTTCAAATGTACTAGTGTACTTGTTGCTCGATATCGAGCAATTTGATATTTGTTTGGGTAATTTTTGCTGTTTACACTTTTTAATCATTTCGTTAATTAGTGCATCCTCCAAGGTGAAAATCATACCTCTTTGGTATTGTTGGGAGATGACTTGATGGCTAGTGAAGGGGAAGATACCCCCACCACTATCAGCTGTTGAATAGCATTGAAATAAAATAAGACATTAAAAATTAACCAATAGGAGATCTATATCTTATCTTATATCTTACCCACTGAGGTGGGGGTAACCTCCCCTCAATCCCTTTTTCCCTAGCTGGCCAACAAGTCATCTCCCAACTATATGAATATAGACAGATGTTCTCACTGGTGTTAACACTGTGTTTATTCGTCACAGCTGTTAACTTGAAAATATTTAAAATTTCCTCATCAATGTTAATCAAATGGGGAAATTGAGAACTCTAAGGGTTTTTAGAGCCCTTCCGTTTGGATAGAAATTTACCAATTTACTTTAAAAACAACTTCTTGCTAAGCCCTATTCAATGACACTAAAATTATTGAAATTGGTTGAAAACTGTAAGAGGAGTTCCTTGTACAAAAAACCGTGTCACGTAGGCCTATTAAATATGTATAGTTTAGCCTAGACTTTCATGAATTGTTTGTATGTTTTATTACCAAGTTTGTAAGTCGAGTCCGACTTATTTTATTGACCATGTCTATTACACAACTGTGTTTAACGACAATAAAGGATTCTCATTCTTATTCTTACAAAATTGGTTGGCTAAATGGAATTTTCAACAAAAGTATGAATGCCACAATATACAAAAAATAGACCACATAAACAAAGATGTAGATTCTCTTAATTTTTATTTCTTTTTAAAATTCTGCTTTGCCATGGAACGTTAATATTATGAAGATTTAGTTTGTTAAAAATAGTTATAGAGTGTGCTCATTTACTATGTCGTCCACTTCCTCATAGGCTACAGTATTACAAAACAGCTGCAATGAGTGCTGCATAACGTTCTAAAGGACTAGGGAGTTGTAGTGAAATATTGATTTTTCTTCTGTTTTCATTTACATTTTATAGGTGACAATAGTAGGATTCACGAAAATAGCCCGATGAGCGTCGATACATTGTAGCCAAATTTTTACATTGTATATTACACATGATAAACATAACCACAAATGACAAGATGAGAGGGGGTGAGGGGGGACACAGCGGTTAAAATTTCCATCGGACTATTTTTGTTTTTCTTACTATAGCTGCAACTGGGGCCTACGAAAACTTGCATACATTTTTGGTCACGTGACCAGATGCGGCCGAATTTCAGCTGTCATCTCCATTTGAAAGCATTGTAATAGCCTGACTTGGCATCCGTTTTTACATTTATTTTTAAATACAAGTAAATTAAGTCATAAGTGTTGCATATCTTTCTAATCTTCATTAAATTACAAATTGAATTATACTAATAACGCTCCGCTTCGCAAAACCTAAAACTCACTTTTTAGTTAAAAGAAAGACTTAAATTTCTCACACTGTAGGATGCATTGACTTTTTGTAAACAAATTTCTTCCAATGCTTTTGAGATATTTCTAGGAATAAGACATGAAATAAACGTCTTAAATCAGTAGTTTACCAGTTGGAATTTTTATTTTCAACTAAACAAATTAAACTTTTCGGTTCTAAAACTTTGTTATTTGCAACGAAATATACTTTTATGTAAACAGCTGATGAAAAATGTAAACAAAACTATAAATTAAATTAAGTTTTGACTTTATCTCGTAATAAAAATTATCAGGAAAATTTTTAACTTTACCGTAATGGTATCATTTTGTTCCTTATTTAATCTAGATTAGAATATATAAGTATTGTCGCAAATAGTCACGTCACTTTGGTGGTGGGTGGAAATATGCAGGCCCGTTAGTTTTCCTTATTGAAAAACCTATTACCTATTAAAAACCTATTAAATGAACAAAAAACTGAAAATATTTTGTTACATTAAAACACAATTTTATTCCTACCTGTCAAAATTTTGTTGGCACAGCTAAATTTGTAGTACAGTAGTACATATATAAACAGTCAACTTTCCTGGAATCCACACATTGACAATCTTTCTTCAAAACTTTCATTGATCTCTTATTAGCAGCAAGGAAAATGACGAATTTATCAAACTTTATGAAGAGAGGAAAAAAAAATATAAATGAATTTTCAGCCGACGAGACAGAAGAAAAGGACGTAAGATTTCTATTATTTAAACGTGCTTGGATCAATAGCGATCAAAAGTGTGGCGTGGTAAATTGAAAAGCAGATGAACGAAGATTCTACTGGCTAAGGACAAACAATAGAGATCTGAGAAGATATATAACTCATTAAAACTGAATCAAGTGTTACATTAGATAATAACGAACACTCATCAGCCGTTCCTGTTGTACCCTCACGATCACTATTGTAATACAGCTAAATACCTTTAATTGTATTACGTTCCCAACGAAAAAAGAACACGATCAGGATGCCTGGTATAACCCCCAGACATATCTGACTTGTAACTGCTTACAGGGGTAAATGTTCTACAAGTATTTCTTGATTCACATACTTATTATTATGGTTACTATTTAATTTGTGAATGTTAGGCTACAACTCATGACTTTGTTTGTTAGTTAGTCCTAGTAAGAATCATTAAAAATTTTATAAAATGAGTTTTAATGAACTTAAAGAGTATTCAATTTTTAGTTGTAATTTTATATTAACACTCATCTTTATTCTCAGGTTTATCGACTTCTGTGCCAAGATGGGTTGGGCGTACGATCTCAAGAGCGCGCCACTGTCCATGGTACAACAGAGGTCGAAGAGGACGGGGGATGGGACCTACAGCAACCCCTTCCCTCACAGTGTGTGGGGGTGGGGCGACCGGGACATGAGCCCAGACGATATGCGTGATGTTGTACTGCACGAGCGGAAGGTCAAGGGACGATAAGCAGAGAGACAGAGTCGTAGAAGAGTGTAGGAACACGTAGAGGAAGTGAATGTGGAATATAGTGGTGTTTGGTTTGAGACGGTAATGTGGTGATCCAGAAAATGGGAGAGTTAAGTGTCCAAGAAAACCCATTCAAACCTCCAATTGTAAGTGACAACCTCCTCACATTTTACATGATACAGGAACATAAATATATTTTATTTACATTGTGCTTGTTTGTTTCAGATGCCTTTGTATAATCAGTATTTAAAACAGCAGAGGCTCTAAAATTACAAAGCTTTGAATTAATTGACAAAGCTTTGAGGGATGGAAAAGTAAAGTGACATATTAACACACTCAGACTGTACATTAAATGGATAGATTAAAAAAGTTAATTTCAGGGTTGAAACATAAATCTATCTATATATTAATACGCAAGCATGTTTCATTTCCTCCTTTTTTCTCAGCTCGTGTGCATCGTAGGATAAATCCGTGCATACCGTTAGAAAGGTATAGTCCTGTAGATGAGCAGAATCACATTCTAATCCACATCGGACTCCAGGGCTACGCCCTACAGGCTTTCAAAGTTCCAATGTTAATCTTATGGAAAAGGATAATTGATTAAATCATTCGACAGCTGTTGTACTAACAACTGATAGAGAAACAGGAAGAACAGAATAGATGTTTTAATTATAAAATGTTTTTACACTTCTTGGGTCCAGATCAACTGAAATTTTGATCGAATTTCGATCAGGAGGCGATCTCTAGTATCTATAAAAGAGGAAGTATGTATATATATTCATATATATGTTTGTTGCCTATAGACTCCGAAACCGCTCAGCCGATTGCAATGAAACTTTCAGGCATTATTAGGCATTATTCAAGGATGGTTTGTGTAAAGTTTAGTGCAAATCTGTCCAAAGGGCTCTGAGCCAGAGGGCATCCAGGCTTTACAATGGTGCAGTGCCAGGTTTTAGAAATTTAGTGTTTACAAAATTAACTGCTGTAATTAAAAAATTTGAAAGTTTCATTCCAGCAGATTCTTATAATCATAGAAGTAACCAGGCGTGAGGTATAATGTTGACGTTTGTGTTGTCTTTGGGGCTCCGTCCTACGGAAGCTCACAATTACACTAAAAGCCTACAAGTGGTGAAATTTGACGTGGACGATTCTCTTTATTCATAGGTGCTCACTAACAACGGTTTTGCAAATATAGTTCTCTAAGCACTTTAGGGCTCTGCCCCACTGGACTTCAAAATTACTTTAGGGCCACCGGGGTTGAAATTGGATGGACGATTCTTTTCACCCATAGCTACTCACTAAGAAACAATTTTGCAAATATAGTTTTTGTAGCTTTTTAGGGCTCTGCCCCACTGAACTTCAAAATTACTTTAGGGCCACCAGGGTTGAAATTTAACATGGACGTGCCTCTTTGCTCATAGGTACTCACCAAGAAACGGTTTTGCTAATATAGTTTTTGAAGCTCTTTAGGGCTCCACCCCACTGGACTTCAAAATTACTTTAGGTCCACCGGGATTGAAATTAGATGGACGATTCTTTTCACCCATAGCTACTCACTAAGAAACCATTTTGCAAATATAGTTTTTGTATCTTTTTAGGGCTCTGCCCCACTGGACTTCAAAATTACTTTAGGGCCAACGGGGCTGAAATTTGACAGACGATTCTCTTTACTCATAGGTGTTTACGAAGAAACGGTTTGGAAACATAGTTTTTAAGCAATTCTGGGCTCCGCCCCACTGGACTTCAAAATTACTTTAGGACCTACGGGGTTGAAAATTTACATGGACGATCCTATTTGCTCATAGGTACTCACTAGGAAACAGTTTTGCAAATATAGTTTTTTTAAAGATCTTTAGGGCTTCACCCCACTGGACTTAAAAATTACTTTAGGAGCACCAGGGTTGAAATTTAACATGAACGTGCCTCTTTGTTCATAGGTGCTCACTAAGAAACGGTTTTGCAAATATGGTTTTTGAAGCACTTTAGGGCTCTGCCCCACTGGACATCAAGATTACTTTAGGACCTCCGGAGCTGAAATTTGACATGGACAATTCTCTTTGCTCATAGATACTCACTAGGAAACGGGTTTGAAAATATAGTTGTTTAAGCTCTTTAGGGCTCCACCCCACTGGACTTCAAAATTACTTTAGGGCCACCGGGGTTGAAATTTGATGGACGATTCTCTTTACTCATATGTACTCACTAAAAAACGGTTTTAAAAATATAGTTTTTTAAGCTTTTTAGGGCTCCACCCCACTGGACTTCAAAATTACTGTACTTTAGGGCCACCGGGGTTGAAATTGGATGGACGATTCTTTTCACCCATAGCTACTCACTAAGAAACGATTTTGCAAATATAGTTTTTGAAGCTCTTTAGGGCTCTGCCCCACTGAACTTCAAAATTACTTTAGGGCCACCAGGGTTGAAATTAAACATGGACGTGCCTCTTTGCTCATAGGGACTCACCAAGAAACGGTTTTGCAAATATAGTTTTTGAAGCACTTTAGGGCTCCGCCTTACTGGGCTTCAAAATTACTTTAGGGCCACCGGGGTTGAAATTTGACAGACGATTCTCTTTACTCATAGGTGTTTACCAAAAAAAGGTTTTGAAAACATAGTTTTTAAGCAATTCAGGGCTCCGCTCCACTGGACTCCAAAATTAGGACCTACGGGGTTGAAAGTTTACATAGACGATTCTATTTGCTCATAGGTACTCACTAGGAAACAGTTTTGCAAATATAGTTTTTTTAAAGATCTTTAGGGCTCCGCACCACTGGACTTTAAAATTACTTTTAAAGTAAGACTTACTTAGGGCCACCAGGGTTGAAATTTAACATGGACGTGGCTCTTTGCTTATAGGCATTTACCAAGAAACGGTTTTGCAAATATAGTTTTTGAAGCTCTTTAGGGCTCCGCCCCACTGGACTTCAAAATTACTTTAGGACCTCCGGGGTTAAAATTTTATAAGGACGATTCTCTTTGCACATAGGTACTCACTAGGAAACAGTTTTGCAAATATAGTTTTTTTTTTTTTAAGATCTTTAGGGCTCCACCCCACTGGACTTTAAATTGAAATTTTAAAGGGCCACCAGTGTTGAAATTTTACTTGGACTTGCCTCTTTGCTCATAGTTGCTCTTGCATTTGCAATTACAATTACGATCAATAAGATACAAGGCAAACTTTGAATATTCTGGGTTTAAATTTTCATAATGCCTGTTTATCCTTTGGCCTTACAATAATATTGATATACTTACTTTCTATTCCATTGACTTTTTTTGTTATACAGTATTAAAAAAAAACTTAACTTAACTTTTGTTGTTATATTAAAATAGCTTTACTTATGTAAAACAACTTAATTTGAGCGCAGCAACGCGCGCTGGGTAACTGCTAGTCTTTTATATATCAAAAGAGCCCCAACTTATATTTTCTACCACTTAAAAAATTCACTGTAATAAAGTGCAGTTTTATTTGTTACTAGCAGTTACCCGGCGCGCGTTGCATCTAACGTGTTAACCAAAAACTAATTCAATTAATAGCTCTGTTTTTATGTATTTTACATTTCTTGTTTTAAATTCAACATTGAGTCAACAAAACTTATTCTCTTCTATACAAATTTGGAGACACGATTTCCTTTCATTCCCACCCCCCCCCCCCCCACAAATACAAAAAATCCCCGATAATCAAAAAAATACCCCCCAAATTTTGGCTCAACGGTGCAGTTTGCGCCATCAATCCCCCCTGTGGGCGGCCCTGAGTACCCAAACCCAAAAGATGAAAGTTCAGTTAGTTTTACATTTAAAAGCAGTTATTTTATAAAAATAAAAAACACACAAAATTTAGCGTTATGTCTGTCTGTAAATTTGTATTGCCCTTGATACCAGATTTGGATCAATAATTAATAATTATAAAATTCGTCCTCAATATTGTATAGGCCTAATATCCATCTATCTATCTTCAGTTGAGATTCCTAAAATTACTGACTAAATTAAATCACACAATTTTGATTGTCGGGAGTTTAGAAAAATAAAAGTAACATATTTTTATAAACTCTATAAGAACATTAAAATAAGTAACAATTCAACATACACAGTTGAATTTTGCTCGCACATTATATTTGGGTCTGCACCGTATGAAAACACATAGACCTACTCGTAGATCACGTGTGCTTTTACTCTTGTGTCACGACTGAAGATGGATCGTCATTGATCTGAAACCGGTATAGAGTGCAAGAAAAATTTGACATCTACAGGTAGAAAAATCACATCAAATTTGGTGTGTTTTAAAATATAAAATAGGTTTCAAGGCTTCATAAAGTGTTATTTTCTGGGACATTTTTCGCAAAAGAGCAATCAGTGCTTAATAAAACTGTACACCAATAAAAAATAGAAATGTTAAATATTATTTATTAATTTATGTATGACAACATATTGTTATGGTGGTGGTGACTTATTAGTTGGTTTTTATTTTTATATATGAGATATATTTAATTATTTGTAGCTTTATTATGTACCTTTTTCATTCATTGTTAGTGTTACTTTTATTACATTTTGTTTGTCAATTGACTGTTTCATCCACATTCTATTGTTGTTTATTTTTAAGTCAACTAATTTTAAAGTATATGAGTACTAAACTCTTTTAGGAGTAAAAAACTTTTTATTTTTGCCATTTCCAGTTTTTTTCAGTAGGTGTAGAAAAGGACATGGCACACAGGTAATAAAAAATAATTTATTTCTTACTCTAATATAATACCACAAATACATCACAGGTACATTCAATTGATCAATATTTGATATACAAAACATTCGGAACTTAACATAATTTCTCTAACTATATTAAAAAAAGCTTTACATGATTATTGGAAGCATAATGCTTGTTGTATAGTAAAAAATAACAAATCAAAACAAAATCTTACATAGTCATTCAAGTTGTAATAAATGGCAAAGTGTTGTAAATTTATGGTAAAAAGTTTTGAGTACAAAATAAAATCCTTAAGTAATCAATATATACATTTAGGAGTGAAATTGTATCCCAAGTCCTGTAGTAAAATAGTTTTCTTGTTAGCCTTTATAGTCTATAAAATAGATTTAAAATTAACTCCAACATAAAATATTTTATATAAAATTGCACAAAATTATAATAACTAGTATACTTGACTTGTTTTTCAAAATTGAGCAGTGTAATTTAGACATGTTTCCTTAAAAATGTTACTTTTAGTCCTAACCTGGTCCTAACTCACTCACTCCCGTCCAATCCGATGTTGTGATTATCAGTACAAAGACTACACTTATTTACAGCTGGACATTAACATACGTTTTAAATGCTCAACTCAATCCCAATGTTATTCTAAATTGAAGTTTCAAATTCAAATAATTATATTTAGCATCTTTTTTTGAGTCTGAATTTCATCAATTTTTGGCAGGAAGAACTACTGACCAAGCCCTATCAAACGACACAAAAAACTTGAAAATGGGTTGAGAATTGTAGGATTAATTTTCTTAACAATAAAAGCCTTACCATATTAAGTTTAAACTAGTATACGTGTTGCTCGAAATCGAGCAATTTATTTAAATACAGTACAAATGTTACTTTAGCTCTAAATCAATAACATCCGACCAATCCAATAATGTGAATATCTTTAATTGCCAATAACTACACGTATTTACAGCTGATTATTAACAGATGTTTCAAATGCTTTATTCAGTCCCCAATGTTATTTAAATGGGAAATTTTTAGATTTCAATGTTGGATAGTGCCTTTATTTTCAGTCAGATTCTCATCAATTTTTGGCGGAAACAACTACAGACCAAGCCCTATACAACGACACCAAAAACTTGAAAATCGGTTGAAAATTGTAGGATTAGTTCTCAAGACAAAAAAAACCCTTAGCGTATTAAATAAGTATAGATATGTACCGTACAAGAAATTGCCTCTGTTCGGAATTTGACCAAAATAACAGTTTATATAGGCACAATTATTAGGAAAATATCTGATAAGTAAAACATCTGTTTCTCCTGCTTTGCTAGCATTTGACAACAGCTGTCTATTGATTCATTCAGTTACCCTCCTTCCATAAGATTAACAATGAAATTTAAAAAAGCCTGTAGGGCGTACCCTGGGGGCCGCTTTGTGAGTTGCAACAGGGTTCTGCTCATCTACAGGACACTACCTTTCTAATGGTAAGCACTGATTTCTCCTACGATGCACAAAAGCTGAGAAAAAAGGAGGAAAAGAAACATGCTTGCCTATTAATATATAAATAGAATAGATAATAATTTTACCTTAAAAATTACCTGATTATAAAATAAATAAATTTCATACCTTTGTGTGGCAAAAAATTGATTTATTACCTTTATGTTTTTACAGGATAAAATGTTTGTTATTGAAACCGTATCTTGAAAGGGAAATAGAGAAATAAATAACCAGAGAAAATGATTCAACAAAATGTTAGTATAATGTATACATTTAATTGGCCTAGTTAGAAGCCAAATATATGTTTTCAATAGTTCAATATATGTTATAAAATTATTTTGTATTGGTATCGGTAATTTTTCAAAATTATTCTATAAAAAATATATTTACACCAACACAATACTTTTCACAGAAATATTTAAACTCTTTTATTAACATTGAATTGAAATTTAAACAATTTAATTTAATTTGTACCAGTACATTAAAAATTAGTGAATTAAGTTATAAGTATTTTTAATATTGTACTTAAAGTAGTTTTATTCACAAATGTAGTAGAATGGCTTGGCAACTGTATCAAAATTATGTTCTTTGGAAACACCTTTAGGTTTAAGTAGGTAATGTATTAACTGATGCCAAGCATTGAAAGGATTAAAAGGATTCCTTACGAAGGTAATTTGAATCAGGGTCATAGATCCATGTACCATAGCAATGAAATTAAGAACTAATATTCTACCTCCTATACATATCAAAGGCTTTCTCGTAGTACATCTCTAAGTTTTCAGATTTATGTGTAGTATAAAATAAACCTGGGTAAACTGACATATAAAAAATAAAATTATTTAAGGCTTAGACCTAAAACGAACATTAACATAATCTAAATTTACTCACTTAATCTAACACATTAATTCTTACCTAAATTCGCGACCATGGAATCAGGCTGGTGAATGATTTTGCAACATTGCCATATTGTCATTGGTTATTTTCAATATATTGACTTAATCAGAAATGTTATGTTTATGTTATTGTTTTGTCTCTTTTATTATATTTACAACTTTTATATTCTGTTTAGAATGTAGGCTCAACACATGGTCTAGGCAACAACTGATGCCAGTTAGTACAAAAAAAAAACAAAAAAAAACACTCGCATCTCCACAATGATTGACAATCTCTCGCATCCCTTGGTCCCATATTATGTGGCAACATCATACTTTCATTCCTTAAAAGACATGTTTTAGGTGGGGTACTGATGTTTCAAAATTGTTATTATTGGGCACTACCCACCTTCAGGTTTATGGCGAAGTTTTGTAGAGATGCGGCGAATTCTTCAGCCTTGTCAGATTTTTAAAAAACACAAACACACACGGACATTTACACGGACACAGAACACGAATAAACTACAAAACACGCCAAATTAAGCCCGACGTTTCGGAAAACTATAAAACGTTTTCCGTTATCAAGGGTTTTTTAATTTCCTCAACCGAGCCGAGCGCCTGACCACGACTGTCAGAAAAAACACCGTTCGTTCATTTTCATATATATGTATGTGTGTGTCCGTGGTACTGATAACTTTTGAAGGCGATCTGCGATTTTGATGAAATTTGGTATGAAGTTGTAAGACCGGGTCTATTTCCATGAGTTCGCGAACCAGCATTGTCGGGTTATGGGAACGGGGTTTTATGGGATTTCAAAAGGGTCAAAAATGGGTTTTTGGCATTTTTGGACCTTAATTTTTAAAATTCATCAATTTTAACTAAAACCATTTAAAAGGGCTTAAAAATAACAAACGATTTAGTATTTTGAATTTTTAACTTGGCTTAACAGGTTACGGAGAAAAGCTAAAAATAGGTTTCCAATGTTAATCTTATGGGAAATCAACACAAAACCCTGTATCTCGCTTATTTATTGGAATAACTTGATAAAATTTGGTATGTACATTCACTAGGTAGGGTTTAACTGATATTTGCTTACAACACCCATATGGCGGCAATCCTACATACTCACCCCCATGGGGCTTATGGGGAAAATTTAAGTGTCAAATATTGATACAATTTGATATTTACCTTACCTAACTATTACATTTTCTAACAAAACAAACATTTTCTAACAACATCCAATGGCAGCAAACCTACATACTCATTCCTATGGTGTTTATGGGGAAAATAAAAAATCTCAAGATCCTTTGGAAATTCGCTGAGTACGCAGGTCTGCTGCGACGGGGGGTATTTATAGTGTTGTAGATAGTATTAATAAGTTGACTCAGTCTATCAAGAAGTGCTGGTCAGCAAAGTTGTGGGTATTCAGGGTGTGCAAGGTATCCAACACAAAAACTCTAAAGATGTAAATATACCCATAGGCAATTCCATGCCATCAATATTACTGCATTCATTTAAGCTTAAAGATTTTCTGTTGATAACAAGCGCGTTTTATCAACCCATCTTTATATTCCGCAAGTTTTTCATAGAGACATAATTTTTTCACGGGGTTGAAATTTGTCATGGACGTTCCTATTTGCTCATTGGTGTTCAATAAGCAACGATTTTGCTAATTTCCTTCAGCGCTCCTCCCCACGAATCCTCAAAATAACCATAGATCTTATGAGGTTGAAAATTTAACGTTTACGTTCCCTTTTCATAATAGGTGTTCGGTAAAAAAAAATCTTTGCAAAAATAGTTTTTTGATGTTCTTTAGGGCTCTGCTCCACATGACTTCAAAATGACTGTAGAGCCTACGGGGTTGAAATTTGACATGGTTGTTCCTATTTGCTCATAGGTTTTCATTAAGAAAACTTTTTGCAATATTCCTTTAGAGTTCCACTGACACTACTTCATTGTCATTTTAAAAAAAGAAGATTTCTTTGTTCTTTAAAATATTTTATTACGTATAAAATAAATTCAATCATGGGCGAAGCCGTCACGGGCAACAGTTGGTATCTATATATAAATAGTCAAACATGTTTCATTTCTTCCTTTTTTCTCAGCTCGTGTGCATCGTAGGAGAAATCCGTGAATACCGATAGAAAGGTATCTCTACCTTGGTGTTTATGTGGATAAAGCTAATTCCAGTGGAAATCTGTTGAGTATGTGGGTCTTGGAATACTTTGCTAACTAAGACTATTTAATAAAGGCAAGTTAAAAGTAAGTTTTTTATGAAGGCAATACATGCAACCCTTTATTATGTCAAAAATGTGGCAAAATTATGTCAATACTCTTACGCAAAATTCTTGTACTTCCAACTGTAGGCAACTGTTAATGACGACTGTTAACGTAAACAAAAAGCTAACCAAAACAAAACAAAACTAACAACATTGATGGGTACAGTATAAACATTGACTATGTACGTCAATATGCTTCAAACAAGCCTATGCTATGAGAAGTCTACTCACGTAGAGTACAAAGTCAATGGTATAACCTTCCCTGGAGAATGCAAGGAATAAATAATATAATGTAGATCAAGATTTGATTTTTTTAAATCTAGAGTTGCAGTAGGATTTATTCCTATTCAAAAAAATCTTTCCTATTTAATCAAATGATTTTTAATGCTGTTTACTTAAATAAACAATTCCAAAGAAATAATAATACAATTAAAAATAAAGCATATTTATTGTTTAATTTTTATCTGAATTCATGGTTGACAACGATATTACGAAATTGATCGTGATTATATTTTTGGGTCAATCAGTACGGTGTATATAAGTACTGGATTTTTGAATATGATTTTAATATTTTCAAGCTAGTAATTTGCTTCCGCCCAGTATAATATGTTATTTTTATTAAAAATCTAAACCCTACAAAACTTTAATTGTATTTGATCAACATATACTCGTATATATAACTTTATATCACTTTATATCTAAGCTTTATATTGCTACACTTGGAAAAATGCACTCTGACGAATTCTATCGGCGGCGAGGTGAACTATTACGAGTTTATTGCAAGTATAGAACATCTTTTAATTACTAAAAACCATAAATGCTGCCAAGAGGCTACTTTCGGCAGTTTTGCAATTCTTTATGGAAAATAATATAGGACCGCGAAGAGGTGTGTCTTTTCTAAACTATCACTTTTCACAACATGATTTGATAAAAACATTATTTTCTTGCAAACTACTGTGAGTTAAGACAAAAATAAGTGTTCCTATTAAAGAAGACATTTATAGCTTTCTTTTTATACCAAAATTGTTTCTTAAATATGAAAAATAAATGTTTTATGCTAATTTGAATTTTTGAATAGATCTTTCTCAAAATGACCCTTCTTTTGCATGTAATTTCAAAGTACTTAAAAAAAAAAAAAAAAATAGACTCGCATTACTTGGGCCAGATTGTTAGGAATTAATAAATAAGGAATTAAAAAATATGAATAAATCAAAATTAAAAATTGCCGCAAACAGGTCCCTTTTTCCTTTCTCCTTAACAATTGTACTTTATAAACATTATTTTAAATTTTTTTTAAGTTTGAAGAGAGCTCTATTTATTTTCTGCATGTGTGAATTTACTGATATTTGCCTGCACCCCCATGGCAGCAAATTTCACCATCAATAAAACCAATGGAAATTGTTTTTTGAATACACAGGTCTGCTGCAGTGGGGGTATACTACGCATGCGACACGTGCGGTTCCCTTATTCTGATTGAGAAACGGAGCACAAACTTTGGCCTTGGGTTGATTAATTGAATAAATTTTAATTTCAAATACCTGCTTGAAATGCTGAGTTTGATTGTTTTTGGGACTCTATTAGTGTCTGTCTTTCAAGACTCTGTGAGTATATTTTTTTAAGAATTTTTACTCTAATTATAATTACTTTACATTTATATGAATAATATTTTCAACATTTTTGCTTTACATAAAGCGTTTGTGACAATTCACCGCCTAAGTAAAGACTAACACACTGTAATTCAAATTTATAGATCACTTTTTTAGCAAACTAAATGTTTTAATGAGCTTTTAATCCTAAGAAACATTAATAAATAAATACAAATGCATTCAAAAACCATATTGCAGATGTTTTGTTGGAAAAAGATTATTCCAATAATCTCTTATATTAATACGTGAGGGCTGTTTTTTGTGAACAAAACTCCTCCGTTATTTCTGAACCGATTTTAATGTTTAATTCGTGGTTTTAAGGCATAAAGGTTTTACATTTTTTATATTTGTATTCTGAAGAGCACGGGAAGTCTTTAAAGTTAGTTTTTTGTTCATAAGATTAACATGGGGAACAATTTATATTGAATTGCAAAATAAAACAGCTGTTGATAGTAAAACAAACACATGTTAAAAGCTAGCTGATGGCACACGAAGCATTGATCGCTAAATAGAAGCAATCAAACAACTGGTACCAATGTATACAGAACCGAAAATAAGTAGGGACATCCTTATGGGTAAGTGAGAACGCCGCCCCTGAAACACAGATAGCACCATCAAGATGGTAAGGATTATGCTGATTGGTTGAATGGAAACAGATGACTAGAATAATTTAGCAGAAGTTTGTTATTGTTTTGATTTTTTTGTAAACAAATATGTTCATTTTGACATTTGAGAGGTAGAAAAGAGCGCTTCCCGTGACAGTAAGGAGAAGTAATCCTAGCATCAGCGCTTTATTTTCCTCTGGTTTTCGGGGGCAAAACTAAATTTTTTTAACATGGGATGTCCCTACTTATTCGGTTCTGTATACATTGCTGGTACTGACCAAGGCATACTTAATACGAGGAGTGTCTATTGTGTGGAACAGTTTGTGTGTTTTACCTTTTTCTCAAAATGTAGCAGGTAGATTTTGCTTGAACTTTGGACATATGTGTATTTGGGCACAAAAATAAGTTTTGTGACTTAACCTCAGAAAAATTCATTTTCCTGTACAAAAACACGGTTTGAAATGCAAATTTTTGAGGTTGGGTCTTATTGGTTATCAGATTGGTATTGAAACAACAACGAAAGTTAACAAAGATTGAAATAGAACACTAAATGTTTGCGCATGGGTTTTCAAACTGCTGTTAACTAGGAAAAGGGATAGTTGGTTCTTGGTGTAAATTTCATAACCTGTTTACTGTGATAATATAATAAATTTAATGCAGAATGCTATACCTGTTTGAAAGAGACGACCTTTAAAAATGTTAACCTCCAGTATAGATAACAAGCTTATTGAAAAAATGGTTTGTAAAAAGAGAAATTTCAACCAAAATATAAATGCCACATCAAACCAAAATTGATCGCACCAACAAAGATGTAGAAATTCCTAATGTTAGTGGTTTCTTTATTTAAATTCTGTAATGCCATGGAAAGTCAAGTTAAAGAGGATTTAGTTTGTTATAAATTATAGTGTGGGTTCATACTCTACTCTACACCCGACTACTAACTCATACATTCATTATTAGAAAAACAGCCGCAGTGAGTGCTGCATATGTCATACATGGCAGAGGAGTTGTAGTTTAATATTAATTTATCTTCTGTTGTCATTATTTACGTTTTTTGTGTGATGAACTATCTAGACTAGGAATTGCCTCCTGATCGAAATTTGACCAAAATTTCAGTTGATCTAGACCCAAGAAGTTTAAAAATATTTTATAACTGAAACATCTGTTCTTCCAGTTTTTAGCAGTTGTTTTTACAACAGCTGTCTAATGATGCAATCAATTCTCCTTCTTTCATAAGATTAACATTGGAACTTTGAAAGACTATGGGGTCTGATGTGAATTATAATAGGATTCTGCTCATCTACAGTGTAATGTATTAAGTTGGAAATACGATTTTTTAATTCATATTTCACATGTTGGCAGTACCAAAAATCAGGCCATGTCTACGGATCTTTTGATCATACGATATTCAAATAAACGAATCTGATTGGCGGAGCGAATTCCAAATATCTCCTCATACAAACCAACAGTCAGTCCAGCTCCAGATTCCATACCGTACGTCCGCGCTCCGCCGGTCGGTGTTTTACTCACAAAATGTAGTTGTTATTTAGTACCCCGTTCCCGGTAAAATGATACGCGTGATCCACTCGGACACATAACATTTTTGGCGACGAGGATGGGATATTCCAGCGCATCATGGAACAAATGCTTTGTGGTATTCCTGGAGTGTCTTGCTTCCTGCATGATGTTTGTATCACAGGAATAAATCAAACTGAACATTTAGAAAGATTGTGTCCGTTAGAAGGACTCTACTTCTAACGGTATGTGCGGATTTCTCCTATGATGCACATGAGCCTAGAAAAAAGGGAGGAAACGAAACATGCTTGCCTATTAACATATAGATCTTACATCTGTGAATTGATTATAAATTGTAAAGGAGTTTTTAGGCAGAGGCTCTAAGACAAATCGGCATATAAAACATAATTTAATTCTAGCTAATTTCTATCTAAAAGAACAACCACTAAATCTCAACACTATCACATCGGGAAGTTAGAGAATTATTGATGCAGATCTATGGATTAAATACCAATATTATGTATGGCAATCTGATTTTCACTACAATTTAATTTTCATTCAAAGTAATTTGGTAATTTACCATGGAGCAAGGTTTGATCACCATATCTAAAAGAACAACCACCAAATCTCAACACTATCACACCGGGAAGTTAGAGAATTATTGAGAGAACTATTACCAACTATGATAAATGCAGCGCATTGCGCTGCACTGGCCCCCTAGTTTTATTGATTACTTGAATTGATATAGAGCTTTAGAATCTAGTACAGTGGTGGCCACAAAATCAGGTGGATGACTTAAAACGTGATGTTGTCACATGGGACCAAAAGATAAAAAAGAGATTGTCAAAAATTGCGTACTTCGATGCATAAACTGTCAACACACCGAGCATCCAGCGTTGCCCAGACCATATGTTGAGTGTATATATTCTATAAAAATCAATATCATCTACTAAGGGCCGGTTTCTCAAAGCAAGTTTAAACCTAAAATCAAGTTTAAACAAAAATTGTCCACATGATTAACATTGAGTTAGACTAAGTTTTAAGTTAAATGTGTTTGGAGAAAACGGGCCTAAAATAGATAAAAACGTTGACATAAATATAAAACATATGATTAAATTTAAATAAATAACTACTGTCAATTTGGCAATGTTGCAAAATCATGAATGTTGTTAACTGTGAAGAGGTGTAGTTGGTTGTTAGTAGAAATTTAATAGCTTTATTACCATGACGCTATAACAAAAATATATTTCAACCAACGAGCAAAGGCTCGGTTGACCTAATGTAATATTCTGACAATGTCACCTGGTTTTTAGGACCAATAATAAATAATTATTAAGGTAATGTTACAATAAAGATTTGATTTGATCCTCTTTAGTACCTTTATTCCTGGTTTGAATATTTTATGACTATAAAGTAACACTATTTTTTCTTCTGGGTATAAATATATTCTTCTTTGTTCCAGAATGTTCAGGGATGCCTCCCCAAGTGACCCCACCCAATGGCATTGCAATACCAAAAAATGAAAAATCTTCAAAAGAAACGGTCAGCGAAAATGCAGGGGAAGAAAAGAAACCATTCAAGGCTCAGATTGTATGGAAGAATGTGGCATATTTGGGATACTTCCATCTTGCTGCACTGTATGGACTATACCTTGCTCTGACAAGTGCAAAACTGGCCACAATACTGTTTGGTGAGAGTTAATAGCTAATTATTTATAATTTATCAATTTTATTTACTTTTACTTTGTTCCAGATTGGAAATGATCTTAAGAGGTGCTCTGCCCTTGTAATGACACTGATAAGGAGACAATAAGTAACTAGAACAACAAAATAGATTAGCTCAGTGTATCACCAGCTACACTTAAGAATTACACATCTCTTTACATCCATTCTTATGTTTGTTCAAGACAAAAACATAATTTTGTATTATTAGTTTAACTATGTTCAGGGGCGAACCCAGGGGGGGGGGATAAAGGGGATATATCCCCCAAAACAAAATGTTGGAGAGTAAAAAAAAAGTTCAAAAAATAAAAATATTCTATGACAAATGGTTGAAACATTATTTTTATACACCAAACTTTTATAAACAGATATAAACAAACCAACATATACAGTGTGATTGAAAAGTCCGGGAAAGGTGAAATATATTTTTTACAATTATAGATGAAATAATGAAACTTGCTATACCAATAATAGTTATAAATATCTATTCTTTTAAGCTAATATCACTTTTTTATCCCTTAAGGGGGACGGCCCACTGTGTGTATATATGTATGTGTGTGTGTGTGTGTGTGTGTGTGTGTGTGTGTTTTGCATGATGTATAACATAAATTATTAACTTTTTTCTTTTAAGAAATCTACCTGTGATAAAATTATTTTAGTCTACGCCTTTACTTATGAGATGATTTTGTCAAATGCATGTAAAATTGACTTCAACAATAAACTATTTGTGATAAAAAAATTTTAATCATAAATAATGCAATATTTTTATCACTTTATTACTATTATGAAAGTTTTGTAAATTTTGCATGCATGGATTTATGATGATACTATTTTTTCGCATAATATTAATTAATGTTTTGAAATTTACATAAATTGTTGGTAGAACCTTAAAATTAATCAAAACAATGACTATAAATCCTTAAAATTTTATTTTTCCACCAATTTAATCATGATTGAAGAATAAGAAAAAGCAAGACTACGGAGAAAAAAATATCAAGAGGAGAGCTGTTTCATTCCTTTGATGTTTGAAAATGCTGCTTCAGGCCGGTGACATAATCCCTGATGTCCATAAGAGTAACATGAACCAGCTGTTTTTTTGCTATCAGGCTAGCGATGTATTAGGCATTAAAAAACATCATTTTACACGTTAATGAGAGAGCCGTTGTCTATTACATTAGAACAGTTTTCCCAGTCCTAAACAAAAGGTACAAAATTGTATTTTTGTCGTTTTTATTATTTTCAGATTCAACACAGGAGCCAGTTTTAATCTTTAAAAATATTTTTATTTGTGATTTTACAGAACTTAAACCAGTTAATTAACATACTTAAACTGATCAAATTTAATCTGAAAGTAATGTGGCTACTTTCAAATTGAACCAAATTCCATTACACCTTTGAAAGCTGAATCGTTTTACGTATTGCACTATCGGCCACAAGGTAACGGTTTCTAAAGATAATTACTTCTCTTATTTTTGTGTCTGTTACATCGTTTGTTCATCTACTTGTCGCCAGCGGTGTTCATGTTTGTTGCGTCGGGGCTTGGAGTGACGTGCGGGGCTCACCGTCTCTGGACCCACCGAGCCTTCAAGGCCAACTTTGGCCTCAGAGTGGCTCTCATGATTCTCAACTGCATGGCTTTTGAGGTGAATTAGTTAACTTGTAAATCAATTAATAATAAAAGCCTTGGAAATTGTATATAAATAAAAATAACAATTGTGGCAAAGATTTAGGCAAGTTCAGCTTTGATATTTAATTTAGATACAACCAATAAGCATTGGATCCCACTGAGCACAAGATTTGCCCAGGATATCCCAACCGGATTTCAAATATCCTATTCAAATCCCGGGATATGGAGAAGGACAAAAGGACATTCTAAGCATATTCCAAAGGGACTTAATAGAAATACAACATTTTTATGTAAATAGGACTAAAAGTAAACAATTTCAAACAAAACAAGTTTATAATGGATTTGTTTCACTTTTTTGACTACAAGACACCTGTTAAACAAATTTTCAAAGGATATTCCAAAGATATCCCAAGGATGTGTCAGAGCTACGTAAATGGTCATATTCCAAGGATATCCCTAGGATACATGTGTTTTTACAATTTAATTCAAAAATATATTCCATTCAAAATAGGGGTTTTGCCGAAAGTCCAAAGTCACCAAGTCATTCAAAAAATACCATTTTTCTTTGAATCCTCTTTTTTTTAAATTTCAGAAAAAGAGCTCCTTGGGAAGTCCCTGGAATATGTCCGTAGGCATGGTTTTAATTAAATTCCATAAATTCGTTCATATCCTTAGGACATTCTCAGGATTTCCCAATAAAATATCTGTTGACACAGTGTAAACTATTCAAATACTAAATTAACTTTTATCGTACAGGTCCAGGAAAATTAAATAAACAAGCTAATGGCATTGGATAATAACATTGTTTACAAGCCAAGTAGATTTATTTGAATTCGAACATTGTGGTTGAAAGGATGTACAAAGAACATCCCTAGGACGTATCAGTGGTTAGAGTTTTAATGCAAAGTAGTGTATAGGTCATTCACTATAAACCGCAGTTTTAATAGTCCTCTTTAATGAAAACCTATGAAAATAACTCTTAGTAAAATGTATAGGACAAGCAATTCCATGGTTGCCCCTCTTCATGACAGGAGTTCCAGATATGTGTCTTGAAGGACAACTCTTAAAAATATTTAATGTCCTGGGGATATCATGAAAGGACAGGGCCGCCCCGAGGGCGCCGCGGCCAAGGGGGCGCCGCGGCCGAGGGGAAATCCCTGTTTTTTAAAAGGCTCAAAGACTTGACAAAAATTGTAAAAATTGCATCAATAAATATTTTTGTTACAAATAGTTTAATAATAAGTTTTGTTTGTTATGAGATAATTTTGTTGATTAGTTCAAATAAACATTTAAAACAATTTATTATAGTCGGGGAATGAGTAAGGACTAATTATTCATTGTAACTGTAAACCCTTTTTTACAAAGAAAGTGGAAGTGAACCATGATAGCATCGCTTTTGGCTGCGTGTAAGCTACTGGCAAGCTGATCTTACGCACTGCAAAAATGGTTCTAGCGCTCACTTGAGCCCGGAGGTCGCGCAGTTGTGAACTGCGCTAGTGCGCATACGCCCACCCCGTCACTCATTCATAACCTCAACCCTTCATGTAATTTGATGTGGTGTTGGTGTGTACATTCTCTCTTATTATTTTGTTCTGTGTCTTACATTAACTAGCAGCATTATATTACATTGCAAAACTATAGTAAGGTGTACAAAAGTAGTCCGATAGAAATTTAACAGCTGTGTCCCTGTGTCCCCACTGGGACTATCTATTTTGCTGACCAGAAGAAATCTTGACTGACTGGGTACTTCCGGTTATCCGATTCACTTCAAATTTGGTACTTGAGTGATACCAACTATCCTAAACAATAATAAAACATAATCAACCCCTAATCTTAACTCTAGGGGGTACTTTACTTAACACCAACCCTGCTGACTGGGGAGAAAACTTGACTGACTGGGTACTTCCGGTTATCCGATTCACTTCAAATGTGGTACTTGAGTGCTACCAACTATCCTAAACAATAATAAAACATAATCAACCCCTAATCTTAACTCTAGGGGGTACTTTACTTAACACCAACCCTGCTGACTGGAGAGAAAACTTGACTGTCTGGGTACTTCCGGTTATCCGATTCACTTCAAATTTGGTACTTGAGTGCTACCAACTATCCTAAACAATAATAAAAAATTATCAACCCCTAATTTTAACTCTAGGGGGTACTTTACTTAACACCAACCCTGCTGACTGGGGAGAAAACTTGACTGACTGGGTACTTCCGGTTATCCGATTCACTTCATATTTGGTACTTGAGTGCTACCAACTATCCTAAACAATAATAAAATATAATAATAATAATAAACAATAATTAAAAATAATCAACCCCTAATCTTAACTCTAGGGGGTACATTACTTAACATCAACTCTGTTGACTGGGGAGGAAACTTGACTGACTGGGTACTTCCGGTTATACGATTCACTTCAAATTTGGTATTTAAGTGCTACCAACTATCCTAAACAATAATAAAAAATAATCAACCCCTAATTTTAACTCTAAGGGGTACTTTACTTAACACCAACCCTGCTGACTGGGGAGAAAACTTGACTGACTGTTTACTTCCGGTTATCCGATTCATTTCAAATTTGGTTCTTGAGTGCTACCAACTATCCTAAACAATAATAAAAAATAATCAACCCCTAATTTTAACTCTAGGGGGTACTTTACTTAACACCAACCCTGCTGACTGGGGAGAAAACTTGACTGACTGGGTTCTTCCGGTTATCCGATTCATTTCAAATTTGGTACTTGAGTGCTACCAACTATCCTAAACAATAATAAAAAATAATCAACCCCTAATTTTAACTCTAGGGGGTACTTTACTTAACACCAACCCTGCTGACTGGGGAGAAATCTTGACTGACTGGGTACTTCCGGTTATCCGATTCACTTCAAATTTGGTACTTGAGTGCTACCAACTATCCCCAACTTCGTAAGGAGTACTCCTTAGAGTACTCGTAAGAGTACTCCTTGGGAATACCATTATTAATTGGCCTTATTATTACCAACTTGACAATTTCAGTGAAATTTACCTTTTATTATAAAAAAACAATTACCCTCGAAAATTTCTCGAAGGTACAAAATACCCTCAAAAGGGTATTTACCCTCGAATTGGCAACGCTGACTTGAGTCATCTTCACCGCGCCCCCGCCGCCGCCGCGCCGCCCGCTGAAGCGCCGGCCGCCACCTGCCGCGGCCGGGCGCCCCTCAACGGCGGGCGCCCCTAGGCACGTGCCTAGTGTGCCTTATAGTAAGTCCGCCACTGAGTTTGGTTAGAGGAGTTCTCTTAACAAAAAAGCCTTAGCGTATTAAATAAGTATAGATAAATATACAAAATTAATATATATTTAACATATTTAATATTCACACACACATGTAATTGTAAAAAATAGAATTTACTACAGCATCCTGTGGATACAAGTAATCTTTAAATTGAAAAAAATTGTGATAAATTAGAAATTATTAAAAAAATTTAAGTTAATAATATTTAAATAGCCTACATGCGTAGTTTCAATTACTTTTTAAAATATAATGAATTAATGGAAATTTACAGATTAGGTAGCGGTTATTGTATTAATTACACCTATATTGCCTATATTGTAAAATGTGGTCACTGAGTATTAAGAAAAAATATTTTAAAAGATTCCATACACTTCCAGGACTGTTAATTTTGTAAAATAATAATATATAATACAAGGCTTCATTCCATAATAAACTTCATTTAACCATTACCCACATTCAGAAATTTCACAATTTAAAGTAACACACTATACAATTAACAAATACTAGCTGTCCGTTAGCACGCTGCATTAGAACTGAAGAGAGAAGGGCTGGCCAGGGACTACGACAACTAAAGGTGTGCATGCTCTGCTCCATGGCTTCATCACAAGCGGCCTACCCAGGAGGGTGTTATATATGAAACTATTGTACAGTCTGTGACGATCCAAATTTATCTTCCAAGATATAACCAAAGTGTACGACTTGCTAAGATGAGCAATTGTGAACGGGCCAATTATCCTGGTTCTCTTAAGGAGAGGTCTTGAGAACATTCAAGATTTGAATAAGATTAGTCAGTCAAGTTTTCTCCCCAGTCAGCAGGGTATGTGTTAAGTAAAGTACCCCCTAGAGTTAAGATTAGGGATTGATTATTTTTTATTATTGTTTAGGATAGTTGGTAGCACTCAAGTACCAAATTTGAAGTGAATCGGATAACCGGAAGTACCCAGTCAGTCAAGTGTTCTCCCCAGTCAGCAGGGTTGGTGTTAAGTAAAGTACCCCCTAGAGTTAAGATTAGTTGTTGATTATTTTTTATTATTGTTTAGGATAGTTGGTAGCACTCAAGTACCAAATTTGAAGTGAATCGGATGACCGGAAGTACATAGTCAGTCAAGTTTTCTCCCCAGTCAGCAGGGTTGGTGTTAAGTAAAGTACCCCCTAGAGTTAAAATTAGGGTTGATTATTTTTTTATTATTGTTTAGGATAGTTGGTAGCACTCAAGTACCAAATTTGAAATGAATCGGATAACCGGAAGTAAACAGTCAGTCAAGTTTTCTCCCCAGTCAGCAGGGTTGGTGTTAAGTAAAGTACCCCCTAGAGTTAAAATTAGGGGTTGATTATTTTTTATTATTGTTTAGGATAGTTGGTAGCACTCAAGTACCAAATTTGAAATGAATCGGATAACCGGAAGTAAACAGTCAGTCAAGTTTTCTCCCCAGTCAGCAGGGTTGGTGTTAAGTAAAGTAACCCTTAGAGTTAAAATTAGGGGTTGATTATTTTTTATTATTGTTAAGGATAGTTGGAAGCACTCAAGTACCAAATTTGAAGTGAATCGTATAACCGGAAGTACCCAGTCAGTCAAGTTTTCTCCCCAGTCAGCAGGGTTGATGTTAAGTAAAGTACCCCTTAGAGTTAAGATTAGGGGTTAATTAATTTTTATTATTCTTTAGGATAGTTGGTAGCACTCAAGTACCAAATATGAAGTGAATCGGATAACCGGAAGTACCCAGTCAGTCAAGTTTTCTCCCCAGTCAGCAGGGTTGGTGTTAAGTAAAGTAACCCCTAGAGTTAAAATTAGGGGTTGATTATTTTTTATTATTGTTTAGGATAGTTGGTAGCACTCAAGTACCAAATTTGAAGTGAATCGGATAACCGGAAGTACCCAGTCAGTCAAGTTCTCCCCAGTCAGCAGGGTTGGTGTTAAGTAAAGTACCCCCTAGAGTTAAGATTAGAGGTTGATTATTTTTTATTATTGTTTAGGATAGTTGGTAGCACCTAAGTACCAAATTTCAAGTGAATCGGATAACCGGAAGTACCCAGTCAGTCAAGTTTTCTCCCCAGTCAGCAGGGTTGGTGTTAAGTAAAGTACCCCCTAGAGTTAAAATTAGGGGTTGATTATTTTTTATTATTGTTTAGGATAGTTGGTAGCACTCAAGTACCAAATTTGAAGTGAATCGGATAACCGGAATCACCCAGTCAGTCAAGATTTCTTCTGGTCAGCAAAATAGATAGTCCCGTCCCCACTCACCCACTCTCGCCCTGCAATGTTATAATTTTTGTGGTTATGTTTATCTTGTGTAATACCAATATAAAATGTTTTTCACAAAAAATTTGGCAATAATGTATCGACTCTCATCGGACTATTTTCGTGAATCTATCTTCTTATTTCTATAAGGGTTTCGTCTGTTACGTCCCTTTTTCTCTCGACCTACGAACCGATTTTTAAGATTGAGGTGTCATTTTAAAGCTTAGTAATACCGCAGTGACAAATCGTATTTAAAAAGGTCATATTGTATCAGGGTTAAGTAACCCCCTCACCTTTATTTCTAGAGGGGGGTTTAAATTGTTGACCAACTTTTATTGCAAGTTCTTTAATATGAATTGTAATTGAATTTTTTACTATATGGAACATAGAGTATAAAATTCTTTACGATCGACTTTAAATTTCTCTTAGGCGAATTTTTGACCCCCAAAAGGCTTTTTTATTACTAATTTGATTTCAATGAAATTCTCAGGTTAGATTTTAAGTATTTTAAACTAGGTAATAAACTATAATCGAGCAATTATTTTCAAGTATTAAAAAAGCTTATTTTCCGGAATTTTTAACAGAACTTTAGTTGTTTATACTATATGGTTTGACTAATGTAGTTGCTATGATCAGTTTATTTTCCCCCATCGCAGCTGAGTTGTCGCTGTATGCTGAAAACAACATAACATAACCGTTTCTTGTTTATATTTGCTCGCCGTTATGTTACGTTTTTAAATAAAATTTAATTGATATTTTGACAGACCTGTTTGTTAAATTAAATACATCAACACTGATGTTTACTTGTTGAAGTTATAAATAGTGTACCAAAAGATAGGCATGTTGATGTGGAATGAATTGGTGTCGTACGGAATTATGCGATTAACTAATTTATGGGATACAACTAATATCTATTTGGGAGAAAGATTTAAATTGAACAACTAATTAGAATGTGTTGTGCCATTGTAGCCTATGTCTCAGGTAACAAAATATGCATTAAGTGTTAAGTAAGCGTAATTCTACAATACTTACATTACTTGATTTTCATTAATTTTGATTAATTAATCATGGATTTTAAATTGTATTGTTTTTTTTCGCTCTACAATCTATATACCTTTAATATTGTAAGCATAATTATTATTAAGTTACTTGCTTGTTTTGAGGTCTTAGCTAAAATCATTCTTTGTATGTATTTATTTGTAGGCTAGGCCTAGGATGTACGCCGGTTGACTTCGGACGGTTAGATGACGTTCCACTCTTCACATTCGAGGAGATGGAAACCTCCGTTCTCTCCCTAAAGAGCAACAAGGCTCCTGACCCGGACGGGATTCCCAGCGAGGCTTTAAAGAAAGTATTTTCAATTAATGCTGACTTGTTGAGAATGTACAACGCCTGTTTGGTAGAAGGGGTGTTTCCGGCTCCCTATGGAAAACCGCAAGACTTGTACTGATCAGCAAGGGCGAAGGTGATCCCGAGCTGTCGTCGTCCCACAGGCCTTTCTACACGTTGGACACGGCTGGGAAGCTGTTCGAGAAGCTGATCCGTTCCCGCCTGACCTCTGCAGTGGAAGCTGCCGGGGACTCATGCCCCCGTCAGTATGGCTTCAGAAAGGGACGGTCAACGATTGACGCTATCACCGAAGTCCATGGAGAGCTGTGAAGAGAGTCGAGAGCCACAACCATTTCTCTCGCTGAGTAGTGCTTCTTGTTACGCTTATGTCAAGAATGCCTTTAACTCGGCGAGGTGGGTCGATATGTTGGATGCGCTTCGCAACACCTTTTGCGTTCCTGCATATCTGTTGCGACTCACTGAGGATTATCTCCGCTCTCAAAGCCTTATTTACGACACAAGGGACGGAACGTGGACGATGGAAGTCACTTCTGGTGCCGCGCAAGATTCAATACTCGGCCAGGATTTCTGGAATGTTGCCTATGACAGCCTCCTGAGGTCGGAGATGCCTGAGGAAACCACTTTGGTTGGGTACGCCAATGATGTCGCAGCTCTCATTGTCGCACGCAACGTTGAGCTGGCCCAACTAAAGTTGAACCGAGTCATGCGTGTGGTCAACACATGGATGTCCGATCACAGTCTCTCGCTTGCTCTCCGTAAGACGGAGATTGTGATCCTTACGAAGAAAAGGATAGACACCGTCATTCTGTTCCGAGTGGGAAGGGAGGTGGTCCAATCAATTCGTGCTGCTAAGTACTTCGGGATTATGGTGGACACCAAGTTAAGCTGGAGGGATCAGATATTCCGTACGGTGGAAAAGGCCGCTAAGGTAGTCACTTACCTTAGTAGGCTGATGGCCAATGTCGGGGTTCCACGATCCAGCAGAAGACGTCTGATGTTGATGTCCGCGGTTCAGTTCGTGCTTCTTAATGGAGCAGAGGTGTGGGCAGAGGTGTGGGCAGACGCTCTCGATAAAGAGTAGTACAGGTTGCGACTCGCCCGGGTTCAACGTTGAGCGGCGCTCGGGGTGTGTTCCGCCTACCGGACAGTGTCCGAGCCTGCCATCCTGGTGGTCGCCGGAGTTATCCCTGTCAAGCTCTTGGCAGGAGAGAGGAAGGCAATTTATCAGAGACAAGTCGAGATTGGCAAGGACACGGCAAGAACAGCAGAGCGCTCCCGAACCTTCCAGCAGTGGCAACACAGCTGGGAGCACGACACCCGAGGACGATGGACTGCGCGACTTATCAAGCACGTCCAACCATGGGTGGAACGGCGGCCAATTCTTTATTTATTGCTCGGGCGTTCCCGACGATGCGGAACACACATTCTTCCGCTGCCCCCGTTGGGAAGGGTCCCGCCTGAAGGCCACACAAATTTTTGGTGCATTTTCGGTGGACTCGGTCTGCCAAAAGATCTTGGAGGATGAGGGCAACTGGGATTGTTTATCACAGTTCGTGCGGGGCATACTCCTGGAAAAGAAACATGATCTGGACCGCGAAGTGGCCCAGATCCCTTGATCGAGTGGCTGGATAAGGAGTGAGCCCCATGGGCATAAGCCAAATTTAGGCCTAGCCCTACGTAATGTGATAAACAACTCCAGGTTAGAATCCTAAAGAGTAGAGGCGAGGTTTTTTAGTGGGTAAACCCGTTTTAGGGGAGTCCCACACTACAGGCTTGCCACCTGTGTGTGTAATGCATTTTTCTTACCTCTCCCTCAAAAAAAAAAAAAAAAAAAAAAAAAAAAAAAAAAAAAACATAAAAAGCGTCACTTAATACAGTAACTCAAAAAGTGAGTAAAAAATTCTTGTACGGGACGGACATCGGAGCGTATTCCTAGTTTACCAGCTGATTACCTTCAGATGAATTTTAAAAGCCAGATAGTAAACAAAAAGAGATCTATGTCACTTCATAATCAACATTCACGTACTGTAGGTGAGTTTCACTCATACAGAATCATAAAATGAGCAATTTGCGCACGGGTCATCTCGTCCTACTATAACAGAATTGAAAAGTTAGCCATGCACCTACTTTAGTGCTTAGAATTGAAATTTAACATTACAGTTTACAAGATATGCCAATTATTTAATTTAGGGGGCGCTGGTCAAAACCTTGCCCCGGGCGCCTATTGCCCTCGGGGCGGCCCTGTGAAAGGATATCCCAAAGTGCATGATTTGCAATATCCCTAGGATATCCTTGGAATGACTTTGAAAATATTGGGGAAATTTGGTTTACACTGGGATATCCCGATTTACCAATACACACCATAACGAACACAGAATACTAATTATTTTACATCAAATACACTTTCAAAGTGTCAAACTACATCAAATAAAATGTAGTGATTTTACTCGAAAGACAGCTGGTTTAAAAAATAATAGTACAATACACGATTTATGTTCTGACTTTTATTCAAAAAATAATTATTATATTTGATTTTACCATGCTAAATGTTGTTTGAAACATTATATTTTTAATCGAGTTTTCAGGTATGAACAAAATATTCAAATCTGTAAGTAATAGACACTCATTTTTGTTTGAAGAAAAGTCCTGTTGATTTTTGAGGTTATAGTTTACTTCAAAATCAGAATGAAAACAAAAACATACATTAAACTTATTTTTATATTAGTTTTGATAAAATGTTTCTTGGCAAACCTACATAATAAAGACTTGACACTAAAGAAAATTAAACATCTCAAATATAAAGTAGATTCATTCAATGATTTGACTCATATTTTCCCCAATTTTAAGTTTAAAGTGTCAAATAAAATATATAAATTAAAGTACAAAAGTAAAGGAAAGTCGATGATAAACAGATCACAGAATAAGGCACCTACGGGAGACAATCTTACAATATTAATCCTCTTAATGATTCTTTTATGCGGTGATGTTGAACAAAATCCTGGCCCTGCAAATGATGAAAGCATTTCTCAAGAATGTCCTTACTGTGAAAAAAGTTTTCGAAGGCTTAACTCACATATTAAAGCTTCTCACAAAGACATAGCTTCTTTACAAACTACCAGCAAAGTATGTACCAATTCTACTCTAGAAGAAGGCAAAATAGCAAATATTATTAAACAAAATACAGGCAAAAACATGAAAAATGAAATTTGTTTACCCAATACAAATACTATAAATCTGATGATGTGTGTCAACTTCATGGGACCATATTGGTTAGAGGATAGTGATATATGGAGATATTTTGATGTGCTTACTAATAGCCTGTCTTTGCAGCTCAGTAACGTATGTTTAGTGAGCCCAGCATTTAGTCAAACTATGAAAATGAATATTGACTGTAAAACTTTCCTGGATCATTACGACCTGTCAAATTGCAACTTAATCATCATTCCAGTTAATAACTGCAACTCATTACAAGGCGGAGGATCACATTGGAGCCTACTTATTTATGATACAGCTTGTAATTTATTTTATCACTATGACTCAATAAGGGGGTTAAATGATACTCATGCTAAAAGATCAGCAATCCAACTATCTAGATACTTAAATAAGAACAGTGAAAATGTATCTATTAAAGAATGTATCACTCCTCAACAAAATAACTCTGTTGACTGTGGAATTTATTTAATAATAATGGTTGAGGCTGTTTTGATTCATACTTTAGATGTTCAGACTAATAGTTTAACCTTTGATACATTCAAGGATATTAAAATAAATGAACATAATGTTCTTACAAAAAGATCACAAATAGCATATTTAATCCTCAACGCTGATATAATAACATCGAATACAGTGATAGAAATGTTAATTGAGTTTAACAAAATGATTAATTACACTTACCGGTACAACTCCGAGAAAGAGCTCCTAATAAGTGAGATACAAGACCAGTTAAAAGAAAGGGAAGCAATAACAACTGATGTTGACAAACTGGGCAGTAAATTTGTATCAAAAAAGAATGACTCTCATATTAAAACACCAATAGACCTAAATCAAGAACGATTTACTTTAACTAATACCATCAGAGGTTTAGAAAACGAAGAAATAAATATTGATCTGAATAAAAGATTGAACTCACATATCTTGAAGACCATTTACATATACTCAGATAGTATGGGAAAATACCTTTCAGAAATACTTTTGAATTTATATCCAAGTTTAAAAATATCCCCAATTTGTAAACCTGGTGCATTAATAGAAGACATTTTTTCTAATGCAAAACCTCAAAGTCCAGACAGCACATTGTGCAATATCATATTTGCTGGAACGAATAATGCTGCAACAAATAATATCGGACCTGTATTTCATGCAATGAATAACTTTCTGAAGCATAATAAAGACAATCTTAATTTTGTAGTGACCATACCATACAGATATGATCTACCTAAATGGCATTTTTTAAACCTAAAAGTGGACGAGGCGAATGAATATATAAAAGAAGCTGCATCAAGACATAATTCATCTATTATAATAGACCTTAAGAGATTAAAAAGGCACCACTTCACAAGACACGGCTTTCATTTAAACAAATATGGTAAGATACACATTGCAAGAATTATATTAAATTACCTCAAAGAAGACATTTTTAGTAATAATTCCAAAAGCTTTATATCTACTAATGATCATTCCCCCTTAAAACAACCACAAATAATTTCGAATAAAAAACAAGAAATAATGACATTATCGAATGAGTCACATAAATTAAGGAAATCAAAAGAAACCGCTAAATATGAATTATCAGATAAATTCACTAACAAGAATTTAAAAAGTTTAAATCAAATTGAACACGAGGTAGACATACTTCAAAGCATAAGAGCCCTAATAATAAACCACAATAAGCTAGAGGACAGAATTAACGCACTTGAAAGTAATAACTTACATATTAAAACCAAAAGTAATCAGCATTTTTTAGAAGAACCCCACAAGAAAAAGGCCAGATGGAAAGAAACAAGCCTAATAGGAAAAATATTTGTAAACTCCAACAGAAAAACTCAAAGAAATTAACTATTTTTCATCAAAATACTGATAGGATTAGTAATAAGATAGACAGAATGAATCATCTCTTGCATACAAATAGACCAGACATAATTATCGTTTCGGAACATGGGCAAAATGAAGAAAAACTTTCAAACACAAGACTGGCACATTACTCCTTAGTATCAGCATTTTGCAGACAAGATGTTATAAAAGGTGGGGTAGCAATATATAAAAACCAAACTATTGAGAATGAGATAAAATCTTTACAGATAGATCACTTAAGCATCCCCATGGTTTTTGAATTTTCGGGTATCTCTGTAAAACTCAACAAAAAGAAAAATGTTAATATCTTGGGTGTTTACCGTCCCCCTAAGAAACATAAAGAATCTTTCCTTCTTGCTTTAAAAACCCTTTCATCAATTTTAGAGGAGTGGATGTCTCAGAACGTCATCATCATCATCATGGGAGATTTTAACGTGAATTCACTCGAACCATCTGTTGAAGAGTCACTGCTAAATGAACTTCTATCTACTTTTAACATCGTTAGATTAAATTTACCACCAACCAGAATAACAAAAGATTCTCATTCTTCAATAGACATGGTGTGCATAACTGCTGATTACAAAAATCATTTTGGAGTTAATGTTATACATACTGGGATTTCAGACCACACGGGTCAAATGTGCGAGTTAAACTTGGAAGTTACAATGAGAATGAACAGTTTAACTACATGTCGACACATCAACACTGCAGGTTTAGAAAGCCTTAGGTTAAATCTTTCTTGTGAATCATGGGAGGAAGTTTACAAATGCAAAAACGTGGAAGAGGCCTATAATAATTTCTTACTGATCGTTACAAGTGCTCTTGACTTGACATGTCCACTAAAGAAGTCTAGAAGAAAATTATATAACCCGTTGAAACATATTTGTGACTCTGAAGCTGCTTGTTTGAAGGATAAATTCCTTAGAGCACAAGACATGTTCAAGAGAAGTGGAAAGGACGAAGATAAAATAATTGCCAATCAGTTTAAGAAGTCATATGACCTCAAACTTAGATCTTTAAGACGTGAAGCGAATGCAGGATATATTGCTAATTCCAATGACAAATGCAAAGCGATTTGGAACATAATTAATAGTGAAAGGCGTAACAAACAAGATTGCACCTCTTATATTCATAAACTGACAGTAGACGATGACGATATTGAAGAGCCAGAAAAACTCGCTAACACGTTTAATGAATATTTTACAACAATAGCTGAAGAAACCATAAAAGGAATCAAACTAGGAAATTCACAATTAATCCAATCTTCCCAAAAACTTGACATATCCTTTCCAACAACAGAACTGTCACTGACCTCAGACAAAGAATTACTTAGGATCATAGGTTCGATGAAAACTAAAAATTCTTCTGGAATGGATGAATTTTCTTCAAAAATGGTAAAATACTGTCAAAAAGAATTACTAAATCCTTTACTTCATGTAATCAACCTCAGTCTTAGCCAAGGAGTCTATCCCAGTAAGATGAAAATTTCAAAAGTCATACCCGTATACAAAAAAGGGAATAGCGCTGAAATAAGTAATTACAGACCCATTTCATTGGTGTCTAGCTTCTCAAAGTTGATGGAGAAAATTGTTCTCAATAGAATAATGGAACACCTTCTGATAAATGACTTGGGCTTAGAAAAACAACATGGATTTCTAAGGAACAAATCTACCTTAACAGCTTTAGTTGACATGATAGAAGATGTCATAGATCGTCTTGAAGAAGGAGAGAGTGTATCGGGTATTTTCCTAGACCTAAGTAAGGCTTTTGACTGCCTCAGTCATGACTTAATTCTGGTAAAACTCAAGACCCTTGGATTTAAAGGAACTGCATGGAAATGGTTCAATAGCTGCATAAAAGACCGTCAACAATTAGTTGAAATAAAACAAAACATAAACGGTAAGATCATTTCTTCAAGATCATCCATGCTTCCAGTCAATAGAGGTGTACCACAGGGGTCAGTACTAGGACCAATTCTCTTTATTCTCTTCACTTATGATCTACCTCAAAGTACGGAGGAATACAGTAACACGATAATGTATGCTGATGACACGGTATTAATATCATCTAGCAAAACAGTGGAAGAATTAGAGATAAGGTCATATATTGCCCTCAACCTGGCTGTGGATTACTGCAATAAGAATGGCCTTATATTTAATGAATCAAAAACGTCACAAATAGTACTAGGTGCAAAGAAGGAAGAGTTTCTAGGAATGCCAAACATACAAAAAATAGATTCCACTAAACATCTAGGAATCATAATTGACGAAGATTTAACATGGACTCAACATGTGGACAATCTTTGTAGGAAACTAAGTAGTGCCATATTTGCACTCAGAAGAGTAAAAGCAATCAGTACATTTGATGCTGTTAAAACTACATATCAATCACTCTTTGAAAGTCATATTAGATATGGGATTTTATTGTGGGGTTGTACCTCTGATCATAATTTAAATCGTGTCTTGGTCTTGCAAAAAAAAGCTATTAGAATATTGTGTGATTTGGACAAGAGGTCGAGTTGTAGAGAATCATTCAAAAACTTTGCAATATTAACAGTTATAAATATTTATTTACTGGAGGTCATAACATATGCCTGTGCAAAACAAATACTCCCTCGCAACAAAGACATCCACAAACACAATACAAGAAATGCACAAGACTTTAATTTACAGGCACACCACACAAAAAGGTATGAAAGTAAACCTTCGTACATTGGTGCAAAGTTTTTTAATACAATACCAGACGAGATTAAAAGCACTTGCCCCACCATCCTCAAGGAAAATCTCCAGAAATGGCTTATATGTCGACCTTTTTATACCGTAAAAGAGTTCTTGGAGTGGAGAAACTTTTGATGGGTTCCAAGTTAATGTAAAAATGTATTCTATTACAATCTTGAAGATTGTTAATAAAGATAATTCTCTCTCTCTCTCTCTCTCTCTCTCTCTCTCTCTCTCTCTCTCTCTCTCTCTCTCTCTCTCTCAAGTTAAAATATATCAAGTATAATTAATAATCTTTTGGTGTTATAATATACAATCCAAACTACATATAACTGTTCACATTCAAAAGGTTTTGCTATTTAATTTAATTTTTTTATACTTGAAAATAGTCAATTTGTAAAGTTACTTCAAATTTAGGCTAACTTTTTTACTTTGACTCGCAAAACTTCCAAGTGCACCAATGAAGGTCAAGTTTCAATACTTACTAGTAAATAAGAACATGTTTGAGCACAGATCAGGTGGCTCAAGAGGTTAGAGCGTCAGGTCATTGAGTGAGAGGTTGCATGTTTAAATCCTGGAATGAGCCTATACTTTTTGCTCATTTTATTTCATTTTTGCAATTTGTTCATTAGCAGAAATGCATTTATTTATAAATTTTGATGAAAAAAGTTACAATTTACAAGTTTTAGACAAGTTTTTAAGGACATCCCTTAGGGATAATTGAATGTGCTAAGGATATCCCGAAAGGATATCCCAAAACGCGGGATATGCGCGGACATTCAATATCCTCAGGAGATCCCTGGGATGACTTTTTGAGAATATTGGGGATATTTAGGATTTCCCTGGGATATTCCAATATCCCATCAGGATATGTTTAGGAACTTCTGGGGATGTACTTGTGCTGTGTGGGATGAGAGTCTATACTGTAAAAAAAGATCGCAAACCAAATGGGTTTCTTGTTAACTACCTATATTTTTTACCATTTCCTGTATTGAAAACAGGATATCTAATTGGATAAATATTTTGGTAAAATATTTTTAGGAAACCTAAAAACAAACTGAGAACAACAGTAATTGTAGAGACTCTGGTACAACACACAATACCTCAGTATAAATTACCGTTTCTTACTCAAAACATTAGGTGAAAATTCTCTTCACATTAACGTACACAGTCAATAGTAAAAATATTTTTCTCCAAACGTTTACCTCATTGCCTGACAGGACAGCGTCTACGAGTGGGCTCGCAATCACAGAGTGCACCACAAGTTCTCCGAGACAGACGCTGACCCCCACAACACCAAGCGAGGCTTCTTCTTCTCCCACGTTGGCTGGTTAATGCTCCGCAAACACCCTGATGTCATTGAGAAGGGAAAGACGATTGACATGTCAGACCTTCTGCAGGACCCAGTGCTCGTCTTCCAGAGGAAGTAGGGAAAATTTTTACAAATAAGTCTCAAATTTAGTAGGCCTATACTAATTTAGAAATCAATGTTGGAATGAAATTGGCTACATTTCTGGGATGTTTAAAAACAGTTACTCATAATCTGAGGTTTGCCAAATGATCATAGAAAAAACCTTTTTTATTACACTGATTACACTGTTGGCCCAACTCAAAGTTTTCTCTCAGTAATCAGCGCTACTCTCTTTTGTTTGCCTCTAAGGTCTGATCAGTAAATGTGATCAGTGATTTTTATCAAATTTAATAATTTACTTAACATAAAAATTGAAACATCTTTTTAAAGAATGATGATTCTCTGAGAAATTCCATAATAAAAGCTTAAGATATTGATCTAGTTCATTCCCCTGTAGGCACTACAAGTACCTGATGCCACTGCTGTGCTTCGGTTTCCCGACATTGGTTCCGGTGCTGCTCTGGTCCGAGACTTGGAACAACGCCTTCCATGTGTCCGCCATGCTGCGATACGTCTACCTCCTCAACTGCGTATGGCTCGTCAATAGTGCCGCACACTTCTATGGCCTCCGGCCCTACGACAAGTGAGATGCAGTTTGGGTTCCGAAAAGACTACATCAGAATTATCTCTAAATTTATAGAGTAGTTTGGGGATTGAGGGGATGGGGAGAAAAGGACGAAAAACATAAACATTTCATTGATGCCTTTAAATATATCATACAGTGACTCAATTATAGCACCGGAGTAATATTGATTTGACAATCCTATAAGTCAATACACGATTGAAACACTGAGTTCTCAGTAGGTAGGGCCTACTGAAAATTTCTTCATGATTTATGTGCCAAAATAAAGGGAATAATGTGTAGATTCGTAATAGTTCTTTAAAATGTAAGGTCCTTAGGGTTAAGTGCTATAGCACTTCAAAGCTTCAGGCCAATGAAATTCATATGGAAGAGTAAAATTCAAGAAATTTACCGCTTTTTAATAGTTAGAGCAAAGAAGTTTTTTATCGTTTTCATAACCTAACTTTGTCATACACATGGTGGTTACCATGTTTTACATAGCAGAGCACCGCCATCTAGTTTGTTTTATTAATACCATTTATTTACTTCCTGCACTCTACCTTGCATTCTATTTAATTCAAGTAGATTAGTTAACTCTAGATTTCTTGAGTTAACTGAATAGAAATCAAAGATTTATAACATAAGCCCACCTATTGCAAATTATTGCTTTTAAAAACATTTTGTACACACATGGAACCCTACAACCACAGTCATGGATGCAATTCATCTCAATCTAGAATTTTATTGAAAATTAAAGTCAAAGTCAAAACAGATTTATTATATAAAAAAACATTCATGTTACAAACAAAATCATTAACAAAATAATAAACTATATAATTAATTAACTTCCAAATCATGATTGGGGCTGAAAATTTAGTCTAATTTTGAATAACTCTACTTTTTAGTGGCATTCTCTTCATCTACATGGTCTTCACCTAATCAGTGAGTGCTGCTGTATTTCCAGAATACCTTTAACACCTTTAACTGAAATGGCGACCTAACTAATAGGTAGTTTAAAGCCAAGTATGAATGAGAGATGCAAAAATGGTTCATGGAATTATCTGTGAATGCATCAATATAACTTCTCATTTACTCATATGTTTAAAATTACTTTTAAAAACCCAAGAAATAATGCGTTCAAACTGAAAACCTAAAATTTTTTCAGCAAATCCCAAGACTCATAAAAAAGTAATGCTGGCTGGTGATATTTGGTGTTTTAAAACAAACTTCCAGAAACTTGTATTTGACTGGCAGGAACATGGAGCCCCGGGAGAACATAACGGTGGCAGTGATGACGCTGGGAGAGGGTTGGCACAACTACCACCACGCGTTCCCGTAGGACCACCAGTCCTCGGAGCTCGGATACTAAACTTGTACTTCACTGGCAGGAACATGGAGCCCCGGGAGAACGTAACGGTGCCGGTGATGACGCTGGGAGAGGGTTGGCACAACTACCATCACGCGTTCCCGTAGGACCACCTGTCCCCGGAGCTCGGATACTAAACTTGTATTTCACTGGCAGGAACATGGAGCCCCGGGAGAACCTAACGGTGGCGGTGATGACGCTGGGAGAGGGTTGGTACAACTACCACCACGCGTTCCCGTGGGACTACCGCTCCTCAGAGCTCGGATACTAAACTTGTATTTCACTGGCAGGATCATGGAGCCCCGGGAGAACGTAACGGTGGCGGTGATGACGCTGGGAGAGGGTTGGCACAGCTACCATCATGCGTTCCCGTGGGACTACCGGTCCTCGGAGCTCGGATACAAAACTTGTATTTGACTGGCAGGAACATGGAGCCCCGGGAGAACCTAACGGTGGCGGTAATGACGCTGGGAGAGGGTTGGCACAACTACCACCACGCATTCCCGTGGGACTACCGGTCCTCGGAGCTCGGATACTAAACTTGTATTTGACTGGCAGGAACATGGAGCCCTGAGAGAACGTAACGGTGGCGGTGATGACGCTGGGAGAGGGTTGGCACAACTACCACCACGCGTTCCCGTGGGACTACCGGTCCTCGGAGCTCGGATACTAAACTTGTATTTGACTGGCAGGAACATGGAGCCCTGAGAGAACGTAACGGTGGCGGTGATGACGCTGGGAGAGGATTGGTACAACTACCACCACGAGTTCCCGTGGGACTACCGGTCCTCGGAGCTCGGATACTAAACTTGTATTTCCCTGGCAGGAACACTGAGCCCTGAGAGAACGTAACGGTGGGGGTGATGACGCTGGGAGAGGGTTGGCACAACTACCACCACGCGTTCCCGTGGGACTACCGCTCCTCGGAGCTCGGATACTAAACTTGTATTTCACTGGCAGGAACATGGAGCCCCGGGAGAACGTAACGGTGGCGGTGATGACGCTGGGAGAGGGTTGGCACAACTACCACCACGCGTTCCCGTGGGACTACCGGTCCTCGGAGCTCGGATACTAAACTTGTATTTGACTGGCAGGAACATGGAGCCCCGGGAGAACGTAACGGTGGCGGTGATGACGGTGGGAGAGGGTTGGCACAACTACCACCACGCGTTCCCGTGGGACTACCGGTCCTCGGAGCTCGGATACTAAACTTGTATTTGAGTGGCCGGAACATGGAGCCCCAGGAGAACGTAACGGTAGCGGTGATGACGCTGGGAGAGGGTTGGCACAACTACCACCACGTGTTCCCGTGGGACTACCGGTCCTCGGAGCTCGGATACTAAACTTGTATTTCACTGGCAGGAACATGGAGCCCTGAGAGAACGTAACAGTGGCGGTAATGACGCTGGGAGAGGGTTGGCACAACTACCACCACGCGTTCCCGTGGGACTACCGGTCCTCGGAGCTCGGATACTAAACTTGTATTTGACCGGCAGGAACATGGAGCCCCGGGAGAACGTAACGGTGTCGATGATGACAATGGGAGAGGGTTGGCACAACTACCACCACGCGTTCCCGTGGGACTACCGGTCCTCGGAGCTCGGATACTAAACTTGTATTTCACTGGCAGGAACACTGAGCCCTGAGAGAACGTAACGGTGGCGGTGATGACGCTGGGAGAGGGTTGGTACAACTACCACCACACGTTCCCGTGGGACTACCGGTCCTCGGAGCTCGGATACTAAACTTGTATTTGACTGGCAGGAACATGGAGCCCCGGGAGAACGTAACGGTGGCGGTGATGACGGTGGGAGAGGGTTGGCACAACTACCACCACGCGTTCCCGTGAGACTACCGGTCGTCGGAGCTCGGATACTAAACTTGTATTTGAGTGGCCGGAACATGGAGCCCCGGGAGAACGTAACGGTAGCGGTGATGACGCTGGGAGAGGGTTGGCACAACTACCACCACGTGTTCCCGTGGGACTACCGGTCCTCGGAGCTTGGATACTAAACTTGTATTTCACTGGCAGGAACATGGAGCCCTGAGAGAACGTAACAGTGGCGGTAATGACGCTGGGAGAGGGTTGGCACAACTACCACCAAGCGTTCCCGTGGGACTACCGGTCCTCGGAGCTTGGATACTAAACTTGTATTTGACCGGCAGGAACATGGAGCCCCGGGAGAACGTAACGGTGTCGGTGATGACAATGGGAGAGGGTTGGCACAACTACCACCACGCGTTCCCGTGGGACTACCGGTCCTCGGAGCTCGGATACTAAACTTGTATTTCACTGGCAGGAACACTGAGCCCTGAGAGAACGTAACGGTGGCGGTGATGACGCTGGGAGAGGGTTGGTACAACTACCACCACACGTTCCCGTGGGACTACCGGTCCTCGGAGCTCGGATACTAAACTTGTATTTCACTGGCAGGAACACTGAGCCCTGAGAGAACGTAACGGTGGCGGTGATGACGCTGGGAGAGGGTTGGTACAACTACCACCACACGTTCCCGTGGGACTACCGGTCCTCGGAGCTCGGATACTAAACTTGTATTTGACTGGCAGGAACATGGAGCCCCGGGAGAACGTAACGGTGGCGGTGATGACGGTGGGAGAGGGTTGGCACAACTACCACCACGCGTTCCCGTGAGACT